>CM035118.1:116314830-116914830 GCA_020205555.1 Panax stipuleanatus | reverse complement strand
CGGAACACCATGTCGAGAAATAATTTCCTTCACGTAGAGGTTCGCTAGTTTATTTAGGTTGTACTTGACCCTGATCGGCAGAAAGTGGGCTGACTTCGTCAGTCGATCCACTATAACCCATATCGCATCATATCCCTTCTGAGTCGTTGGAAGTCCTACCACAAAATCCATCGTGATGTGTTCCCACTTCGACTCTGGGATCTTTAACGATTGTAGCAACCCGCTAGGTCTTTGGTGTTCCGATTTGACTTTCTGACACGTTAAGCATTTTGCAACGCATTCAGCCACGTCCCTCTTTATATTCGGCCACCAGAAATGATGCCTGAGATCCTGGTACATCTTCGTACTCCTAGGGTGAATAGAATATCTAGAACTATGAGCTTTGCTCAAAATCTCCTCTTTGACCTCTGGTACTGGCGGTACCCAGATTCTACCTTCAAATCGTAACAGTCCTTCATTATCGACCTTGAACTTGAACTCTTCGCTATCAGTTAACCTTGTCTGAATCTTTTCACATTCTTCATCATGAAGTTGTGCTTCTTTCACTTTGTCTATTAAAGTAGAACCAGTGGTTACTTGAAACAACATCTCATCCGATTCTTTCGGAAACTTCACTTCCAACTCCAATCTAGCCATCTGTTCTATTAACCGATCCTGATTAGTTAATACGTTCAGCTTCTCTCGACCTTTTCTTCTCAATGCGTCGACAACAATGTTAGCTTTACCCGGATGGTAAAGTATCTCGCAATCGTAGTCTTTAATCAGTTCCAACCACCTTCTTTGGCGCATGTTCAAATCCTTCTGGGTAAATATATACTTCAGACTCTTGTGATCTGTGTATATTTCACACTTTTCTCCATATAAGTAGTGCCTCCAAATCTTTAGGGCAAACACTACTGCCGCCAATTCTAGGTCATGGGTCGGATACCCCTTCTCGTAATCCTTCAGCTGACGTGACGCATAGGCGATGACTTTGCCGCTCTGCATCAATACACAACCTAATCCTTTATGTGAGGCATCGCTATATACTACGAAATTCCCCGAACTATCCGGTAAAGACAATACAGGAGCAGTACTCAACCTCTTCTTCAGCTCTTGAAAACTCTCCTCACACTTCTCCGTCCAAACAAACTTAACTATTTTACGAGTCAAATTCGTCAACGGAGTTGCGATTCTAGAAAAGTCTTGAATAAATCTTCGGTAATAACCAGCCAATCCTAAGAAACTTCTCACTTCAGACGGCGTCTTCGGCTGTTCCCAACTACTTACGGCCTCAACTTTCGACGGATCTACCGAAATACCATCCTTGTCAATCACGTGGCCAAGGAATTGCACACGTTCTAACCAAAATTCGCATTTCGAGAATTTAGCGTAAAGCTTCTCTCGTCACAGTGCTTCTAAGGTTAGTCGTAAGTGTTCAGCATGCTCCTCCTCGGTCTTGGAATAAACCAGGATGTCATCTATGAACACTACCATGAACTTGTCTAGAAATGTCTTGAACACCCTGTTCATTAGGTGCATAAATGCAGCTGGGGCATTCGTGAGACCAAATGACATCACCAAGAACTCGTAATGACCATACCGAGTTCTAAAAGTTATTTTCGGTATATCTTCCTTCATCACCTTCAATAGATGATACCCGCTTCTCAAATCGATTTTCAAGAAGTATTTCGCACCCTTCAGTTGATCAAACAAGTCATCGATCCTAGGTAAAGGATACCTATTCTTGATCGTAACTTTATTTAACTCTCTATAATCAATGCAAAAACGCATCGACCCATCCTTTTTCTTCACGAATAATACAGGCGCTCCCCACGGCGAAACGCTCGGTTGAATATACTTCTTGTCTAGCAGTTCTTGCAGTTGAACCATCAGTTCCTTCATCTCGACTGGAGCCATTCGGTATGGAGCCTTCGAAATCGGAGCGGTTCCCAGCGCTAGATCGATCACGAACTCTGTCTCCCTATCTGGCGGAAGTCCTGGCAAATCGCTTGGAAAAACGTCCACAAACTCCTTAACTACCGATATCTCCTCCACCTTCGGGCTTTCTTTACGCGAATCTACTATGTAGGCTAGATATCCTACACAGCCTTGCATCAGAAGTTTCTTGGCTTGCATAACCGTCAGACAAATCGCTTGCCTAGGCGATTTGCTACCATAGAACACCAACTTCGACGGAGTCGTAAGGTTTACCGACTTCTTTGACAGTCGATTACCGCCCCATGGTTGAACAACCAATCCATACCTAGTATGACGTCGAAATTCCCCAAGTTTTATCGGAATCAAATCTACTCTAAGCTCCTGACCCTTAATGTCCAATCTACAGTTCTTATAAACGCTCCTAACAGGAATAACCTCCCTATTCGCAATCTCTATGTTCAAAGGGTAAATTAACTCCTTTATAGGTAAGTCTAGGGTTCTAGCAAAATCATCAGATACGAATGAGCAAGTAGCACCCGAATCAAATAATACATATGTATTTATACTATTGACCGAAATAATACCTAACACCACATCTTTTGATTTCACAGCATCCTGCACCGTTATATTGAATGTCCGTGCAGTGGGTCGAACAGCTTGCAATGGTGCAGCGATAGTAACGGTACTGCCGCTTCCATTCCCTCCGCTCCCTGTTGACCCTGCCGTCAGCTTCTTCAGGCAGTTGCGAGCCATGTGATCTTTGGATCCACATGTAAAGCAAGCTCCCTTCTTCTGTTTTGGGCAATTAGGCCCGATGTGGCCTTCCTGACCATAGTTGAAGCACACCCGCTTCCCCTTCATGCACATGCCTGTGTGATTCTTACCGCATGTAGCACATGCTTCGAACTTCCTCTTCTGCTGGCTTCCTTGCTGACTCCCAGCAGAGGTATTATCAAACCACTTCCTCTTCTAGTTCACAGTGCTGCTACCCCCAGACTTGGTTTCTACCTCATTCTTCTTCTTCTTATCTTGGTTGAGCTTCGTCACCGCTTCACTTCCTCCCTCAGCAAGTATGGCCTTCTCCAGCACCGCTACAAAGGTATTCAGCTGGAACATGGAAACCTTGCTGTAGAGCAAGGGCTTTAGTACGCGCTCAAACCTTCTCGCTCTCCTAGCGTCAGTGCTGAACTGGTATGTAGCGAACCTGGCCAACTCGTTAAACTTAGCGATATACTCAGACACCGTCATCCCTCCTTGCTTAAGTTCTAGGAACTGGACCTTCATCTGGTCCTGCGAACTCACTGGAAAATACATCTCGTAGAACATTTCCTTGAAACGTTCCTACGTGATGACTCCCTCTCCCTCTCGAGTCTTGTTAGCCTGCCACCAAAAGCTAGCATCCGACTTCAACATGAAAGCCGCGAACATTGTCTTTTGGTCTTCTCCTACCCTAGCCACATCAAATACCTTCTCCATTTCCATAACCCATGTCTGAGCTTCGATAGGGTTAGTCGATCATTTGAACTCAGGCGGTCCTACTGCCTTGAATTCCTTGAAAGTAGTACCCTGCACCTGCGGCTGATTCGCAAGAGCTCCTGTCAATAGATTCACCAACTGCTGAATCGAATTGGGATTCGTTCCCTCGTTATTGTTGTTGTTCGTCGAACCCTCGGGATTTTGACGTGTTACTCTTCTTCTAGGAGGCATTTTCTGTTAAGAAAATATTATTATTAGACCCTTTATTCAATTATTAAGTACTCCAGTTCATACTTAAACGTTCGAATAACTTAGTTCACATAGAACACATAGCACATCAATAAACTTCGTTTATTCATTAGTCGTAGTTTAAAAACATCAACCAGATAACATTTCTGCCATTTACATCACCCTTCCTGAACTGGAAAAGTTACAGGATTACATTATTAACTCATCCCATTCTTATCTCAAATTATGGAATTTACTTTATTTACTATAAAAAATAACACATAAACAAAAGCTCTACTACTACTTCTAATACCACTGCTAATACCACTGCCTAGGCATATTAATACGTCGCACAGCCTCTCTACGTTCCTCTTCCATTACCCAAAATGCCGTTCTTCGGTCCACCACATACCACGGTAAACCTTGGAACTGAGTTGGGTAGTAGAAAATACGGTCCTGAGCTCTCTCTATCGCTGTATGAAAAGCATATTTCATTTCCCTCAGCTTGGCTCTCTTGGCTTCAGCTTCACCTTCAGCTCGATCGGCTCGTTGATTAGCCCTCAAGATTGACTCTTCAGCTCTGGCACGCTTCCTCGACTCCTCCTGAATGTCTTGCTTCAGCTTTGCCAATTCAAAACGAGCAGCATCTCTTTCGACCTCCATATGTATCAGGTTCCACTGTTCATCTCCTAGTGCACTATCCATCTATTCGATAGTCTCATCACGCTGCTGAATAGTCTCCTCGAGATCTCCTATTCGTCCATGAAGTTCCACATTGCTATCGTGGACTGCCTCGTACATCTCAGCACTAGTAGAGTGAGGTGGGAATTCCTCTTCGGGATCCTCTTCCTCCTCTTCAGACTCATCCTAGTCCTCATCCTTTGGAATAGGTGTCAGCTCACGCTCCCGACCAGCTACGGTGATCACTGGAGATGGCTCTCTCCTAACCAGCTGCTCCCAGACAACATGTATGTCACGGGGCTCTTCCTCTCTAGGAACCTGAGGTACATCCTCTCTAGCCTGACTAGGTTCTCCAACATTCGACATCCTGACAAAAGAATTTTAAAGTTCATTATTATGTGATAACGAATCGTCACTCTTCGAATGCTAAAGTGTAAACACATAGGCACATAAGGTAGTTTATTATCTTTACCTAGCATCACTATCTTTTCGATCTTACCATAAGGCTACTACCTAAGGTTTTTCCCCACCTAAGGTTTCATAACCTACAGCTTTGATACCAACCTGTGACACCCCCAAATTCGGGTACTTCGTTTCCACATGATTTGGTGTTCACTTTCTAATATAACATACATCTATCCAATGAATAATGTAAAATAAACTACAACTTAAATTAGAATAGATAAATCTCCCTTAAAATAAGGGTTACAACCTTTTCAAGATAATCCCGGTTTACTCTAACCCTGACATGAATATAATAAAGTGCGAAAACAATAAACATAACATTCAAGTCTTATTACAATCATTCTCAATATAATAAAAACAAGTCTTCACTTGCTTTGCTTTCCCTTGCCCTTACTTGTAGACGGAGCATCAGCGCTATCAACCTTAACTGAAATTGTTATTTAATGCAAGAGTGAGCAAACCACAGCTTACTGGAGTTTAACAATAACATAGACATGAAAGGATATATTTAAAAGAATTTGAACAACTTAGCTTGCTTCAATAATAAAGAATTGAATAATAATTCTCTATGAACATTAAAATTCGAATATAGAATTTATCTGAGGGTCATAAGACCTTTGAACTCTTGTCCTAGGTTATAAATATTTCAATTTAAACCTTTAACAGTCAATAAGACTATGGACCTTAACTCGTACTTAGGGGGATCAGCCCTTTGTACCATGTATTGTGCACAAACATCTTAACGCTACGCGTAGTAACCTCCCTTAGTAAATAGGGTTGTTCAACTCTGTAATTTGAA
The DNA here is from genome assembly GCA_020205555.1 of Panax stipuleanatus. Classification (NCBI taxonomy): domain Eukaryota; kingdom Viridiplantae; phylum Streptophyta; class Magnoliopsida; order Apiales; family Araliaceae; genus Panax; species Panax stipuleanatus. Next base: position 116,909,261 of record CM035118.1, on the reverse strand, counting down.
TTCAAGTCCGCACCAAAGAAAGTTTGGTTTGGATAAGCTTACAAGGGTAATTTAGAATTCACGCTCATCAACTAAGGATTAGTTGAATCGACTTTCAATAATTCATAAATAAAAGAATTATGAATTAACATATGCTTTAGAAGTAAATTTAAAGCAATTAAAATAATAACTGGATCTTACTTGAACAATAAGCTAAGATCATTTCAATTAAATAAACAATTGTCCAATACAGAAATGGAAAGGACATTCTTAACAAGAATATATGAACTCAAGAAATTATACAAAATTAGGATTTAGAAAACTTGCATAAAATTAACGAGTTTAGGGTTTAGAAGACTTGCCTCAAGCGCAAGCTACTTAACACAATTCACGTATTTTAATACTTCCTACACATATATATTCAATCACAATAACCTAAATTAGTTAACACGTAACTAATTCACATAAGTGGTTAACCCTCATGGCTAACTCACTCTAATAATAATAATCAACTATCACATAGTTAATTAAATCAATTATGTATTTAACTAAATTATAATTAAACAATTATAATTCAAACACGTAATCAAATTATAATTACTTCAATTATAATTATCATTTAAATTATAAATAATTATAATCAATTAAACCACATCATGCATTTAATTACACAATTTATAATTAATCATGCAATTATCAATTTATAATCCATAATTAAACATGCATTTATTAAATTATAATTACATAAATTATAATTTAAATTAACATCTAATTGATTAAAATAAATCAACTTCTATACATTATAATTTCACAAAAATTATAATTTAAATTAAACATTTACTCTTAATTATAATTAAGTAACTTATTGTACAATTAAACAATTATAGTTTATAATTTAAATACCATATTAGTTTTTCAAAACTTCCTTTTTTTCAAATTATAATACATATTATAGCAGCTAGATACATGCTCATTGTCATAGAATAATTAAACTAAGCTTAGAATTAACACTGCACAAAAACTAAAGTCACTGTCATTGCCCGGGACACGGCGCAGCTGCGCCACCTTTAGCCTTGACACCGGCGTAGCTGCGCAGGGCCAAACCTGGGAAAATCCAGCGGCGCAGCTGCGCCGCTTCTACCCTTACCGCCTGCGCAGCTGCGCCGGCAGCGGACAGAAATAGAGCAGTTTCACGAACAGTGCAGAGAAAAGTCAAATTGGCTTAATCCTCTACAATGAGTTCTCAATTCAGCCAACAATTTTCATATAAAACTTTACAGAAATAAAGTGCAAAGCTTCTAACATGTTTTGAACACACTAATACATCAATTAGCAAAATTACAACGCTTAATTTTTACAAAAATTTAAAGAAAATACCAATATCAGTGTTCTAGATGAAATTGAACACTGCGAATTGTTTTAAAACCAATTCTCACAATTCCAATCCCAATCAATTAATTTCTAAACATAATAACATATTCCACAATTAATTTATACAAAAATCAACAATCAACATATATTTTGATTTCTATGAGAAACTTTATTTTTCCCAGACACTTCACTGTGACTTTTGAAAAACATAAATTCTCCATTATATCATATATATATATATATATATATATATATATATATATATATTCATGAATTAAACAACTAATTAAGCATACCATCACATATAGACATGATATGAACACAATTATATATATATATATATATATATATATATATATATATATCCATCATGCTATATAACTTCCAAAACATGTTTTACAGAGAATGAAAATATACGGATCATAACTTTAAAACTGGTTTTTACAACAATTGTATTTTGAAAATCTTTCCATGGTATACAATTACATATGAAAACATATGAACATCATATATACATAGTCATAATTATACAACTTCATGAAAAACTTTTGACAGAGAATAAAATACATGAAACATATGAATTGAGTTCTATAATAATTAGATATTATAGATAATACCTTTTGTTAATAGATTGAAAGAGAAAGCGATGTGAGTTCAATTCTAGCAATTCTTCTTCCTCTTTTCTCTTCTCTGCTCTTCCTTTTCTCTGCTCTCTTTTCTTCTTAGTTCTTAGTTTAGACTTAGGAAAAACTAACGTAGTTTAGATATATTATAACTGATATAATATACGTATACTAATGATATATATGTAACTGCTAATTACTTAATATATATAATAAATACATTTATTATGTAAGTTACAAAAATTCAAAAATCACAATGCCTTGTTTGGCAAAACAAGGTTATTTTCAAAAACAGATTATTAATGCTACGATATTGTTTGGTAACAGTTTATTTAAAAATAGTTTTTTGATAGTTAGGGCCCTGTTTGGTAGAAATAGGTTTAAAACAAATACAAGGGTCTTGTTTGGCAAAACAATTTAAAACCTTTTCTTTATTTTAACAAATCATTTAACACATACTTTAATGTCACATTTTAATTAATTAAATATTAATCAACTAATTTAATTAATTAAAATCTAACATCAATTAATCACATAAAATTGCCACATAATTATAATTACTCGCTAATTATAATTCATGTAACACTTCATCACATAATTCATCTAATTTAATTCTCTCAATTAAATTAGAACTATAATATAAAATTAATATATACACATCAATTAAATAACATTCATTAAATTAATATGTAACACTTAATTAAATCATTTTCATAAATCACATAATTATTTATTTCACTCAATAAATAATTCACATAAAATATTTATTTAACTCAATAAATAAATCACATAAAATATTTATTTAATTCAATAAATATTTAAAATTAAATATAAAATCTCAATCGTTACAATCTTCCCTCCTTAAAAGGATTATGTCCCCAGAATTACACATAAAAATTTCTCGTCTATTACACATATCATCTCAAATAAACTTTGATATTTTATTCATTCAAAAGTTTTAAACATACGAAAGATAGCATCACTACTATCTACATTAACTATCCCGAGAAAAAGAATCTTTAGGATTTAAATCATCATATTCCATAGTTTATAATCACATAGGAATTTACATTATTAACTACCATCAAATATTCACATAACTCATACTGTTCCTATCACGGCATACTAAGACGTCGAACAGCTTCTCTGTGCTCTTCTTCCATGATACGGAACATCGTCCTACGATCCAGCATGTACCAAGGTAAGTCCTCGAACTGCACTGGATAATAGACAACTCGATCATGGGCCCTATCAATCGATGTCTGAAACGTGTAGTTCGTCTCCTCAATCTTAGCCTTCTTTGCCCGATTATCATTCTCGATAAGATCTGCACGTCGAGAAGCCTTCATCCAAGCGTCCTCTGCTCTAGCACGCTTCACTGACTCCTCTCACAAGTCACTCTTCAGTTTCTTTATCTCAGCTGACTTCTCTTCATTTTGGTTCTCTGCATGAACCAACTTCCATTCCACGTCTCCAAGACGTATATCCAGATTCTCCATCTCGCCATCTTTCTACTCTATAGTATTCCATTGTACATCTATCTGCTCCTTCAATTCTCGAACATTATCTTGTAACTCTATGTTACGGTCATACAGCTCGTCGTACATCTTGGCACTGATAGAGTTTGGTGGAAACTCATCAGGGTCCTTATCCTCATCCTCATCCTCAGCCGCAGCCTCAACCTCTATTTCCTCAGAGTCCTCCTCTGAATCAAACACTGGCTCATGCTCCTGACCAACAACAGTGATCAATGGAGATGGCTGTCTCCAAACCAAGTGCTCCCAAATGGTATGAATGTCTCGGGGCTCCTCCTCTCTAGCCACTCGGGGCTCAACCTCCCTAGGCTGACTGGATCCCCCAATATCCAACATCCTGACAATCAAAATTTTAATTCTTTAGTTACTACGTGATGCTAATCGATACTAGCGGGCACATATGTAATCACATAAGCACATAAAGTCTTTTATTATCTTCAATGAATTAAAGAATTCATTTCCTAGAACTCGATAAGAGTTTATCACCACTATGTTATCAATCTCTTAAAAAGGCTACTACCCTAAGGCTTTTCCCCACCTAAGGTTTATAACATACAGTTTTGATACCAACTTGTGATACTTCAATTCCACAGGATTTGGTGTAAGGACCGAGAATTTTATACGACTATAATTTTACGAATGATTTTTTTTTATATTTATTATTATTATTTTATTAACTAGTAATATTTTGAACATATGCGATATGGATTAAGCAAGTTAGTCAATTGAATAATTATTAGTTGACTAAGAAAGGAAACCAAGATGAATAGTTGTTCAAAACTCTAATTTGAATTTCAAATAGGGATTCGAATATAGATACATTTGTTATTGTATTTAAGATGATATGTATGTACATTATGTGTTTAATGTTAAGTGATTAATAATTGATATGAATTATAAATAGTGAATATGTGAGTGGTCATAACTTATTAAGCCAATTATAGCTATTAAGTTAATAAACTATTGGAATGTGTGATGACTTATATGGGTTGTGTAATTGATTAAATAAATATACATTATATAATGTGTATACCGTTATTTTGTAAAAATAAAGTTATGTAACCTAATACATATATTATGTATGGTAATTAAAAACCTAATGTGTTATAATATAAGAGAATGATAGTATTTAAAAATATATGCTAATCCTAAGAGATTTATTTTATACATCTCAAATAATTAATTTTATAACCTAAGTAAAGCAAGTCTAATTGAGTTATGAAATTAAAGATATATGAGTAAGGAATTCATTTACTAATATGTGTAATGGAATCCTAACTAAATGATTAGGATAGGATGAAAATTAAAAAGTATGGAACCATATTGAATTGCAAGCCCAAAGAATTAAAATTGCTAGCCCAAACTTAGCCCAAGGGGAAAAGGGAACTTATTGGACATTAAGTATGCTAAGTGGTCCTTAAAAAAAAACAAACTTGATCCCAAAAGGCCTATAGGGCCGAAAATTACAAGAGAAAGAGAAAGGGGAGTGCATATAATCATTACTCTACTTTAGTTGGTGAACCACTTCACCTAACCTCCTTAGGTGTCATCTCTTTACTTGGCCAACCACTTTTACTAAGCTTACAAGTTAATTATAGTGTGCAATCAATCTTCTAATGATTGAGAGAGAGAGAGAGAGAGTAAGAGTGTGGGAGAAGAATTAGAGATATACCAATTATATCTACACAATCTTTTCCAAATCACACAAAAGTCTTTTATTTTATATTTCATCTCATCCCTTTCTTAATGTAGCAAACCAAGCAAGAAAGAGAGAGAGAGATAATAGCTTTCGATCAAGAGAGGAAAGGAGAGAAGGAGGGTTTTAGAAAGTTCATATTTTCCTAATCTAAGCCTAGGAAGAAAAAGAAAGAAGAACAAGTTAAGGTATAACAAAAATTTCTACTTATGTAGTCTAATTTCTTTTGATTTGATTTAAGTTTTTATTTTTGTAAAGTTATGATCTCAAGGTTTAAAATCTTAGATCTATGTGTTTATTAGTGTTTTATGTTTAGATCTAAAATTTTCAAGGATCAAAAGTTGGATCTAAAACATGAAATGGATACTATGTTGTTCAAAAGATCGAAAACCCTAATTTTCTTAGCCTTGGTTGTATTTAATCTTTTGTTTGATGATAATTTAATGAAATAAATCATGGATCATGGTATATCCATGAGTATATAAGATATTAGTAGGTATATGATGAGTTATGTTGGTTAATATGTTAGAACATGAAAGTTTTCTTACAAAATACAAAAGATTGAAAATCAAATTTTTGAGAAAACGCAATATGAAATTAAAACAACCATATCTCTCTTTGTATTTTGAATTTTTGAGTGTGGTCAACTTTTGGAGATAGATCTATGGGTCTTCTAACCTTTTCAAGTGGAATCATGAAAAAGGTATTGTAGATTTTTGTGTGGACTGATATTAGTAAAGGATGCAAAATCTGAAAAATGACTTTGAGCAATCTGTCCAAAACTGCTAGGGGAAATTTTGGCAACTTAATTTATAAAATAAATTCCAATCTTTTGGGATATGAAAATATATGATATAAAGTAGCACCTGTCCAAAAAATGAGCTTATTCCGACTTAAATTGACCGAGTTATGTTCATTTCAATATTTGGATTTTTCTGACGAAAATCGCTATAACCGGAGTTTTATAACTCCGATGGCAACAAAATTTAAACTAGATTTCCATGTTAACATGTGTAAAATTCTGCAAAGAGTTGGGAATTTCTGGAGTTAGGCATGATGTAGCTAATTTCTTAAGCTACGAACAAGAAATAGATTTTTAAAAAATACTTAAGGGAGTTGAAAAATTTCAGAAAAATTATTTTTGTGTATGGAATATATGTATATATGTGTGGCCAAAGGATAGAAAAATAATAAACTGATTTGATATTTTTGTGAAAAGGGTATTTCGGCTTCCTGAAATAAACAATTCAAGGTGCTGAAATGGAAATTAAAAATGTTAGGAAGACAGTTTGGTTTTAGTTTGCTGAAATGGAAACTAAAATTGTTAGGAAGGAAAGACAGTTTGGTTTCAGCTTACTGAAATAATATACTCGGTTTGCTGAAAAAGTAAACCGTCTACCAAGTTATAATAAGAACTTATAAATGAACGAGTAAGTGTTAAGTCTAAGGTAATATAGTCGTACTCTTTAATCGGTTATTTAATGTTTGATTATGCGATTACATGCTAAATAATTTACTTATAAAGTAGTAGTATTATGAAGCATAATGTGATATACTGATTTCAAGAATAATCTTATAAATGATAGGTCTTTGTGTTAAAGATATAACTATATTGCGTAGCAGTAAGCAGCAATAAATGCAAGTATCCGAACTTTATTTCTTCATTTTGCAAGTATCCTAACCCTTACATTTACTTTATACAATGGATCTTGTAAGCAAGTTTCTATACTCTTTTATTGTGCAAGTATCCATACTCTATGCATTTACTTTATGCAAGAGATCTATAACTATGCAAGTATTCTTAATTCATTTATATTCAAGCAAACTATCGAATTTCATTTGATTCTTTTATTATTTACCAGTAATGTATTATTGTCTTCATATGATTCATATATAATCAAAATTGTTCTGTTCTTTGTAATCTAATTTTGGTTGTGCAAGTGTCCTCACTTGTATGAACTATTGTATTTGAACAAGTATTCTTGAACTCCAAATTCTTTGACATGACAAGTTTTGACGCATACCATGCAATATTGGTATGAATACATGGTTTAAAAGTTTTCTAAGCTATTTGACTCGACTAGACATAGTTTGAAATGTATTATTGAATATTATTGATTAGGATAGAGTCGTCCAACTAAATTGCTTTAGTTTGGATTCCAGATTGAGTATGACCATCCCAAAATAGTGAAATTTTATGCTCCAAAGGCGGTTATGATGAACATAAATATTATTCTGTTAAGTAATGTTGATCAATACAGGGCATACGGGCTGATCACCCAACGTGTTCGTAAGTTATGACGACTTGCAGATGAATTTCTATATAAATCTTTTCAAACTTGAAAACAATGGTTCAAGGTCTATTGACCACTCAACATTTATAGTCACTACGTCGTTTCAAAATTATAAACGGTTTGATATGTTGTTATGAATTATTTCAAATTACTTCACAGCTATTGATTCGTTGTAGAAGTATACTTCAAAGAAAACATTTATTTCTTTCAGCTGATGTTTATTATCTGATATTACTTACTGAGCAATTAAATGCTTATTCTTATTTTAAATTAAATATTTTCAGCTAAGCGTGATCGACCAGAAGGTTTTGGCAAGGACAAAGGGAAGGGAAAGCTGAAGGAATAGTTTTAAGGTGTTAGTTGTAATATTTAGAACTTTATATTGTGATAATATGTTATCTATAATGTAATAAAGTACTTAAGCGTACCTGGGAATTAGTTAATTTTGATAAAATTTTTAAGTTTATAATATATTAAGTAGTTCGAATGAATGGTATCGTGTAGCACCAAGTACGGGTTTCAACTACCCGAATTTGGGGGCGTCACATTTGGTGTTCACTATCCAATAATAACACATCTATCTACCCATAAATAATGAAACTCATAAATAAACAAAAATTCTCCCCTTAAGAGGTTACAACATCTGAACGAATAAATCCCAGGTTTAACTAAACTTAAACATCAATGCGGAAACATAAATAAATAATAAAGTCTTAACATAACATTCTCAAATAAAATAAACAAGTCTTCATCACTTGTTAGCTTTACCCTTTCCCTTACTAGTGGATGGCTTGCCAGTTCTTTTAATCTTAGCTGCAATGTTATTTTGCAAGAGTGAGCAACGATTCCCACAAGTATAACAATATAATAACAATAATAACATGCGAGAAATCAATGAGTTCTGAATAATAGAAAGCTCGACTTTTGAATCAAGAATGAATAACAAGAATAAAAAGTATATATGAGAGTCATAAGACCAAGAATTATGTCCCAGATTATCAAGTATTTCTACTTTAAACCTTTAACAGTCGTATAACTATATGGACTCTACTTCTCGTACTTAGGGGGATCATGTGACGCCCCCAAAATAGGTTCATTACACAACCCATTTTGAGTCGCCAAATACATGGTACAAAATCCAAATACACATCTTCAAATTCCAACTATTATACGGTCGTGCAAAATACGACCACACAACTGTGAGCTTTTATACAGATATTATTTCGTATATAATATAAAAATATAAACGCTCAAATTAAGTCCTCATTACAATTATTATCACACTATTTTACAAAATAGTGAGGACTACTATAGCACCATCTCGGACCATCACTCCATTCCCCGACTAGTCCCCGCTATATTCTCATTTCCTGAAGAGAACAATGAAAGAAAAGGGTGAGCTCAACTAGCCCAGTAAAGAATATTATGACTAAGATAATGTAGAACAAATTATCCTTAGTCCTCAATAGGAAAAAAACTGATAGAATGCAATAGATAACAAGTTTTAGATCAACAACTGCAGCGAAAATAGCAATACATTAGAAGAGTCAAGTAGAGAATGATGTCTACTATCTTCTATGATTTAAAAGTCTATCATCAATATTTTATCCCTATAACACCAATCAATAATTATTTCCCATCAACGAATTATCTATGCACTACGGGTCAAAGATAATCGTTTGTATCACCAATGGTCATGATCATGCCAAACACATGTCCATCTTTGCACTACGGGCCAAAGATATTCATCAATACACTGTTCATCTTTGCACTATGGGCCAAAGATATTCATCAATCAATAGTTCATCTTTGCACTACGGGCCAAAGATATCTTTCACCATAATTTAAGACTGAGGATGATGAAAAATGATATAAAGAACGAATCAAGTGAGATCAAGGATAAATATTATAGATTTATAATTCAATTTATCCAGAGTTTAAGAATGAAGATCAAAACATGGATCCAATTTCAATAAAGTTCAAATTGTCAACATAATAATCAATTGTGAAGCAAAATTCGAGAATGATATTCATATATCAAAAATAATTTGGACAAAAAATGAAACCAATTTTGTTGTGAATAGTACCCCGTGAATAGTACTCGAATGAATAGTACTCTGACATAAAAAGATTAAAATTTCAATAAGAAGTTCAGAATAATATTATAGTGAAATACTATTAGATGAAGCAAAAATCTTAAGCAATTTATAATCATTTCAGGAATTATAGAAGCAATACTTACCATAGTAAGTTTATATTTAGGAATCTGAAATGAAATAATATACGAAACTGTAAATGGATTTTCACTAGGCATGCGGTAGAATGTGCAGACAGGTTATTCCCACAGATTAGTAAAGAAGGAATACGAAGGGTTATTCACCATGTATGCGGTAGTCCGCGTAGACAGGTTATTCCCACAGCTTAATAAAAAATAGAATGACAACCCTTACGAGTTTTTAAAGAAAATAACACCCTTTACCTTAGTAGGAGATTGAATACTTAAGTAGGGTAGTAGCAGAATACTCTTCTTCTTTCTCTCTTATTTTCTCTCTATAGTTTCTCTTACTACAGCTTGTAATTATAACTTTTCTCTTCAAAATGGTAGGAAATAATGAATGGATGGAGGAGTATTTATAGGCTAGGAAAAGGTGGAAAATTATAAGGTTAATTACACTTTAGTACCTTCATTTTTACCTCTATTTTTAATTTAGTCCCTTAAGTATCATCAATCTTGCACCACCTCCCCTAATAGTATCAGAATGTGAACCAATAGTTCCTTGCATGTGAACCAATAGTAATTAATTGCCCATTCTATCTGTGACGCCCCCAAATTCGGACCACTCGAGTCTCAAATTCGGTTCGTCACTCGCCAGATAACTAATACCACAATAAATTACATTTATTTAATATAATCATTCATGTCCCAAGGTCTCGTAACTTAAACATCTTATACATAGCTTAAACATAACTTAATATAACTAATACATAATACGAATAAGGTTTTATTCCATCATCATAATATTTCTAATTAAGTACAAAGCTACTTCGTAGCCTTGCCCTTGCCTTTATCAGTGCCCTAGAGTCCGCCTTGCTCTGCCTTAACTGAAATGTTTTTAGGAAAAGCAAGGATGAGCAACAAGTTTGCTCAACAAGTAATATAACAATAAGGGTGAATAATATAGTTTTTGAATCCCAAGGGTACAACAGTGAATGATAGTTCAAGAATAGCAAGAAGTATCAATAGTTCTCAATAACAGTTAGTAAGGACAGAAAGATATCAATAAGATTCAAGGTTTAACCTTTTTAAAGTTCAAGAATAATGAACACTGAGCAGTCACTAAGGACTATGAACTCTTACTAGAATTAATAGTAATATGCTGATAATCCAATAAAATAAGTACAATAGGTGATAAACCTAAAGTACCATACGTCATGCATAACATCTAATCGTACTCATGTGCACATATTGGTTCCCCAATAATTGTATATAATTTCCCCTTCCGTGAGGGTTGTTTATCTCAGTAGAATTATAAGAGTCCGCACCAAGTCAATTGGTTTGGGTAGCTTTCAAATTTATGATATAGGACTAACTGAATCAAATGGCATAGACTGCTCTTTTAATAAGAACAATTTATAAGTTCAATACTCGCAATCATAGTTCGAAGAATATAAACAAATTTTATCTTAAGCTATGAAACATTAATTCATAATACATGAATCATACTATCCATTGTTTACTCGTACGATCAATAATAGTACAAGCTTACGTAGTGCTCAATAAAGAGTAAGGTTCGAATACTTACCTTATGCGTAGTTTACCAAAGTATAGCTTATCAACACATTCAAATCCTATTGTAACATAGTTACGTATATAGGTATCCATTAGTTATTTACGTTGAATACATATACTTGATATGTAAGTTAAACACATAGATAAGAGTCTAACTTAGTCGTACAATCTTATACGTACGTCCTTACATACTTACATACACATAGCACAAAAAATCAGTTTGTAAGATACTAATCGATTAACATAACTCGAAATCTTTGTTTAACTTAGCGTTTGAAAGATTATAAACACTTATCAATTCTATGGTTTCATCATAACATACTCATTAACACTTGAATACTTTATTGGACATGCATTACAGATTAGGATAACACTACAAGCATGCATCAAATTTCAGATTACAACAAACATGCTCTGTCCATTCTGCAGTGTGGCGTGGCCGCGCTTGATTTGAACTAGGGAGTGGAGTTCAAACCAGGAAGGGCCTGCTCCTACAGAAACCAAGTTCGGCTTGCAATGCACTTTCGACAATGATACATGTGAAACACACATGTCATTAAGTTTATAACGTATATCTTACCTTCAACATAGTTCGTTATCACTTTCACTTAACAAGCTTAACGTGTTCGATTAACAAAATTTCTCATGTTTACTCATTATACATATGCAATGAGGTCAAAGTACCTTAATTGTACATGGTTGAGTTATTCTAGTCATATAATTCAAGGTAGCATAGTTCTACTTCATTTAGACTCATTTGAAACCATGTTTGATTAGTTCACATGCTCGTAGCTAAATAGGTGTATATGTCGATCATGTCTAGAGGCATATCATGTCCTATATTGGTAGTTATAAATTTCAGAATGTGCATAACTACCAATAACATTAGTTTTCCAAACTCATAAGTTTTCTTTGAAACATCATGTTAAACCAACCAATCATGCAAAGAAAACCTTCATACCATCTATCATACTCATGTACATAACTATACCAAATAAGCATGCTCAAGGTCATAAGTCAAAGGTTACTAAGTTCATTAGCTTTCGTTCTCTAAGTTAAGGTTCCTTTATAATGTTGTTAAACCAAGCTAAGGTAGGTGTTAACATGTAAGGCCACCTATGTCAGTATGTCATGGAAAAAAATAGGCATAATAAAGTTATACAAGCATGCTCCATACATCAGAAAGCATAAAAATCATCATTTGGTTCTGCAGATGGGCGCTGGCTGAGCCCTGTTTGTACTAGGAAGTGGCGCAGCCGCGCCACTCCAGTTCCAGGCAGAAATCCTTCTGCAACAGCAAAGCTTCAATTCCAACTTCGAAATAATTCATGAAACATGCTTGAAATTGATCACATTGCATATATAACATGCATACAAACTCTACTAACATACTAACATCATCTCACATATCCAATTTCAACAAATTCATGCAATTTTTATGAATTCATAATTGTTTGAACTTCAAAATGGGTTTAAGTATTATACCTCTTGAAACTTTGAATTGGACAAGGCTTGCTTAATTTCAGATTTCTTTCTCTCAACTCACTCTCTATATCACTTAGCAACAATTTAGCAAAATGAAATGAGAAGGGAAGAGCTTAATTTATAGAGAAATAAATAACCATGCCAAACCTTTACACCATGAATCAAAACAAAAGGAGGAAGAAGAAGCCAATGGTTATTGAGAGTTTGGTGAAATAGTGCCCAACAACACCCATCACCCACTCCCTTCTTCATCATTACCATCATTAGTAGCTAGATTGAGGAATAAAAGGAATGAGAAAAGGCTATTCTTAGCAATACACGTGAAGAGGAAAGAAGAGTGACGCTCAATTTGGGACAAGATTAATCTCAACATTTGCAATTGAAATAATACCACATACTATAGGTTTATTATACATATACATATTATTCTTACATAAACGTATATATATGTATACCTAGGTTTTAATTTTCTTTAAGTTACAATGTAGCTTTAGTGGGGAAATATTATTACATTGTAGTAAGTTGGGGGTATATATATACATATCATCATATAATCCATGTACATTTGATTAGTTCAGATAATACCGAATATGATTTAGTGGAGTACTATCATTCCTTATTATCATAACACTTTATTATTTTAATTATACTTAATTATTGAAATAATTATTAAATAGCAATTATTTATCTAGTTTAATTTAATATTGCACAAAGTACACTTTTAAGGTACCCCCACATAACATATTGTCACATAAGCATTATTTATGTAACCTATATGATTCATTTAATCTTACTATATAGTTTTATATATTATATAGTCTCCTTGTAGTGTCACACCACACGTCATTCTAATTAGATGTAGGTACTATGTTATATATGATTAATCATTACATATTATTGCACACAACAATTAATTGAGTAAACATAAATCTTATTATATTAATTAATTATTTACTCTTTAATATATTATTATTCATAATAACCATTAATTAACAATATTATATTAATTAATCATTCACTTATAAATTCCTCTATTCTTTAATTTAATTAATCCATCATAATTTTCAACATCGTGCCACACAAGGCATTTCACGAGTTCATCATAATTCTCCACACTTTCTCAAATATCATAAATTTAATTTAATTTAATTGAGTTACTCACCTCTTGCTACATAAACATTTATATTCAAATAAATATTCTCATTCTTATTAATATTAATATCAATATTAATGTTTATTCATAAAATTCATGGGTATTACATCATCGCCCCCCTTATAAAAATTTCATCCTCGAAATTGGTACAAGGTTACACAAAAAGATGGGGATAGTCTTTCCTCATCTTATCTTCTAATTTCCACGTGGCCTCCTCGGCATCGTGGTTACGCCAAAGTACTTTTACAGAAGATATAACTTTGTTTCTTAGTGTTTGCTCTTTCATATCTAATATTTAGACAGGAATTTCTTCATATTCCAGATTCTTATCTACTTGAATGGGTTCGTAGAAAATCATGTGCTTATAGTCAGGCTTGTACGAACGCAACACGGAGATGTGAAACACGTTATGGATGTGCTCCAACTCGGGTGGTAATGCAACTTTGTATGCCACATCGCCCACTCGATTCAATATCTCGAATGGTCCTATGAATCTCAAACTCAATTTTTCTTTCTTATCGAATCGTATCTTTCCTTTCCCGGGAGATACCTTCAAGAATACGAAAATATGGACTTTAAAGTCCCGGTCTTGTCGTTGCAAATCTGCGTACTTTTTTGGTGATCTTGAGCTGCTACCAATCTGGCTCTTATTACTATCACCACGTCTGCTGTCTGTTGCACTAACTCTGGTCCTAAAATTCATCATTCTCCTGACTTCGTCCCAACATAACAGCGTTCTGTATTTTCTCCTATAAAGAGCTTCGTACGGTGGCATACCGATACTCGCATGATAACTATTATTATACGCAAATTCTACTAGGGGTAGGTGATCGTCTTAATTTTCCTTGAAGTCCATCACACAAGTTCTAAGCATGTCCTCTAGCTTTCGTATAGTCCGCTCACTCTGTTTGTCCGTCTGAGGATGATTCGCAGTACTCAACCTGAACTGGGTTCCCATCCTTTCTTGTAAGCTTTTCCAGAAGTTTGATGTGAAGCACGGATCTCGATCAGAGACAATTGACACCGACACTCCATGTCGTGAAATAATTTTCTTTACATACAGACTCGCTAACTGATTCAAATTATATCGAATCTTGATCGGTAGAAAATGAGCCGTCTTCGTTAGTCGATCCATGATAACCCAAATGGCATCATAACCTTTCTGCGTGACTGGAAATCCTACCTCGAAGTCCATCGTAATGTGCTCCCATTTCCATTCTGGTATCTCCAATGGTTGAAGTAGACCACTCGGCCTTTGGTGCTCAACTTTGACTCGTTGACAAGTGAGACATCTACTGACGCACTCTGTGACCTCTCGTTTCAGATTGGGCCACCAAAAATGTTGTCTCAGATCTTGGTACATCTTTGTGCCTTCTGCATGAATAGAATACGTCTTATTGTGTGCCTCGTGCAAAATTTTCTCTCTCAATTAGGTTACCGCTGGTACCCATACTCTCTCCTCAAATCTCAAGATACCATCCTTATCCATTTTGAATCTTTCTTCTCCATATTCTACTATCCTATTTCTTATTTTCTCACATTCCTCATCATGCTGTTGTGATTCTTTCACTCTATCCAACAATGTTGAACGAGCTTCCATTGCAAATATTTTCTCTTCAGACCTCCCCGGTCTATTTACCTCTATTTCTAACTTTTCCATTTCTCTTATTAACTCCTCCTGAGTCATCAATTGCAATAATTTCTCCCTTCTTTGTTTGCTTAGCGCGTCGACAACTACGTTCGCCTTTCCCTGGTGATAAAGAATATCGCAGTCATAATCCTTGATCAATTCTAACCACCTTCTTTGTCGCATGTTCAACTCCTTCTATGTGAAGATATATTTCAGACTTTTGTAGTTCGTGTATATCTCACATTTCTCTCCGTATAGATAATGTCTCCAAATCTTTAATGCAAAAACTACTGCCGCTAACTCTAAGTCGTGAGTAGGGTATCATTTTTCGTAATCCTTCAATTGTCGTGATGCATACGCAATGACCTTGCTATGTTTTATGAGGACACAGCCAAGTCCCTTGTGCGATGCATCACTATAAACCACAAAACCTCCCGCATCATCTGGTAATGATAATACAGGGGCTTCGCTTAATCTCTTTTTCAGCTCCTGAAAACTTTCTTCGCATTTCTCCGTCCATACGAATTTCACCGTCTTCCTCGTTAGATTGGTCAACGGGGTTGCTATATTAGAAAAATCTTAGATGAATCTTCGATAGTACCCAACTAACCCTATGAAACTTCTTATCTTTGTTGGTGTCTTCGGCTGCTCCCAATTACTCACTGCCTCTACCTTTGCAGGGTCTACTAAAATTCCATCCTTATCTACCACGTGTCCTAAGAATTGAACCTTCTCCATCCAAAATTCACAGTTTGAAAACTTTGCATACATTTTCACTTTCCTTAGCGCTTCCAAAACCATCTTCAGATGTTCGGCGTGCTCTTCTTCCGTCTTCGAGTAGATCAGGATGTCGTCGATGAAAACTAGCACAAACTTATCCAAGTATGGCTTGAAGACTCGGTTCATCAAGTCTATGAATTCTGTCGGAGCATTAGTCAATCCGAATGACATTACCAAAAACTTGTAGTGTCCATAACGGGTTCGAAACGCCTTCTTTGGTATGTCCTCTTTCCGTACCTTCAACTGGTGATAACCTGCTCGTAGATCTATTTTTAAGAAACACTTCGCTCCTTTCAATTGGTCAAAAAAGTCGTCTATCCTTGGTAATGGATATCTAGTCTTGATCGATACTCTGTTCAATTCTCGATAATCGATACAAAGCCTCATCGATCCGTCCTTTTTCTTAACAAACAACACTGGTGCTCCCCAAGGAGACAAACTCGATCGTACGTAACCCTTATCTAGTAACTCTTGCAATTGTATCATCAATTCTTTCATTTCTACTGGCGCCATGCGATATGGAGCTTTCGAAATTGGTGTTGTTCTCGGTGCTAAGTCTATTACGAATTCAATTTCTCTGTTTGGCTGAAAGACCATGCAGATCGTCCGAAAATACATTTTATAATTCTCTCACTATAGATATATCCTTAATGTCTACTCCCTTTTTCTGAGTATCTACAATGTAAGCTAAGTAACCTACACATCTTTTTCTTAACAATTTTTTGGCCTGCATCATCGTAAGACAACACGATTGCTTAAGCGATGAGCTACCATAAAACACTACCTTAGACTTATTCGTAGTATGAAGGTTCACACTTTTATTCTGACAATTAATTATTGCAGCATGGTTATATAACCAATCCATTCCCAGTATTACGTCAAATTCTCCCAATCTAATCAGAATTAAGTCTATGCTCAGTTTATAATCACTAATGTTTGCGCGATAATTTCGGTATATGAATTCTACAAGGATTACTTTCTTATTTGCAACTTCTATGTTCAAAGGATTTCCTAATCGTTCTCAGGGTAAGTTTAACTGACTAGCAAATTTTTTAGACACAAATGAACAGGTAGCACCCGAATCAAATAATACATAAGCATTTATACTATTGATTGGGATAATACCTGACACCACGTCCTTTGCAGGAACTGCATCTTGGACCGTCATGTTAAAGGTTCTGGTGGCTGGGCGGTTGATTTGCGTTGGTCCGCCGATCATTAACTTGCTACCTCCCCCTTGTTGGCCACTTCCTCTGCTATTCCCCTTCTTCAGACAATCCTTGATCTGATGCTCAGTTGAGCCACAAGCAAAACACTACTTGATCTTCCTTGGCTTCGGGTAGTTAGGAGAAATGTGTCCCTCTTGATCACAGTTATAACAGGTACTGCGCCCCTTCCAGCACTCACCCTGGTGATTCTTTCCACACTTCGGGCATCCCTCAGCCCTCTTCTTAAACCCACCATGAAAATTTCCCGACTGATTTTTGTTGTTGTTGTTGTTGTTATTATTCTCCCACTTTCTCTTTCCTAAGTTACTTCCCCCGCTGCTGCTTCCTCCACGGCTTTCTCCCCTAGTATTTTTACCTTTTGTCTCTTTATTATACTGACTTAGGGCTTCACTACCTCCCTCTGCAATTATAGCCTTCTCCAATAGCGTGGCAAAAGAATCAATATGGAGAGCCGACACCTTGTTAAACAACCAAGGTTTCAGTCCTTGCTAAAAATGTCTGGCCTTTCTTTCTTCATCCCCTACCTGATGTTCTGCAAACTGGGCTAGCTCATTGAACTTAGCCGCGTATTGCACAACCATCATATCTCCTTGCCTAAGTTCTAGGAATTTTACCTCCATTCTATTCTTCATGCTCTTCGGGAAATAGTTCTTGAAGAATAGAGTCTTAAACTTCTCCCATGCTATTATCACTTCTCCTGCTCTTTGTTGATTTGCCTCCCACCAGTAGTTCTCTTCGCCCCTCATCATGTAGGTAGCAAACACCGTCTTCTGATCTTCACCCACACGAGCGATGGTGAAGGCCTTCTCTATTTCCTTGATCCATGTCTGCGCTATGATCGGATCGGTAGTACCTTCAAACTCTGGAGGTCCTACACTCCTAAAGTCCTTAAAGTTTGTTATTGGAGCTTCTTGGGGATTGGGGAGAACGGGTTTGTTGTTCCTTCCCCTAAGAGCCTCCCCTAACAAATCAACTAATTTCTGAATGGTATCTACTTCTTCTCTCTTGTTGTTAACTAACTCCTCTGGTGCAGTTAATCTACGTCTGGGCGGCTTTATCTGCATCCCAAAATTTCATTCTTATTATCTATTTATATTACTTAAATATTTCTTTAATGCCAAAAAGGAATAAAATTTTATAACACGTTTCTGAAATAAGATCATTTGTATTCATATGCCAAATTATTACATCATATGATCATCCCTAGCATACTTCTATAAATGTCAACATCTATCCCCTAATATCACAAAAGCTGGGGAAAACACTAACA
This sequence comes from Panax stipuleanatus, assembly GCA_020205555.1. NCBI lineage: Eukaryota > Viridiplantae > Streptophyta > Magnoliopsida > Apiales > Araliaceae > Panax > Panax stipuleanatus. The sequence continues at coordinate 116,890,426 of CM035118.1, read as the reverse complement.
TACTACCCCTCTAACATAAGCCTACTCGGGGTTTACAACTATCACATTTACACAAAAGATTAGGAGTACATCACAATATATACATCACATAAAATGAACTACTACTACTACTACTAAACTAATGGGTCTCATCCCAACATTTCGCGCTCCACATCGCTCTTGTACTTTATCTATGCTATATATGCCATCAACTCCCTGCTCATGGTGTGTCAGCTCTGTCCCTGCTCCATCGGATAGTGATACACACCATCAATCACCCTCTCTATGGCCGAGCAAAAAATATAACCCATCTTGTTTACCTTCCTCTTCTTACACCTCACTTCATCCTCTAAATCCTCTGCCCTGTCATTAGCTGCTTCCCACTTCTCCTCGAAGTGGATCCTTTCCATCACCTCTAGCTCTGGCTGAGTACGGAGAGTCTCCTTCTCCGCCTTCTCGCTTAACTCCCTCTACTCAACCTCTTCTAGCTTTCCCGTTAAGTCAACATTCCTAGTTACCGACCTGTGAAACAGAGTTCCCATCTGAATCGGTAAGCAATCTCTACCTCCATATCCTGCATCGCTAACTTCCTCTGGTGGTCCTCGTCCCTCAGTTTCTGGAACTCGTTCTCCCTCTCTTGAGCCTCAGCCTCTAGCTCCTGAACTCTGCAGTCTAACTCTAAGATTCGCTCCTCGTACTCTCCCAACATCCTCTCCTCGATAGTAGCCTCGTCAGAGTCCTCCATAGGTTCTTCCTCTATGGGCTCCTCCTCTAGATCAGACTCCACCTCAATTTTGTCCTCGTCATCAAACTTAGACGGTGCAACTGCTTGCACAGGCTCAGCCTCTAAAGGTGCCTCATATACGACATGTATATCTCTGGGCTCTTCCTCTGCCACTCTACTAGGTCCTCCCATGTTTGTCATCCTACAACCTCAAATATAAGACAACAAACAACAACTCCATTAGAATGTTAAATAAAATATAAGTTCATTGTATAGAATGAAATTATATTTCATAACACACTAAGTCTCTCTAGGAAAACTCTATATGAGCTTCACCTCCTTCTATCTTCTAAGTTCTCCTAAAGTTATAATCTAAGGACTCAAACTCCTAAGGTTTATAGCTAAAGCTCTGATACCAACCTGTGACGCCCCCAAATTCGGATCGCTCGCGTCACGAATTCGGTTCGTCACTTTCTAAATATCTAATAACATAATAACATCTCACGCAACGGAATGATATAATAAATTACATTTATTTAATATAATCATTCCTGTCCGAAGGTCTCGTAAGTTAAACATCTCATATATAGCTTAAACATAACTTAACATAACTAATATATAATACGAATAAGGTTTTATTACATCATCATAATATTTCTAATTAAGTATAAAGCTACTTTGTAGCCTTGCCCTTATCAGTGCCCGAGGGTCCGTCTTGCTCTACCTTAATTGAAATATTTTTAGGAAAAGCAAGAATGAGCAACAAGTTTGCTCAACAAGTAATATAACATTAAGGGTGAATAATATAGTTTTCGAATCCCAAGGGTACAACAGTGAATGATAGTTCAAGAATAGCAAGAAGTATCAATAGTTCCCAATAACAGTCACTAAGGACAGAAAGATATCAATAAGATTCAAGGTTTAACCTTTTCAAAGTTCAAGAATAATAAACACTGAGCAGTCATTAAGGACTATGAACTTTTACTAGAATTAACAGTAATATACTGATAATCCAATAAAATAAGTACAATAGGTAATCAGCCTAAAGTATCCTACGTCATGCATAACATTTAATCGTACTCATGTGCACACATCAGTTCCTCGACAATTGTATATAATTTCCCCTTCTGTGAGGGTTGTTAAACTCAGTAGAATTATAAGTGTCCGCACCAAGTCAATTGGTTTGGGTAGCTTTCAAATTTATGATATAGGTCTAGCCGAATCAAATGGCATAGACCGCTCTTTTAATAAGAACAATTTATAAGTTCAATACTCGCAATCATAGTTCGAAGAATATAAACAAATTTTATCTTAAGCTATGAAGCATTAATTCATAATACATGAATCATACTATCCATTGTTTACTCGTATGATCAATAATAGTACAAGCTTACGTAGTTCTCAATAAAGAGTATGGTTCGAATACTTGCCTTATGCGTAGTTTACCAAACTATAGCTTATCAGCACTTTCAAATCCTATTGTAACATAGTTACGTATATAGGGTATCCATTAGTGACGACATTGAATACATATACTTGATATGTAAGTTAAACACATACATAAGAGTCTAACTTAGTCGTACAATCTTATACGCATGTCATTACATACTTACATACACATAGCACAAAAAATCAGTTTGTAAGATACTGATCGATTAACATAACTCGAAATCTTTGTTTGACTTAGCGTTTGAAAGATTATAAACACTTATCAATTCTATGGTTTCATCATAACATACTCATTAACACTTGAATACTTTATTGGACATGCATTACAGATTAGGATAACAATACAAGCATGCATCAAATTTTAGATTACAACAAACATGCTCTGTCCATTCTGCAGTGTGGCGCGGCCGTGCTTGGTTTGAACTAGGGAGTGGCGCGGCCGCGCTGCTCCCAGTTCAAACCAGGAAGGGCCTGCTCCTACAGAAACCAAGTTCGACTCGCAATGCACTTTCGACAATGATATATGTGAAACACACATGTCATTAAGTTTATAACTAGGTTTGATTCTTATATCTTGCCTTCAACATAGTTCGTTATCACTTTCACTTAACAAGCTTAACGTGTTCGATTAACAAAATTTCTCACGTTTACTCATTATACATATGCAATGAGGTCAAAGTACCTTAATCGTACATGTTTGAGTTATTCTAGCCATATAATTCAAGGTAGCATAGTTCTACTTCATTTAGACTCATTTGAAACCATGTTCGATTAGTTCACATGCTCGTAGCTAAATAGGTGTATATGTCGATCATGTCTAGAGGCATATCATATCCTATATTGGTAGTTATAAATTTCAGAATGTGCATAACTACCAATAACATTAGTTTTCCAAACTCTTAAGTTTTCTTTGAAACCTCATGTTAAACCAACCAATCATGCAAAGCAAACCTTCATACCATCTATCATACTCATGTACATAACTATACCACATAAGCATGCTCAAGGTCATAAGTCAAAGGTTACTAAGTTCGTTAGCTTTCATTCTCTAAGTTAAGGTTCCTTTATAATGTTGTTAAACCAAGCTAAGGTAGGTGTTAACATGCAAGGCCACCTATGTCAGTATGTCATGGACAAAAATAGGCATAATAAAGTTATACAAGCATGCTCCATACATCAGAAAGCATAAAAATCATCATTTGGTTCTGCAAATGGGCGCAACCGCTCCCTGTTTGTATTAGGGAGTGGCGCGGCCGCGCCACTTCGGTCCAGGCAGAAATCCTTCTGCAACAGCATAGCTTCAATTCCAACTTCGAAATAATTCATGAAACATGCTTGAAATTGATCACATTGCATATATAACATGCATACAAACTCTACTAACATACTAACATCATCTCACATATCCAATTTCAACAAATTCATGCAATTTTTATGAATTCATAATTGTTTGAACTTCAAAATGGGTTTAAGTATTATACCTCTTGAAACTTTGAATTGGACAAAGCTTGCTTAATTTCAGATTTCTTTCTCTCAACTCACTCTCTATATCACTTAGCAACAATTTATCAAAATGAAATGAGAAGGGAAGAGCTTAATTTATGGAGAAATAAATAACCATGCCAAACCTTTACACCATGAATCAAAACAAGAGGAGGAAGAAGAAGCCAATGGTTATTGAGAGTTTGGTGAAATAGTGCCCAACAACCCCCATCACCCACTCCCTTCTTCATCATTACCATCATTAGTAGCTAGATTGAGGAATACAAGGAAGGAGAAAAGGCTATGCTTAGCAATACACGTGAAGAGGAAAGAAGAGTGACACTCAATTTGGGACAAGCTTAATCTCAGCATTTGCAATTGAAATAATACCACCACATACTATAGGTTTATTATACATATACATATTATTCTTACATAAACGTATATATATGTATACCTAGGTTTTAATCTTCTTTAAGTTACAATGTAGCTTTAGTGGGGAAATATTGTTACATTGTAGTAAGTCGGGGGTATATATATACATATCATCATATAATCCATGTACATTTGATTAGTCCAGATAATACCGAATATAATTTAGTGGAGTACTATCATTCCTTATTATCATAACACTTTATTATTTTAATTATATTTAATTATTGAAATAATTATTAAATAGCAATTATTTATCTAGTTTAATTTAATATTACACAAAGTACACTTTTAAGGTACCCCCACATAACATATTGTCACATAAGCATTATTTATGTAACCTATATGATTCATTTAATCTTACTATATAGTTTTTTTATATATTATATAGTCTCCTTGAAGTGTCACACCACACTTCATTCTAATTAGATGTAGGTACTATGTAATATATGATTAATCATTACATATTATTGCACACAACAATTAATTGAGTAAACATAAATCTTATTATATTAATTAATTAATTACTCTTTAATATGTTATTATTCATAATAACCATTAATTAACAATATTATATTAATTAATCATTTACTTATAAATTCCTTTATTCTTTAATTTAATTAATCCATCATAATTTCTAACATCGTGCCATACAAGCATTTCACGAGCTTATCATAATTCTCCACACTTTCTCAATTATTATAAATTCAATTTAATTTAATTGAGTTACTCACCTCTTGCTACAAAAACATTTATATTTGAATAAATATTCACATTCTTATTAATATCAATATTAATATTTATTCATAAAATTCACGGGTATTACATTATCCGATTAATTGCCCGTTTGGTCAATTTAATAGCCGAAAATCAACTATTATCGAAATAAATGTCGATTTTCACTAACATTAATATTCCCAACACAATGGTATAATTTATATCAACAATTCATCATTATTATTATAACTCACAATATTGACAACCAGATCATTCTCAGGAAAGAGGGGGCTTTCCGATAAAAATTTCTCCTTACTGCGCGCAATTAAATAACCTAACCCCTTTCCTTGAAATAACTTTCTAGACATTGTCAATAATGCTAATAATAATAATATGAGTAACTATGTCGTGTCCATTATTGATTTAATAACATAAAGTATTGTGCAAATGATACTATGACAATAATTGAATCAATAATATGAGATATTATGCAGCAACTACTGTGACAATTATTGAAGGAATTGAGTAACTTCTTATGTAAGCATCAATAATCAGAGATCCTGTGCAATACTGTGTGCTACTTTGCAACAACGCGTATTACTGTACCTTTATCACTGGGTATTTTAACAATTTAACGATAACAGTCTTGCCGTTATTTTTATAAAAGGTTATTTCTGTCGCTTTCTATATCCGACGGTTATTCCGTTGTGGGGTACACCAATGATTGCGCCGTCGTACGAATATTCTCTGACAAAAAGATTATTCCCCGACTAAGCGAATATTCCCCGACACAATGAATATTATATGATAACTTGCTTACTTTGTAAAATTTACATAATTCACCCATAACTATAGCATTTAATAAATTATCACCTTACTATTCAAAATAAAATTTAGAGAGAATTAAATCTTTATTCATAAAAGTTGGGGTCTTACAACCTCCCCTCCTTATGAAATTTTGTCCTCGAAATTGACGTACATACCTGGTAGTTCGAAAAGGTGAGGATACCTCTCTTTCATTTAAGATTCTAACTCCCAAGTCATTTCCTCAATATCATGGTTTCTCCACAAAATATTGACTTGAGGTATAACCTTTGATAGTAGAATAGAATATGTTCCTTCTTATCCAAGATCTTAACAGGTACTTCCTCATACGTTAAATCTTCGGCTATCTCGTCTGGATCTAATTCAATGATGTGGTTTAGGTCTTTCACATATTTACATAGCATGTATATGTGAAAAACGTTATGAATACGAGACATGCTTGGCGGTAAGGCGAGTCTATAGGCCACAGTTCCTACTCGATCGAGGATTTTAAATGGACCAATGAATAGAGGGTTGAGCTTCCCTCTCTTTCTGAATCTCGTAACTCCTTTCCATGGAGCAACACGTAACAATACATGGTCTCCGACATTAAACTCCACGTCTCTTCGATGAAGATCATCATAACTCTTTTGTCGATCTGATACTATTTATATACATTGTCGGATCATTTAAATCTTTTCTGTAGTCATACGTACTAACTCGGGTCCCAACAATGTTGCTTCACCCACCTCGTCCCAGCATACTGGAGAACGACACTTTCATCCATACAACGCCTCGATTGGAGCCATGCCTATACTTGCTTGATAACTGTTGTTGTAGGAGAATTCCACCAATGGTAAGTACTTGTCCCAACTTCCTTTGAAGTCTAGAACACAGAGTCTCAATAGATCTTCAAGAGTTTGAATAGTCCTTTCCGATTGTCCGTCTGTTTGAGGATGATATGCATAACTGAATTGTAAATTAGTGCCCATAGCTTTCTGCAAGCTGACCCAAAATTGTGAAGTGAATCTTGGGTCTCGATCAGAAACTATGGATACTGGCATACCATGTAGTCTTATAATCTCATTTTTGTACATACGAGCAAGACGTTCAAGTGAATAAGTCTCTTGTATAGGCAAGAAATGAGTAGACTTGGTTAATCTATCGACAATAACCCAAATTGCATCTATGCCTTGAGAAACCTTAGGAAGACCCTTAACGAAATCCATGTTGATATGTTCCCACTTCCATTTTGGAATCTCAAGTGGTTGCAATGGTCCCTTAAGCATATGATGCTCCGCATTGACACGCTGACACATTAAACACCTCGAGATAAACTCCACGATATCTCTCTTCATGTTGCACCACCAAAATGTATGTCGAAGATCACGATACATTTTGGTACTTCCAAAATAGATTGCAAATGGTGTGTTGTGTGCTTCCATCATGATTTAATACTTTAAATCAGAGTCGTTAGGAACATAAAGTCTGGAGTTGACTCAAAGTATTCCCTCTTCGTCAATTCTTGCTTCTGGAATAGCACCTTCTTCTTCATATTCATCAGCTTCAGGTCTGTAGCTTGAGCAGCTTTAACTCTCTCAATTAAAGCTGGTTCTATGCGTATATTTGCCATATTTACGTGGGTCCCTGGAGTCTTTAACTCTATCTTCATCCTTTGTAAGTCATACAAAATGGGGCTTTGTGTTGACAATATCACACTTGTACCCGCATACCATCTTTTACTCAACGTGTCAGCTACCACGTTCGCTTTTTCCAGGATGGTATTGAATGGTATGATCGTAATATTTCAACAGCTCAAGCCAACGTCGTTGCCGCATGTTGAGTTCTTTTTGAGTGAAGAAATATTTAAGGCTCTTATGATCCGTATAGATCTCATCTTTCTCTCCATACAGGTAGTGTCTCCAGATTTTTAGCGCAAAAATGATTGCTGCCAACTCTAGATCATGAGTAGGATAATTCCTCTCATATTCTTTGAGTTGTCGTGAGGCATATGCTATGACTTTCCTATGTTGCATGAGAACACATCCTAACCCTTTTCCTGACGTATCACTGTAGATGAAAATCCCTCCAAACCAGATGGTATTGTTAGAACAGGTGCTGAAATGAGTCTCCTCTTGAGTTCATAGAAATTTTTCTCACATTCCTCGCTCCATCCAAATTTTTTATCTTTTCAAGTCAGCTGAGTTAATGGAGTGGTGATTCGAGAAAATCCTTCCATGAATCTCCGATAATAACCAGCTAAGCCCAAAAAGCTACGTATTTCGGTTACTGACTTAGGTTGCTCCCAACTTTGTATTGCTTCAATCTTCGTCGGGTCAACTGATATTCCATGTTTCGATACCACGTGCCCAAGGAATGCTATTTCTTCAAGCCAAAACTCGCATTTCTTCAACTTGGCATATAGTTTGTTTTCACGAAGCTTTTGGAGTATCAGATTCAAGTGGTGCTCATGATCTTCACGAATTTTTGAGTAAGTGAGGATGCCATCAATAAAGACAACCACAAAATGATCCAAATATTCCTTGAATATCTAGTTCATCATATCCATGAAGGCAGCAAGAGTATTAGTTAATCCAAAAGACATGACTAAGAATTCATAATACCGGTATCAAGTTCTGAAGGCAGTCTTTGGAATGCCATCAGTTTTAATCTTTAACTGATGATTTCCAGAACGAAGATCAATTTTGGGAAAAAGTTAGCAGCTTGCAACTGGTCAAACAAGTCATCAATTCGAGGTAACGGATACCTATTTTTAATGGTGACACGGTTTAACTCCCGATAGTCAATACAAAGTCGCATACTCCCGTCTTTCTTCTTTATAAATAAAACAAGTGCACCCCAAGGCGATGTACTAGAACGTATAAAGCCAATGTCTAACAACTCCTGTAGTTGGACCTTTAACTCCTGAAGTTCAATAGGGGCCATTCGATATGGGGTTCTGGAAATGAGTTTTGTACCGGGTTCAAGGTTAATAAAAAATTCAACTTTACGTTCCGGGGGTAGGCCAGGAAGTTCTTCGGGAAATACATCAGGGAGTTTATTAACAACAAAAATATCATTCAAATCTGACGTATTCTTGTTTAAATCGGTGATATGGGCTAAGAAAACCTGACATCCATCTTTCAATAAATGAATAGCTTTATGACTTGAAATGACAGTGATTGATTTTAGTGGTTTGGTTGCTTGAATTCGCATAGCAAGTTGGTTAAGAATATGAAATCTAACAACCTTACGAAAATAATCAATTTTAGCATGATGAGTAGTTAACCAATTAATTCCTAAAATCACATCAAATGCAAGTATTTTCAAAGAGATGAGATCAACAGGTAATGTGAGGGTGCCAAATTGAATCAAACAAGATTTGTAAACTTGGATGTAACGAAGGTTTCTCCCAGCGGAGTTTCAACAGATAAATTAAAGTCTAATTTCTCAGGGGTCAAATTCAAACGTTGAGTACAAGCAGGTGAAATAAAAGAGTGGGTATAACCGGTATCTAATAAGGTATAGACTTCACAAGAGTTTATGATTAGCTTACCCATGATAACTTTGTTTGGATTCCTCGCTTTTTGGGCAGTTACGACAAAGGCTCTCCCCTGAACCACCGACTTTGACTTGTCTGGGACAGCCTTTGGTGTCACTGTCCCAGCTGGACTTGACTTCGCTATACGGCACACTCGAGCTATGTGACCTTCCTTTTCGTAACTGTAACACACTTTGGATTGCTGTGTACAATTTGGACTGATGTGTCCCTCTTGTCCGCATTTGTAACATACGACCGGTGGTTATTCCCCTCCCATAGAAACGGTTGTTGGTGCAGGTGCTGATGTCTTTTCGTCGTCATTGTTGAATCTTCTCCTTTTAAAATTTCCACCTGACTCACTTCTTCTATTATCTTGGCCATGGTTACCACCGAAGTGGTTACCATTTCTGGCATGATAATTTCCTCCACGCTAGTTATGATAACTGTTGCCACTGGTACGACTATGGTTGTTGTCCTTTGGTTGAACAGTCTCGTTATCTCACTCCAATAATTGAGCCCTATTCACAAAATCTGAATACAAACAAAGTTTATGAGAAACGAGGTATTGACGAATTTCAGGTTTCAAACCTCTCAGAAACATTCGTGTCATTCGTTCCTCATTATCTACCAAATGGGATGCAAACCGGGATAATTCTGCAAACTTGGCCTCGTATTACGATACAATCATATTGTTTTGTTCCAGTTTGATGAATTCCACCTCCTTCATATGACGAATACTTTCTGGAAAGTACTTGTCGTTGAAAAATTCTTGGAACTTCTCCCAAGACATCTTAAGTGCGGAAAGATTAGTACGCTTCACAGATTCCCACTAGTAATCTGCCTCTCCACTGAACATAAAGGGGCGAAGGGAACCATTTGCTCCTCTGTGCATCCCAGGACATCAAATATGTTGGTGATTTGCTTAACCCAAGCTTCTGGCTTTCCCAAAAACTCCAGCGGTTCTAACTCCTTGAATTGCTTGGCAGTGACAAGCTGCGAGTTACCATTGTTTTCACATGCATTTTGAACAGGAGTCTTTCTCGTTTGGTTTTGCATGAATTGTAGAAAGCTCCTAAACACCCCATTGTTCATCGTTTGGTCGGTGTTGTTGTTTATAAGAGGATTATTGCCTTCCTGATGCACATTATCCTGGTTATTGATTGGCGGTGTCTCAATGGTCTCACATATTCTCCATTGCTTAGATTTTCAGATGCCATTCTCAAATACTGCCACAAAACAAGGGTTAATTAAAGAAATTGGCATGTCACATATTGGTACTATATTTCGACCGACCAATTAAATAACAAATAAGCTTAGGTAGGAAACACTAGCGAAGGTTTTACTCGTCTTTCCCCTCCAAGTTCTATTCCAAGATCTCCGCCAGAGATCATATCCCTAAGCTCTGATACCAACTGTGACGCCCCCAAAATAGGTTCATTACACAACCCATTTTGAGTCGCCAAATACATGGTACAGAATCCAAATACACATCTTCAAATTCCAACTATTATACGGTCGTGCAAAATACGACCACACAACTGTGAGCTTTAATACAGATATTATTTCGTATATAATACGAAAATATAAACGCTCAAATTAAGTCCTCATTACAATTATTATCACACTATTTTACAAAATAGTGAGGACTACTATAGCACCATCTCGGACCATCACTCTGTTCCCCGACTAGTCCCCACGATATTTTCATTTTCTGAAGAGAACAATGAAAGAAAAGGGTGAGCTCAACTAGCACATTAAAGAATATTATAACTAAGATAATTTAGAACAAATTATCCTTAGTTCTCAACAGGAAAAAAATCTGATAGAATACAATAGACAACAAGTTTTAGATCAACAACAGCAGCGAAAATAACAATCCATTAGAAGAGTTAAGTAGAGAATGATGTCCACTATCTTCTATGATTCAAAAGTCCATCATCAATATTTTATCCCTATAACTCCAATCAATAATTATTTCCCATCAATGAATTATCTATGCACTACGGGCCAAAGATAATCGTTTGTGTCACCAGTGGTCATGATCATGCCAAACACCTACCCATCTTTGTACTACGGGCCAAAGATATTCATCAATCAACTGTTCATCTTTGCACTACGGGCCAAAGATATTCATCAATCAACAAGTCATCTTTATGCTACAGGCCAAAGATAATTTTCACCATAATTTAAGATTGAGGATGATGAAAAATGATATAAAGAACGAATCAAATGAGATCAAGGATAAATATTATAGATTTATAATTCAATTTATTTAGAGTTTAAGAATGAAGATCAAAACATGGATCTAATTTTAAGAATGTTCAAATTGTCAACATAATAATCAATTGTGGAGCAAAATTCAAGAATTATATTCATATATCAAAAATAATTTGGACAGAAAAAAATATCAATTTTGTTGTGAATAGTATCCTGTGAATACTACTTAAATGAATAGTATCCGAATAAATAGTACCCCGACATGAAAAGATTAAAATTTTAATAAGAAGTTAAGAACAATATTCCAGTGAAATAATATTATATGAATCAAAAACTTTAAGCAATTTCTAATCATTTCAGGAGTTATAGAAGCAATACTTACCATAGTAAGTTTATATTTAGGAATCTGAAATGAAATAATATACGAAAATGCAAATGAATTTTCACCACGCATGCGGTAGTCCGCATAGACAGATTATTCCCACATATTAATAAAGAATGAATACGAAGGGTTATTCACCATGCATGCGGTAGTCTGCGTAGACAGGTTATTCCCACAACTTAATAAAGAATAGAATGACAACCCTTATGAGTATTGAAAGAAAATAACACCCTTTACCTTAGTAGGAGATTGAATACTGAAGTAGGGTAGTAGCAGAATACTCTTCTTCTTTCTCTCTTATTTTCTCTCTATAGTTTCTCTCACTATAGCTTGTAATTATAACTTTGCTCTTCAAAATGGTAGGAAATAATGAATGGATGGAGAAGTATTTATAGGCTAGGAAAAGGTGGCAAATTACAAGACTAATTACACTTTAATACCTTCATCTTTACCTCTATTTTTAATTTAGTCCCTCAAGTATCATCAATCTTGCACTACCTCCCCTAATAGTACCAGAATGTGAACCAATAGTTCCTTGCATGTAAACCAATAGCAATTAATTGCTCATTCTATCCGATTAATTGACCGTTTGGTCAATTTAATATCCGAAAATCAATTATTATCGAAATAAATGTCAATTTTCACTAACATTAATATTCCCAACAAAAGGATAAGAAATCTTGAATTTGAATAAACAATAGTAAGAACTTGCTCAACCAAAGGATAGGATTTATAACTTGCGTAAATGTAATCAAGATCGGATAAGAAAACTTAATCAATTAAAGGTTTGAGTTTAGAAACTTGCCTCGTGCGTAAGCTATAATTATAAATCACATTCCTCAGTTAGTCCTATATACCATTACATTCACAACACCAATTAATTCTAAGTCTGATTATACTCATCGAATCATAAACATCAGTTTAATGGAGAAAACTCAAGTATACTCATCGAATCATAAATCTTGAAATTGTATTTACAGAGAACTCAAGTATACATTAATGGAGAAAACTAAGAACCTGAAATTAAAAGCTTAGATAAGGGAATTACCCTTGCTTTCTCTGATTAAATGATAGAAACTCCTTTACTTCTCCAAATTCCTTCTTCAATTCAACTTTTCTCTCAATTCCCTCTCTTTTCTCTATGTAATTACTAACTTGTATGAACTCTGAATACATATTGATATAATTATATATTACGTATAGTTAATTAACCAATGAAGTCATGGGTAACAATTAAGCGCATCAAGCCTTAAGTGCTCACATGTTTTTAAGGCCATGTTTGGCTAGCATGCAAAAGGCTCCTTTCCCATTAATTTAATTAAATGTTTATTATATAGTTTATTTATCACACTTTAATTAATCAAATAATATTATTTAATTCCAATTACATAAAAGGTGATATTACACATTAAATCACATCATCACATAAGTAAAATTCTCATTTATTAATAATGATAAATCATTAAATCTCTAATTATTTATTAAATTAATTAGAAATTACATTATAATTACTAAAAACTCGTTTAATTAAATAATCTCAATTAAATTCACACTTTAAACTATAAAATTTCTCTACATTAATTTAATCAATGTAACACATATAATTAAATTAATATACCATACTTCCATCAAATATTTTTTAACTTAATAAATAAATCAACAAAAATATTTATTTAATTCAATAAATATTTAAAATAAATTATAAAATTCTCGTTCGTCACACAATCCTATGATAATAAGTTATAATGGTGGTTATAAGTTTGCTAGAATGCTTAGGTATTTCATGAAGCATAGCTTGGGTTTATTTTGTGCTAAACATGCTTAAAACTTTAGCTTGGAACTGTTATGACCATCTTTAGCACCTGACTATCTTAGTTAGTAAAAATCTTATGTAATTTCACTTTTCTTTCACTAACCGTACATGATGGTAAAAGCGTAATTTCACCCCAGAGACAACTCCGCAGAGAAGCCAAGATGCAACGTCTCCCCAAACACAACATGGTTCGAACGAGGATCGCAAAGCTGAGGATGAGGTTATAAGAAGCCACCACCACAACAATCCCCGAACTGCGAACTACCCAAGACGAGCCAGTTAACTACCCTTGGAAACCAGAAGATACATTTCGGCGTGTTGCTTCATCTTCCCGGACTTGGAATCAATCAGACTCGACTTCAGTTTGTAGCACTCGGTAGAAACTTTCTGGGATAATTGGGCACATATCACAAGTTTTCTAAGATCGAAAGACACGGACGACCGAAGAAAAAAACTTCGAGTTTGCAGGGTCCACGGGGCCCAGTCGCTTGCCCCAAGTTCTACATCAGGCCATCAGTAGCTCATTTTTTTTAAAAAAGTGAGTTTTAGAGAGAGAAAGTCAGATTATAGAGTGAGAAAGGCTCGGGTTTAACATTAAAACACTATATTTGAGTTAAACTATATTTGAGTTAGATTCATCACTTACATAGTAGATCTCATCCATCTAGAGTGGTATAACATAGATTTGAGTCCCGGGAGGCTTGTTTCTATACTCCCCGAGCTGAAAAAAATCGAATCTTTAATCATTTTCATTGTAAATATAGTTAAATCTATCTAGATCTAGTTCAATATCTTGTTTATATGTAGTTAAAGTTGTAATCTCTATACATATATTGGTTGTTTATCTATAGATCTATCGAGTTCACCAATTATTTTGCTTGTAAATAGTTAAAGATCATTTGTTTCACTAGATCTACCCTAGATATAGTCAGATCTAGCCCTTAACTGGTTCTAAAGCTTCAAAACTTGAACCTTTATGCTAGATTGACATGGATCTAGTTATTACAAATGTTTTAGATCAATTTCTGTCACTCCGTGAAGCCTTAGATATATTTATATCTAGTGGTGAGAGGGTCCTAACTATTCGCGATTAGGAATTCCAATCACTGAATCACCTAATATCGGGTTTAGGATACATTTTATATATACGTTCACGTATATTAGTGTGAGCATAGGAATCCGGGGTTGAGATCCACTAATCAGATCTCGACTTGATTTCCACGATGAAATTTGTGTTTAAAGTGTAATACTAAATTGCGCAAATCATTGTATATGTAATATTGGGCCTTCAAATGACTCTGAGAGCGTCGTCCCGAGAGATCAGATTTAAGGCCTCATGATAGTGAAACTTACGATTATAGGTGCTTGGGTCTATCAAGACGACTTTCATGCCTAGAGATGGCCTGACCATTTTTAATGTTTTCTTTCATGCATTACCACCCAAACGATTATAAACAAAACAGAAAGAGCTTCTAAATAATAAAACGCTCTGGGGATAGACAAACTTAGGGTTAATAATCGAAAGTAACAAAGGACCTCGATTCCTATTTGGCGAAGGGCTTGAAAACCTCATTTTCTAAAACATCATTTCAATATGCTTTATCTAAAAATGAACTTTTTTTAAAATTAAGTCCTTCGTTCATAGGTCCAAAGAGGTTCAACACTACTTTCAAAACAATGCCACTCGTAGGTTAAAGCAAGGCTTATAGCAATTCTTAAAATCAAGGCACTTAACACGATTCAAATAATATCAAAAGCTTTCTCAAAAAATCACACACACACACACACACACACACACACTTTATGCTTCAGAAATAAATAAGATGCTGTAACCGTGTTTCACGGAAGTCAGGGGTGCCTAATACCTTCCCCTCGCTTAAGAAGGCCCCCGAACTCTATTAATCTTGGGTTCCAGACCAATTTTTCGGAGTCACATATTGGTCCATATTGCGAAAACTTCAAAAATTCGAATGAGTTGGTACATTCATTTAAACTTATACCAACTGGCAACTCTGTCTAATTTGGCCCAATCATTAAATTTTAACATTTATGTCGGTCTTTTCCTAAAATCTCACCCTTTAAAATATATTAATCAACAAAGCGAAATACAAATGGTAGAAACAAACCCAACTTTAGGAAAAGGGAAATCATTTTCCCCCGACGTCGATAGGTGGCGACTCTACTGGGGATATAGAGGGCTTAAGCCGAGTTTCAATATTCTTGATTTCCTTCTTTTGTATATCATGTGAATGATCTATGTGTGTGATGAATGCTTTAATTTTCAAACACTTTATATTTGTGCCTTGCACAATGTCATCATTTATATATGGCAAGATGCAATGAATGTATGTGAATGTATGCTATGTGATTCCTCCACCAGGAGGCGATCGAACCTGTCGGTTATTGATTAATGGACTCTAAGGGTTGTTCCCTGGTGAGGCTCAAGAAAGGCAACACTTAGATCCGCTCCAATCAAAAGATCAGATCCATTCCCATCGAGTAGATTGCAAAGATCTGGGAACCTTTATGCCGAAAACTCGAGAGAGTAATCCTAAGATAGGCCAGCCTTAGAAAAGCCCGACGTACAAGAAGTCTCTTCATGCCCTGTTACTGTTTCTTATATATAAATTTCATCCATCTTAAACTGTCATCCCATATCTTCTTATCCTTTTATCAAAACAACTAACCCCGATTTTTGCAAGAAAAGATAAAAAAACCTCAAACCTAATACATAACATGTCATGCATCCACACATTCCACAAATATCAAGACTAAAATATATACCATTTATATGTAGATTGGTCATAGAACACTATTTCGAGGTAAGAAGGTGCGAACACCACCAGCCAAAATGGCCGAAAGCAGTGCATCAGAACTCATCCCTGTTTCTCGGGAAGAATTTAAGGAATTCAAGAAACAGATCACTGAAATGACAAGTTTGCTGAAAGAGCAATGCAAAATAGCCCAAGATTCCAAATTACGAACTCAACCTGAATCCTCTACACAAGGAGGCATCCAGATCCCAGGCAAAACCAGTGACACCCAACTACCTACTCCAGTGTTCCAATTAAGCAGCGGATCCACCAAGGATGCCACGAGTAAAGGTTAGACAAAGGAAGTCGTAGACCTTCAAGAGGACAAGGAAATCGGGGACAGTAGGAAGAAGGTCAGACAAATGGAAGAGGCCATTCGATCCATCAAGGAAACATGATCCTACGACAATGTCAATTACTCCGACATGTGTATCTTCCCAAGGGCCAGATACCTAGATAAATTTCAAGTTCCAGAGTTTGAAAAATACAATGGATTAGGCGATCCCTACACCCACCTGAAGGTCTACTTTGGTAAGCTGGGGTCTTATGTCGAGGATGAAAGCCTCAAGATGCAACTTTTCCAGAAGAGCCTTACTGGGGAGGCTTGGACTTGGTATGCCAGACTTGATAATTCCAAAATCCACAGTTAGGAAAAGTTGGCCCACACTTCCCTTAACCAATATAATTTTTAGTCACAAATGGCTCCTAATTGGTATCAGATAACCAAGATCAAGAAAGAGGATAATGAGTCATTCCATGAGCACGCACAAAGATGGAGGCAAATGGCAGCCCATATTAACCCACCTATAAACGAGATTAAGATCTTAATAAACTTCAATGATATCCAAGAAGCACCCTACTATGAAAGGGTCCTGGCCAGGATAGGAAAGCAATTTTATGAGATGATCAAACAAGGTGAAATGGGAAATATGGGCCTTAAATGGGTAAAATCAAAGATCTCACAGCCTTAGAAGCCGTAGTTAAACATTTTAAATCCGTAGATTATGGTAGTGATGCCGAAAGAAGTCGAAAGAAAAGCGATAAAGATGTATCTCTCGTTTCACAAGGGCAATCTAGAAGACCTAACAATAGTACCCCTATTTGATGAAGGGAGGCCATCTGCCACAGCTACGACATGCCGCATTCAACCAAAACCAGGACAAACAGAGAAAATTTGAAAGAACAAAAAATTGGGAGTTCACTCTACTAAGCGATTCCCTTGAGAACATATTGGAGTTATTAATCAACTACAAGAAAATTACAGAATTGGCTCCACCACTAGATCCACAAAGCAAAATATACGATCCAAGCAAGAGATGTGCTTACCACTCAGGGTCTCCGGGACACGATAAACAAGACTATTGGTCCTTAAAGCATAAATCCAAAATCTAATCGAAAGTGGCGATATTGTGGTCAAATGACCTGACCAACCAAATGTCAACACCAACTTTCTGCTGCAGCATAATACGGAGGGAGTGAACATGATCGGGTCAGGAAGCATCGGAATGGATCCAAATCGCAAGTACATACAGAGGATGGAAGAATACCCCCAAAGGGGCAGAACAAATGACCTAGGGTGGGAGAATCCAGAGGAGAGTACGATATTAAGACAAGAATTGGAGATAATCAGACATCAGGCAAAGCAGTTGGCCTAGCTGATAGTACAACAACATCATGTTACAAGGCGACTTTTCATTCAACTATCAAAAAGCCAAGATAAAGAAGAGGTTAACCAGAATTCAAGTTTATACCCCCCAAGATGATCCAGCTAACTGAAAAAGGTCAAACTAGTGAATTGGTAGGAAAAGTGGAATAATAAAATTACTAAAAGATCTTGCCAGAGAAAAAATGGCTCGGAGGAATGCGAACTCTCAAAGAAGAAAGATCAAACAACATCCACAAGAGACCAAAAATTCACCCCTCTAAACAAATCAAAGGAAGACATGTTACACCTTCTGATAAGGGAAGGAAAGATTACCGAGTTGCTGCCTCCCACAGATCCTGGGGAAAAGAGATATGATCCCACCAAGATATATCTCTACCATTCTAACTCAACTGAACAGGCGATCGAGGAATGTTGGGCTCTGCAACACAAAATCCAGAATCTCATTGAATATGGAGAGTTGAAGATAGAAATCCCCCTGATCAAGGAAGCCACAAAAGAAATAAAGAGCTTAAGGTTTCCACCCGAGCCAGACAATTTAAAGAAAGTGGTAGCTATGAGCATCAATCCTGGCAGAACTCAAGGTGGACCGGTCATAATTCGGGGAGTGGCAGAGGAAATAAGAGAGTCCCCTAAAGAAATTCCTCTGCCATCATCAAACATCCTATTGCCCGAAGTTAGCAACCACATTCCTAATTCTACCATCCTGGATAATGAGGAGGAAATACTGATCCTTTCCAATGATAAAAAAGCCAAAAGGGAAAGTTTCTCACGAGAAATGCAACAATAGTTCGAGAGAAATTTCAAAGTCAAATCCTCTCAGGGCCATGAAAAATATTAGGGCACAGATTAAGAAAAAGGAGGTGAGGTTGTCGTGGAAGCCAACCCATCAAGGAATTAAGAGCTCATCCTTTTTAGCGACAAGTCCAGTTTGAGCATCCCCGGGGGATGTGTCGAATCAGGAGGTGATCAAGTTATGGCGATTATTGAAGATATTCGTGACAAGGACGTAACCTCCATTGCCAGCATCGAAGGCAACATGACCACTAACAAATGAACTATCAAGCCTTAACTAACTAGGAATGCATAGATTTAGAGAATACGATTGTGAGTTCTAGGAGATGTTACGACGTTATCATTAGCTTTATGTCTTGTTTTATTTTCCATGCATTGCTATGTTATGCTTTGTTTATGCAAAAAATAATAATCAATCTCTTGATATCCATTGCGTGAACTACGTAAGATGTGATCTCCTTTCATAGGAGTACGTAGGCAACCGATAATGGTGCGGTATAATCATTATAAAAGTCATAAATCAAGCCTTATAGATCGAACCAAACATGGTTAAAACCATCACATCATAAGCAAGTTGAGCTCTTAGATCCAATTTAATGGAATTTGAAGGCACCTCGACATCAATCATCGAAGCTGAAGCGATAACATGAAAATGAGAAACGTGGTGATATATATCAAACATGATCATTAGCGAGGACAAATATAACTTGAGATAATAAGAACTATAAATACAAAGAAGATCACAACAAATATTGACTCAACGATGCAAGAAACTATCTGATGGCACCTCAAAGGACATTCAAAGAGCTGACACGCTCAATCCCAAACCTTCGTCAAATCAGAAGGAAACAAGTTAGAAATGATGATTGGGGCACCCAAACGTCAAAGCCCATACCCACTACCTGTTCACCATGTGGGTCATGAGGTAAAAGACTTTTACGATCTCTGCATCTTATCAGCCCATTCGTCAAATATAACGAAGCGACTACCTGGACGACAAATAAGACTGGCGCAATTTCAGAATCAACGACAACTCGACATTAGGACCCTCACAAAAAATAAGACTGGGGAAATTTTGGAAACAACGACAACTTAACACTAAGGCATTCATCGACCATCCTAAAAGGGAAAATACAAGTCAGCACCCGTAGCGCGATCTAATCAACATGCGCCGTCATCATCAATACTTCCCTTATATTATTTCATTGGTGATCCGGTACAATCATTTGGTCTTTTCGATTATAATTTTCTCAAAATAAAACGATCCACGTGTGAGGTGCAACTCTTTCATCTTTTTATTTGTTTTCTATCTCCATTTGCATTCACTAGCAATGATAGAGATTTTAAGTATAGATAAATCTTGCATTAGAATCTTAGAAAAAGGATTTAAAAGAGAAAAATTTGTTTAACTTGTTATGAATTGGATTAATTCCGATAAACGTCCATGGAGCAAGAATTATGGGTATGATTAGAGAATTAAGACTCTTCAACCTTTTTGTTAGGCACGACATCCTAGTTCAAAGCGCTTTTTGGAGCAGACTCAACCTCATATGCATGTCTGCACTTTGCGATTGCCCTGACTCTTAGTTGTGAGGTATGAAACTATAGCGACAATTATGACAATTAATGCGAAGTTAGAGGGTAAAAAGTGGCCAATTTAATGTCTCAAATCGTGGCATGGTTACTCGAGTAATTAAGCCTGAAGGGTGTATTTACACCTGGTAACCTAAAGCCATCTGGTTTGGGAGTCACCAACCCAATGCTTGTTACATGGGAGGCTTAGAGCCTAAGAAAATGAGCATTACGAATGGGGCAGATGCTGAAAGAAGAAGAGACTTGAGCAGATCCAAATCGTGGCTGGGGTTACTCGCTTAATTAAGCCTGTGGGGTGTCTTCACACCTGGTGCCCTAAAGCCATATGGTTTGGGAGTCACCGGCCCAACACTCGCTACAAAGGTAATTTAAGCCTAAGAAAACAAATCTTGTATATGGTCAGGAGAGGAGCGAATATAGTAGACCACCTAATTTGTCTCGAAGTGTGGCCTTTTTTACTCGAGCAGTAAACCCGAAGGGGTGTCTTTACACCTAGTACCCTAAAGTCGTTTGGTTTGGGAGTCATTACTCTAAAACTCGTTAAGTGGGTAACTTTGAATAACCTAAGAAAAAGTGACAAGTTAAGTAAGAGGAAAGGAGAGAAAAGAAAATATGGAGTCAAAACGATGAAAACTTTTGCGAGATCAGAATGAGATCATATAAAATCATGAAAGAGAAACCCCTGCTAAGGGTGGCGTCACTCACGGTGATCATGTCCTATGACGTTAATTATGCGAAGAACGGTATCTAGAGCGAAAACGAAGTATCTTTGATAAAGGGAGATAAGTCTTTTGAATTTGATCATATTAATGAACAATAACCATGGATGCTTAAAAGTTTTCTTGCGATTTCATAACTTGTTAAATGAAAAAAATCCTTAAAAGTAAAGAAATAAAAAATAACCTTGAAGTTAGAGATTCACAACTTGCTTAGAAAAAATTCATTTTCATACTCAATTTCAAACGATAAGATAAAAACTCAGTGAATACGAGTTAAGTGGCAGACCCAATGAGCATCCAATTTCATGAACTTTAACTTCATATACCTCATTAGCAAGATCATACTAATCCTTATATCAAAGCTATTCCAACGGCCCGAGCCATCAAGCTTTTAGTGCATTTTGTTATTCGTCTGATGTGTTGGATATTACTTGATCACCATTCGTAACTTGACGTGATCAACAAAGATAGTTTCTTCTAAGAATCCCCGCTAACAATATGCGAAAGGGTTGGGGCATTTTTATAATTCAATGAAATGGAATGAGTCTAAGGTGGGATCAAGCTTCTCATCAAAAGAAATGAGAGGACTCTTGAAAGAAATTATGACGACATAAGCTTGCTACGACAAAAGAAGGGAAAAATTCCGAAGGGAATCCTTAACTCAAAAACAATCGTCTCGTCGATAAAAATAGTATCACAAGACCACACAAGGGTCAGTTCTAACTGACAATTTCTAAATTCAAAATGATGATATACAAAGCATGCATTATGATGGACAGTAGTAGAACATATGCAATAAATGCCAAAGCATCATCATATATATGTGCGAATAGTAAACCAATTTTTATATCAACATCACCTATATACATGTGAAAAGATGAAAAGAAAAAAATATAGGAAAAGGGGCACAGCTGCCCAATGAATAACAAAAAGTCTAGCAAATGGAATCTACATCATCAAATATGTCAACCTGCGCCAAGTCCTCCTAAGTCAAGTGCACCAAAGTTCAAATCTGGGCAGTAAAAGGACGGACTGCATCATCTAGGGACGTCAGCGGCACCCGGGTCATCAGTCAAGCTAGTATCTAATCCAACGGGGTCACAAGTAAAAATCTCACCCCTTTTTATAATCAATGATGAAATCTGTTGGAGATAATATCTAGTGAAATCGTCGGAGACAATACTCGGTGGTGCAATCCGTTGGAGACAACACCCATCGAAGGCATCCAAGACAATACCCGATGGTGCAATCTGTTGAAGACAATATCCAATGAAGGCATCAGAGATAATACCCAGTGGTGCAATCCGTTGGAGATAACACCCATCGAAGGCATTAGATACGATACCCGGTGGTGCAATTCATTGGAGACAATACCTATCGAAGGTATCAGAGATAATATCCGGTAGTGCAATCAGTTGGAAACAACATCCATCGAAGGCATCAGAGATAATATCTGGTGGTGCAATCAATTGGAGATAACACCCATCAAAGATATCAAAGACAATACCCGGTGATGCAAACCATTGGAGTCAATACCCGGTGAAAGCATCGGCAGCAATATCCGGTGGTGTAATTCGTTGAAGTCAATACCCGACGAAAGCATCGACAACAATACCCGGTGGTGTAATCCGTTGGAGTCAATACTCGACGAAGTCATCGACGCAACACCTTGTGGTGCAATCCGTTGGAGTCAATACCCGGAGAAAGCATCGACAACAATACCCGATAATTCGTTGGAGTCAATACCTGACAAAGGCATCGACAACAATACCCGATAGTACCCGACGAAGGCATAGACAATAATACCCGATGGTGAAATCCGTTAGAGTCCACACCCGACGAAGGCAACTGCAGCAATACCCGACAAAGGCATCGAAGACAATATTTGATAACAGTAATACAATAATCATATTCCCCAGCAGATAGGATCTATCATTAAAATCTAACACTTACATTATCATTGCACATTTTACAAATGGCATTAGATCACTTGATATACCTTGTCATGCATCGATTGTCTAGTATCTTTGTCGTGTTCATTTCATTACATTACATAAACATGACAAAGAAGGACATCTATAGATGCCTGAAATTTCTCTTTCCTTTCACTAACCCTATAGGAGGGTAAAAGCATAATTTTACCCTGTAGACAACCCTACAATAGGGCAAAGGAGTAATTTTACCCCAGAGACAACCCCGCGAAGAAGCTAAGGTGCAACGTCGCCCAAAACACAACATGGTTTGAGGATCGCAAAAGTTGAGGACGAGGTTATAAGAAGCCACCACAGCAATCCCCAAACTGCAAACTACCCAAGACGAGCCAATTGACTACCCTTGGAAACTGGAAGGTAACTCTCGGTGTGTTGCTTCATCTTCCCGGACTCGAAATCAGTCAGAATCAACTTTAGTTCACACTACTCGGCGGAAGCTTTCCTAGACGATTGGGCACATATCTCAACTTTTCCCAAATTAAAAAACACAGACGATCGAAGGACCAAACTTTGAGACGGCGGGGCCTATGGAGCCTAGCCGCATGTGCAACTGCGGTTGGCCTCGAGTTCAATATCAGGCCAACAACAGCTTATTTTTGAAAAAAAATGAGTTTTAGATAGACAAAGTCATATTCTAGAGTGAGAAGGCTCAGGTTTAGCATTAAAACACTAGATTTGAGTTAGATTCATCCCTTACATAGTAGATCTCATCCATCTAGAGTGGTATAACATAGATTTAAGTCCCGGGAGGCTTATTTCTACATTCCCCAAGGTGAAAAACATCAAATCTTTAGTCATTTTCATTGTAAATATAGTTAAATCTATCTAGATCTAGTTCAATATAGTGTTTATATGTAATTAAAGTTGTAATCTCTATATATATATTGGTTGTTTATCTATAGATCTATCGAGTTCACCGATTATTTTGCTTATATATAGTTAAAGATTCTTTGTTTCACTAGATCTACCCTAGATCTAGTCAAATCTAGCCCTTAACCAGTTCTAAAGCTTCAAAGCTTAAACTTTTACACTAAATTGACTAGGATCTGGGTTAGATCTAGTTATTACAAATGTTTTAGATCGATTTCGGTCACCATGAAGCCTTAAATTTTTATCTAGTGGTGTGAGGGTCCTAACTATTCGCGATTAGGGATTTTAATCAATGAATCACCTAATAGCGGGTTTAGGTTACATTTTATATATACGTTCAAGCATATTAACGTGAGCCTAGGAATCCCTGCGTTGAGATCCACTAATCGGATCTTGACCAGATTCCCAGGATGAATTTTTTGTTTAAAGTGTAATATTAAACCGCGTAAATCATTATATATGTAATATCGGGCCTTAAAACAACTTCAAGGGCATCATCCCGAGATATCAGATTTAAGGCCGCGTGATAGTGAAAATTGCGATTGTAGGTGCTCGGGTCTATCGAGACGGCTTTCATACCCAGAGGTGGCCCAACCCTTTTTAATGTTTTCTTTCATGCATTACCACCCAAAATGATTTTTATCAAAATAACAAAGAGCTTCTAAATAATAAAATGCTCCAAAGATAGACAAACTTAGGGTTAATAATCGAAAGTAATAAAGGACCTCGATTCCTATTTGGCGAGGAGCTTGAAAACCTCATTTTTGAAAACATCATTTTAATATGCTTTATCTAAAAATGAACTTTTCTTTAAATCAAGTCCTTTGTGCATATGTCCAAAGAGGTTCAGCACTACTTTCAAAATAATGCCACTCGTAGGTTAAAGCAAGGCTTAGAGTAATTCTTCAAATCAAGGCACTTAACACGATTGAAATAATATCAAAAGCTTTCTAAAAAAAATCACACACGCTTCATGCTTAGAAAATCAACAAGATAAGTTAACCGTGTTTCGCGAAAGTCAGGTGGTGCCTAACACCTTCCCCTCGCTTAAGCAAGCCCCCGAACTCGATGAATCTCGAGTTCCTGACCAATTTTATGGAGTCACATATGTGTTTGGCATAAAGCTTGAAAGGGGGTTGTTTGATTCTGTGTTATATTAACTATATAACCAGTCCTAAAAGGTGTCTATATGCTATTATAAGTAAATTAGTCCCTTCATGCATGCTTGTATGTAAAACTGTTATAGTTATGACTAGCTTAGTTGATTTACAAAGTTATGCTTTAATAAAACAAACCTAAGTTATGGTAGAGGGTTGTTTAGGGTTATGAACATGTTAACTTTGAATCCATGGGATATAAATCATGTGTACAAATTATATAGCAAACAGATGATGCAAGTATGCTTAGAAGTTGAGTTTATCATAGCCTAGAACTGTTATGACTTATTATACTAATGTCATGCCTAGAATGTCTACTTGTGGGTTGTGTTGTGTTAATGACTTACCAAGTTATGAAAGCATGCTCAATCCTATGATAATAAGTTATAATGGTGGTTATAAGTTTGCAAGAATGCTTAGGTATTCAATGAAGCATAGCTTGGTTCTATTTTAAACATACTTAAAACTCTAGCTTAGAACTGTTATGGTCATTTTTAGTACCTGACTATATTAGTCAGTAAAAAGCTTATGTAATGACAAGAAAACATGTTTAAAAATGATTCTTAACTTGGTCTAGGACTGTTTTGTATTCCCTATAAATTTCATACTTAAAGGCCCATAAAAAGAGGACTGATTTGGTGTCAACCACCTCCTAGCTGAGAACTTATGAAACTTGAACCATGTATGCAAATTTCTTAGCAATTGCATATCACATAGCTACTTCAATAGCTATCTTAACCAAGCTTAGGGCTGTTTTATGTTAGTCATGTTAAATCATGCTTAAATCTCTAATTTGGGACTGTTTTGGGTAATTTATAGCACTTAACCATACTAGGCAGTAATGAAAGTATGTAATGTAGAATAGTTGATCACTTTGTGGCTCAAACACAGATATAGTTCTGTTTATCTCCAGATCATAAAATAGAGTGTATAAATCATTTGTGGAATGCACTACTCTCATTCGGCCTGCCCCCTATGCCTTCAAATTCATCTAGAAGAAGATGAGCTTTTTTTGAAATTTCTCACCCAGTAAGAATGACTCTGCACATACCTAGTTGATATGCTTTCTATGGAGGTAACCAAGATTCTTCTCGCACTTAATAAGAAGTGGATGGAAGGGATGAGGGAGGTATTTGAGATTCCCCTTATTGCTCCCCCTCTGAGGTAGGATCATCTGGCTTTACAATCGCATGGTCAAAATCCTTGGTAGCATCCTATACGATATTTGAGATGACATGGGTCAATCGTAGAGAAACATCCAAAGAATGTGTCTATCGTTGAGCTGAATCTTCCTTGTTTTTAGTTCTCAGCTCTTTTCTCTTCCTCTTCTATTCTCTTTTTTTTTGCTTAACTTCTGCCTTTTTTCTTTTTCTGTTATACTTCCAACCTTTCAACCTTTTTCTCTCTTCTATCTTCTTTCCTAGTCATCTTACTTAGTTTGCTTCTTTTCTTTTTCTCCCTAGGCACAGAGCTTGTACCTTCTAGTGTTTGGAAAATATTATCATTAACGAGCTCTGTCTCATTTATCTTTTTGGCCTCTCCTGCAGTCTGTTGCTCAGGTGTGAGGACCTTCTTGTTGGGTTTGCTAGAAACATAAGCATGCAATCAAATTACATAAACGCAGCGGAAGGGATGAAAAACAGAGTTTAAAATTTTTTACAAACCCTTAACCATGATCTTTCTTGTGCATCAATTATCAGTGAATATAGAAAGGAGTAAACAGAATTATACCTTTGAAGATCCAAGCTTCCTCAGGTACAAGTTCAACTCCTTTGATTCCTCTGTAGTGGCTCCTTCCCTTGATCAATGTTAGCCACCCAAATGTTTGGCCTCTAACGGTGATCCACCAAGGAAGATGAAGAACTCAGGAAGATGGGTTATTAGCATAACCCTTGTTTCTATCTCTATAGAATATGTGTACTCCCAACCCTTGGAAAAAAATTCAAGTACCTTATTCTGATATAAGACTCTCTTATATAGATATTAGGTTAACCCTACTAATCTAATTAGAATAGAATTTTATTTATTCAATTAATTAAACACTTTTAATTAATTTGTATCCTAATCTTATTAGGATTGAGAGAGAGTACTGATATTAAATTAATTTCTAAACTCCTTTAGAATTAAAATAATAATATTAATAAGACTCCTCTTATTAATTTATTTTTAATATTTAATAAACATTAAGCTATTTAATTTATTCTATCACCATAGATTAAATTAATTACACTTAATGCATTATTACTATCATGCCATTTTCTTCTTAAATAATTCTCCTTCCTTTTATGGTGTGACCCTTTAGGTTCTCCATATTAAACCGGTTGTGAATAAATCAATTAGAACAATTCTAATCTTATTTAAATAAATAAATTAAACTAATAATCTATTTAAATAAATAACATTTATTCTACAATAGGGATAAGCCTCCCTAGCAATCAACAACTTTTTAGATAATATAGATGTCAACATTAATCATAAAAAAACCTGTGACTTAATAGTTACCGTACAATTCAATCCTTCCACCATACAATGTCCCAATTAAATATAAGATATGGATTTACTGTCAAGTCTCAATTTATTTAATCATATGTATTTCGATTAGAAAATGCATAACTCCAAATAATGCAAATTAGAAACTTCTTTCTAATTTCATTCCACCTTGGCCAAGGATTCCTGGGTTGTCATTTAATGAATCACATAGGACATATCTCCTCTTTTACTAGAGGTGATAGATTCTTTATTGATCATACATTATCTCCATATATAACTCATTATACCCAAACATATCTTATATATACCCTAAAGGGCCTTAAGGAATAAGTCAAAGTATAATTTATTACATACAAGATACTATGATGATCTCAAGTCCAATGCTCACTTGTACTACTATCACATTAGGAATTCCTATTGACAGGCGAGTAAAACTCCATTAGGTATTCTATAGCGAGTCACGTTCAGTGAACTTATTCTCCAATAAGCACCTACATACTTGCTTTAGTGTCTCCACACAAATGACCATGAGATCAGTCATCCTCATCCAATGAGCAAGCAACATATGTACCAATCTATCCGGATTTACTAATTCCCATTTTAGTAATCCCACGATTGGGAACTATTTTAGTTTTTAAGCTTTCTAAGAATTTAGATCTCATTAGCATGATCTCATCATGATTCTAAATCATTGCTTAAAACTATGGGTTATTTACATATTATAAAAACAGCACCATGTAGATAATTAAATGACTTAAATGAAAATTTTATTAATAAATAAATAAGATTATTTACAAAGTATGTGCTTTATCATCATACATGATTGGCTTGTATGCACACTACTATCAATCTCTCACTTGCACTAAAGCCAATCGCCATGGTATCTCATACCCATCTTCTCTAAGTGACGATCAAACTGCTATTGTGTTAGAGCTTTAGTAAATGGATCTGCAATGTTGTCTTGAGAGTCCACACGCTCCAAGGTGATGTCTCCTCTTTCAATGATCTCCCTGATCAAGTGAAATCGCCGCAACACGTGTTTGGATTTTTGATAAGACCTGGGTTTCTTAGTCTGTGCAACCGCTCCGGTGTTGTCACAGTAAACGAGAACTGCTTCTCTAATGCTAGGAACCACACCAAATTCAGTTATGAACTTCTTCATCCAAATAGCTTCATTTGCAGCTTCACTTACAGCTATATACTCTTCCTCTGTCACTGAATTAACAACTATTTACTTCTTGTAACTCTTCCAACTCACTGCGCCTCCGTTCAAGGTAAACACATACCCTGAAACAGATTTACTGTCATCTTGGTCTGTTTAAAAACTTGAGTCCGTTAATCCCTTGAGTTTTAATTCAGACCCACCGTAGACAAGAAAAATATCTTTAGTCCTTCTCAAGTACTTCAGGATATTCTTTACTCCCTTCCATTGCTTCTTCTCCAAGATTCGACTGGTTTCTATTTGTTACACTAAGTGCATGAGCAACATCCGGTCTAGTACATATCATACCGTACATGATAGATCCTATTGCAGAAGCATAAGGGATCTTACTCATACGGTCTTTCTCCTCAGGTGTCTTTGGGGTCTGTTTCTTGGAGAGGTGTATTCCATGGCTCGTCGGCATAAGACCTCTTTTTGAATCTTCTATGCTAAACATCTTTAGCATCGTATCAATGTACATTCCTTGAGATAAGCCGAGCATCTTTTGAGATCTATCTCTATAGATCCTTATCCCCAAAATATAGGATGCTTCACCCAAGTCCTTCATGGAGAATTGTTTAGATAACCAGATTTTAATTGATTGTAACATAGGAATGTCATTCCCTACCAGTAATATATCATCAACATATAATACAAGGAATGATACTGCGCTCCCACTAACCTTCTTGTATACACATGGTTCATCCTCGTTTTTGATAAAATCAAACTCTTTGATTGTCTCATCAAAACGAATGTTCCATCTACGAGAAGCTTGCTTTAACCCATAAATAGATCGTTGTAGCTTACAGACTTGATTTGTTCCAACCTTTGAAATAAATCCCTCTGGCTATGTCATATACACATCCTCCTCAAGTTTCCCATTGAGGAAGGCTGTTTTCACATCCATTTGCCAGATTTTATAGTCTTTATAAGCTGCAATCGCAAGCAAAATCCTAATGGACTTGAGCATAGCTACTGGTGAGAAGGTTTCATCATAGTCAACTCATTTTCTTTG
Organism: Panax stipuleanatus; assembly: GCA_020205555.1. Classification (NCBI taxonomy): domain Eukaryota; kingdom Viridiplantae; phylum Streptophyta; class Magnoliopsida; order Apiales; family Araliaceae; genus Panax; species Panax stipuleanatus. Next base: position 116,860,579 of record CM035118.1, on the reverse strand, counting down.
TTTGAAACCTTTTGCAATCAGTCGGGCTTTATCGGTCTCTACCTTCTCGTCTGCTCTAGTCTTTCCTTTAAAGACCCATTTACACCCAATAGGCTTAATACCTTCAGGTGGTGAAACCAAAGTCCATACTTGGTTTACTTTCATGGAGTCCATTTTGAATTTTATGGCCTCAAGCCATTTTCCTGAGTCTTTATTACTCATAGCCTGTTCGTAATTCAATGGATCATCATCATTCATGATGTGTACCTCATCGTCATCCTCTATAACGAATCCATACCACTCAGGTATCTTCGGTACTCTTCCAGATTTATGAACAGGGTGTGATACAGTAGGTTCTTCTACTTGGTCAGATACCTGACTTTGATCTGTGGTAATTTGTGGTTCTTGAACTTCTTCAAGATATATCTTACTCCCACTGACCCCTTCATGGATAAACTCCTTTTCCAAGAAGGCAGCATGTTTCGCAATAAACACCTTTTGATCAATTGGATGATAGAAATAATACCCTACAGTTTCTTTAGGGTATCCTACAAATATATACTTATCGGATTTAGTCTGTAGCTTATCATTTTCAAATTTTTTGACATAAGCTGGACAACCCCAAGTCTTAACATGCTTAAGAGTTGGTTTCCTCCCCTTCCACATCTCATATGGAGTTTTTGGATAGGTACCTTTTTAAGTAGGTATGCAGCCGTTTCTAGGGCATATCCCTAGAAGAAAATTGGAAGGTCCGTAAAACTCATCATGGATCGAACCAAGTCCAACAGTGTTCGATTTCTCTTTTCAGATACTCCATTTACTATGTTGTACCTGGAGGAGTCCATTGTGATATTATACCATTTTCTTTGAGACAATTGAGAAACTCACCGCTTAAATATTCTCCACCTCGATCTGATCGAAGTATCTTAATACTCTTGCCCGTTTGTTTTTCTACTTCACTTCTGAACTCTTTGAACTTTTCAAATGATTCTGACTTGTATTTCATTAAATACACATATCCAAATCTTGAGTGATCATCAGTGAAAGTAATAAAATAAGAATACACACCCCGTGCACTTGTTGTCATAGGTCCACAAACGTCTGCATGAATCAATGCCAACAACTCCGTAACTCTTTCTCCTTTTCCCCTAAAAGGAGATTTAGTCATTTTACCCATGAGACAAGATTCACAAGTTGGATATGATTCATAATCGGATAGCTCTAGGAGCCCATCCTTATGCAACTTGGATAATCTTGTTTCATTAATATTACTGAGTCTACAGTGCCACATGTAGGTATAATTAATATCATCTCTTTTCCTTTTCTTAGTTTGTTCAATCTGAAATATATTTTCTTGTAAGTTAAGTGTATAAAGTCCATTTCGCAAATTTTCAATACCATATAAAACATCGTCATTATAAATAGAACAACCATTGTTCTTTATAACAACGTTAAATCCTTCCATATCTAATACAGAAATTGAAATAATATTTTTAATAATATTCGGAACATAATAACAATTATTAAGATAAATGGACTTGCCCGAAGGCATTGCTAAACAATAAGTTCCTACAGCTAATGCAGCAACCTTTGCTCCATTCCCCACTCATAGGATCACCTCATCATTGTTCAGCTTTCTACTTCTGACTAGACCCTGCACAGTGTTACATATGTGAGACCCACAGCCGGTATCCAATACCCAAGTAGAATTATGACTTTTAGAAAAAATTAATTTCAATCATAAACAAACCTTAATTGGAAGTCGAAGCTTCTCCAAGCTTCTTCTCTGCTAGAAACTTCTACAGTTCCTCTTCCAATGTCTCGGCTCGTTGCAATGAAAGCACATTCCTTTAGCTGGTTCAGGTTTCTTTTGTTCCTTTTCTTTTCCCTTTCCCTTAGCCTTCTTAGATTTCTTCTTTTCAGAAGATACCTTGGGCCTCTTCCTTTTATTGGAAGAATCCACCAACAAGACATGGTTCTTCTTGGATGGAAAGTGACCTTCTGAAGTTTTTAGCATGTTAAGCAGCTCAGGCAAGCTGACATCTAGCTTATTCATGTGAAAATTAACCACAAACTGCGAGGTCTCAGGGAGTGACTATAAGACCAAGTCTTGACTCAACTCCCATCCATGACGAACCCAAGTTGTCCAAGGCGTTCAATCAAATTGATCACCTTTAGGACATGAGTCTCAACGGAAGTGCCCTTGGTCATCCGAGATCGAAAGAGCTACTTAGATATCTCATATCTAGCAGTCCTACTCTGTTCACCATACAACTCTTTGAGGTGAAGCAGCATAGCAGGAGCATCCATTTTTTTGTGCTGACACTGAAGCTCGTTATTCATGGATGCGAGCATGATGCATTAAGCCACAGATGCATCATCTTGCCACTTATTGAAAGTGACAATCTCTTCCTCAGAGGCTGTTTCCGAAACAGATTCAGGGACAGTTGAATTTAGGATATAAGAAATCTTTTCAGCAGTGAAAACAATTCTCAGATTTCTTAGCCAGTCCTCATAATTCGGCCCGATAAACTTATTTGCATCAAGTACGCTTCGTAGTGAGATTAGTGATTTTGACATTTTTAAAATTCTGCATGTGAAAAGACAATATTTTAGCAAACATTCATTCTTATTAATTTTTGCATACCAAAATAAATTTAGGTCTTTATTTGAAATTGGTATCTTTCACTATTTTCATCAAACTATATTACCCTCATTTATATAGTTCGACAATATCTAATTAAAGATTCGTTAGTGAGATTAAGGATCCCATTTCAAATGTATATAACCTTGTGAATAGCACAACAATCGATATTTAAATAAATAGGTAGTCAACTCTTGTCAATTACATCACCATGTAACTCCTTTTATTTTGCCTCTTAAATCATAATGGTCAAGTGTGTACACATCCAAACTAAAATGATTTAAGTTAAGTCCAGCCTAGCACTTCCATAAATTAAAAAAAAATGTCCGTCCTTGTGGATAGCACAACAAAACTAGATCATTCAATTTTTTTGATAAGCATCAAATGTGATTAATTAACATCTTAAATACTCAATACTCGCTTTGTGGATAGCACAACAAACTCATATTAAATATTTTATAATCTATTAATTAATCATGCTAAAAGGCGACGTTCGATATTCCAAATATCATTGAACGGTTCGGACTTAATATTATTTCTTTGAGGGGTTTGTTATTATTTGCCTCATTTTGTTTAGCGTGCATGCACATATATATATATATATATAAAATACGCGTCATTTTATTAAACATGCTAAGCATGTTTGCATAAAATATAATATATATAATATTTAGCATACAATATAGAATACAATATTCTATCCGAATTGATTATGGATTTTTATTCTAGTTTGGTTTACTAGAGCCACCAAGTAAACCAAAAGGTCAAACCTAGGAGTGCAAGAATTTAAATTTAAACGTAATTATTGCATTTAAAACCAGGGCTCCATACAAATGGGTCTTCAAGCGCTCCTTGCTCTTTGATCTTCGGTTCTTCAAAAAAATTCTAACTAATCCTATTACATAAACTATTTCATGTAAATAGAACCATTGATCAACAGTCAAGGGGAAATACATAGGAGAGAGATAGAATTTACAATAAGAAGAAAACCAGAAAAGACGAGGTACACAGAACCGATTTTATAAAACCCATACATTCAAACATTCATCCAAAATAAAATCCAATCTCATTGGTCATAGTCCATAATCAATCCTTTTTATTAACATACATATCAATAAAAATTATTCATCTCATGAAAGTAAATTCATTCCATATATGTATTAATATCAGTTAATGGGCAAAAGTTTGTTAAACTTTGTTTTTGGAAGAATAAACTCCTTTATTTCATTCAAAAACAAATCCAAATTAAACTCTTCTGAAATCATATTTCATATAAAATCAACATCTTTATTTTAAACTTTTATTAATTAAATAAACGATTTACTTAATTAAAGAAAACAAAAAAAAATTATGTATCTGTCCAGGGGCGCAGCTGCGCCAGGAAAGCATAGGGAACTGTCGCAGCTGCGCATCACAAAAACTGGTATTCGACACCAGTGCAGCTGCGCAGCAAGAAGAGCTAGCACCGGCGCAGCTGCGCAGCATCGCAGAAATAGAAATTTTTTTGTTGCCCAAGAACTCGAGCCAATCACATATTATACATGTATGGAATCACATAGACTGATAATTAGCACAAGATTGGCTCTGATACCACTGTTGGGTTTGCTAGAAATATAAGCATGCAATCAAATTACATAAACGCAACAGAAGGGATGAAAAACAGAGTTTAAAAATTTCTTACAAACCCTTAACCATGATCTTTCTTGTGCATCAATTATCAGTCAATATAGAAAGGAGTAAACGAAATTATACCTTTGAAGATCCAAGCTTCCTCAGGTACAAGTTCTACTCCTTTGATTCCTCTGTAGTGGCTCATTCTCTTGATCAATGTCAGCTACCCAAATGTTTGGCCTCTAACGGTGATCCACCAAGGAAGGCGAAGAACTCAGGAAGATGAGTTATTGACTTAACCCTTGTTTCTATCTCTATAGAATATGTGTACTCTCAACCTTTGGAAAAAAATTCACGTACCTTATTCTGATATAAGACTCTCTTATATAGATATTAGGTTAACCCTACTAATCTAATTAGAATATGATTTTATTTAATCAATTAATTAAACACTTTTTATTAATTTGTATTCTAATCTTATTAGGATTGAGAGAGAGTACTGATATTAAATTAATTTTTAAACTCCTTTAGAATTAAAATAATAATATTAATAAGACTCCTCTTATTAATTTATTTTTAATATTTAATAAATATTAAGCTATTTAATTTATTCTATCACCATAGATTAAATTAATTACACTTAATGCATTATTACTATCATGCCATTTTCTTCTTAAATAATTATCCTTCCTTTTATGGTGTGACCATTTAGGTTCTCCATATTAAACCGGTTGTGAATAAATCAATTAGAATAATTTTAATCTTATTTAAATAAATAAATTAAACTAATAATCTATTTAAATAAATAACATTTATTCTACAATAAGGATAAGTCTTCCTAGCGATCAACGACTTTTCAGATAATATAGATTTCAACATTAATCATAAAAGAACCTGTGACTTAATAGTTACCGTACAATTCAATCCTTCCACCATACAATGTCCCAATTAAATATAAGACATAGATTTACTGTCAAGTCTCAATTTATTTAATTATATGTATTTCGATTAGAAAATGCACAACTCCAAATAATGCAAATTAGAAACTTCTTTCTAATTTCATTCCACATTGGCCAAGGATTCCTGGGTTGTCATTTAATGAATCACATAGGACATATCTCCTCTTTTACTAGAGGTGGTAGATTCTTTATTGATCATACATTATCTCGATATGTAACTCATTATACCCAAGCATATCCTATATATACCCTAAAGGGCCTTCAGGAATAAGTCAAAGTATATAATTAATTATATACAAGATACTATGATGATCTCAAGTCCAAGGATCACTTGTACTACTATCACATTAGGAATTCCTATTGACAGGAGAGTAAAACTCCATTAGATATTCCATAGCGAGTCACGTTCAGTGAACTTATTCTCCAATAAGCACCTGCATACTTGCTTTAGTGTCTCCACACAAATGACCATGAGATCAGCCATCCTCATCCAATGAGCAAGCAACATATGTACCAATCTATCCGAATTTACTAATTCCCATTTTAGTAATCTCACGATTGGAAACTATTTTGGTTTTTAAGCTTTCTAAGAATTTAGGTCTCATTAGCATGATCTCATCATGATTCTAAATCATTGCTTAAAACTATGGGTTATTTATATATTGTAAAAACAGCACCATGTAGATAATTAAATGACTTAAATGAATATTTTATTAATAAATAAAAAAGATTGTATACAAAGTATATGCTTTATCATCATACATGATTGGCTTATATGCACACAACTATCAATCTCCCACTTACACTAAAGCCAATCGCCATGGTATCTCATACCCATCTTCTCTAAGTGACGATCAAACTGCTGTTGTGTTAGAGCCTTAGTAAATGGATCTGCAATGTTGTCTTGAGAGTCCACACAGTCCAAGGTGACGTCTCCTCTTTCAATGATCTCCCTGATCATGTGAAATCGCCGCAACACATGTTTGGATTTCTGATGAGACCTGGGTTCCTTAGCCTGTGCAACCGCTCTGGTGTTGTCACATTAAACAGGAACTGCTTCTCCAATGCTAGGAACCACACCAAGTTCAGTTATGAACTTTTCTTCATCCAAACAGCTTCCTTTGCAGCTTCACTTGAAGCTATATACTCTGCCTCTACCACTGAATCAGCAATTGTTTGCTGCTTGGAACTCTTCCAACTCACTGCGCCTCTGTTCAAGGTAAACACATACACTGAAATAGATTTACTGTCATCTTGGTCTGTTTGAAAACTTGAGTCCTTGAATCCCTCGAGTTTTAATTCAGACCCACCGTAGACAAGAAAAATATCTTTAGTCCTTCTCAAGTAGTTTAGGACATTCTTCACTGCCTTCTAGTGCTCTTCTCTAGGATTCGACTAGTATCTGTTTGTTACACTATATGCATGAGCAACATCCGGTCTAGTACATATCATACCGTACATGATAGATCCTATTACGAAAGCATAAGGGATCTTACTCATACGATCTCTCTCCTCAGGTGTCTTTGGGGCCTGTTTCTTGGAGAGATGTATTCCATGGCTCATCGACATGAGATCTCTTTTGGAATCTTCCATGCTAAACATCTTTAGCATCGTATCAATGTACGTTCCTTGGGATAAGCCGAGCATCCTTTTAGATCTATCTCTATAGATCCTTATCCCCAAAATATAGGATGCTTCACCCAAGTCCTTCATGGAGAATTGTTTAGATAACCAGATTTTAATTGATTATAACATAGGAATGTCATTCCCTATAAATAATATATCATCAACATATAATACAAGGAATGATACTGCACTCCCACTAACCTTCTTGTATACACATGGTTCATCCTCGTTTTTGATAAAATCAAACTCTTTGAGTGTCTCAGCAAAACGAATGTTCCATCTACAAGAAGCTTGCTTTAACCCATAAATAGATCGTTATAGCTTACAGACTTGATTTGTTCCAACCTTTGAAATAAATCCCTCTGGCTGTGTCATATACACATCCTCCTCAAGTTTTCCATTGAGGAAGTCCGTTTTCACGTCCATTTGCCAGATTTCATAGTCGTTATAAGCTGCAATCGCAAGCAAAATCCTAATGGACTTGAGAATAGCTACTGGTGAGAAGGTTTCATTATAGTCAACTCCTTGTCTTTGTTTGAAACCTTTTGCAACCAATCGGGCTTTATAGGTCTCTACCTTCCCGTCTGCTCCAGAATTTCTTTTAAAGACCCATTTACACCCAATAGGCTTAATACCTTCAGGTGGTGAAACCAAAGTCCATACTTAGTTTACTTTCATGGAGTCCATTTCGGATTTCATGTCCTCAAGCCATTTCCCTGAGTCTTTATTACTCATAGCCTATTCGTAATTCAATGGATCATCATCATTCATGATGTGTACCTCATCGTCATCATCTATAACGAATCCATACCTCTCAGGTATCTTCGGTACTCTTCCAGATTTACGAACAGGGTGTGGTACAGTAGGTTCTTCTACTTGGTCAGATACCTAACTTTGATCCGTGGTAATTTGTGGTTCTTAAACTTCTTCAAGATATATCTTACTCCCACTGACCCCTTCATGGATAAACTCCTTTTCCAAGAAGGCAGCATATTTCGCAACAAACACTTTTTAATCAATTGGATGATAGAAATAATAACCTATAGTTTCTTTAGTGTATTTCATAAATCTACACTTATCGAATTTAGTCTGTAGCTTATCATTTTCAAACTTTTTGACATAAGCTGGACAACCACAAGTCTTAACATGCTTAAGATTTGGTTTCCTCCCCTTCCACATCTCTTATGGAGTCTTTGGGGCGGATTTGGTAGGTGCCTTGTTAAGTAGGTATGTAGCCATTTCTAGGGCATATCCCCAGAAGGAAATTGGAAGGTCGGTAAAACTTATCATAGATCGAACCATATCCAACAGTGTTCGATTTCTCCTTTCAGATACTCCATTTAACTGTGGTGTACCTGGAGGAGTCCATTGTGAGATTATACTATTTTCTTTGAGACAATTGAGAAATTCACCGCTTAAGTATTCACCACCTCGATATGATCGAAGTATCTTAATACTCTTGCCCGTTTGTTTCTCTACTTCACTTCTGAACTTTTTGAACTTTTTAAATGATTCTGACTTGTATTTCATTAAATACACATATCCAAATCTTGAGTGATCATCAGTGAACGTAATAAAATAAGAATACTCACCCCGTGCACTTGTTGTCATAGGTCCACAAATGTCTGTGTGAATCAATGCCAACAACTCCGTAACTCTTTCTCCTTTTCCAGTAAAAGGAGATTTAGTCATTTTACCCATGAGACAAGATTCACAAGTTGGATATGATTCATAATCGGATAGCTCTAGGAGCCCATCTTTATGCAACTTGGATAATCTTGTTTCATTGATATGACCGAGTCTACAGTGCCACATGTAGGTATAATTAATATCATTTCTTTTCCTTTTCTTAGTTTGTTCAATTTAAAATATATTTTCTTGTAAGTCAAGTGTATAAAGTCCATTTCGCAAATTTCCAATACCATATAAAACATCATCTTTATAAATAGAACAACCATTGTTCTTTATAACAACGTTAAATCCTTCCATATCCAATACAGAAATTGAAATAATATTTTTAATAATATTCGAAACATAATAACAATTATTAAGATAAATGGACTTACCCGAAGGCATTGCTAAATAATAAGTTCCTACAGCTAATGCAGCAACCTTCCTCCATTCCCCACTTGTAGGATCACCTCATCATTGTTCAGCTTTCTACTTCTGACCAGTCCCTGCACAGTGTTACATATGTGAGACCCACAGCCGGTATCCAATACCCAAGTAGAATTATGACTTTTAGAAAAATTAATTTCAATCATAAACAAACCGTGATTGGAAGTTGAAGTTTCTCCAAGCTACTTCTCTTCTAGAAACTTCTTGCAGTTCCTCTTCCAATGTCTCGGCTCGTTGCAATGAAAGTACATTCCTTTAGCTGGTTCAGGTTTCTTTTGTTCCTTTTCTTTCCCCTTTCCCTTAGCCTTCTTGGATTTCTTCTTTTAAGAAGACACCTTGGGCCTATTCCTTTTATTGGAAGAATCCACCAACAAGACATAGTTCTTCTTGGATTGAAAGTGACCTTCTGCAGTTTTTAGCATGTTAAGCAGCTCAAGCAAGCTGACATCTAGCTTATTCATGTGAACGACAAACTGCGAGAAGATCTCAAGGAATGACTGCAAGACCAAGTCTTGACTCAACTCCCCATCCATGACAAACCCAAGCTGTCCAAGGCGTTCAATCAAATTGATCACCTTTAGGACATGAGTCTCGACAGCAGTGCCCTCGGTTATCCGAGATCGGAAGAGCTCCTTAGATATCTCATATCTAGCAGTCCTACTCTGTTCACCATACAACTCCTTGAGGTGAAGCAGCATAGCAGGAGCATCCATTTTTTCGTGCTGACGCTGAAGCTCGTTATTCATGGATGCGAGCATGATGCATTGAGCCACAGATGCATCATCTTGCCACTTATTGAAAGTGGCAATCTCTTTTTCAGAGGCTATTTCCGAAACAGATTCAGGGACTATTGAATTTAGGACATAAGAAATCTTTTCAACAATGAGAATAATTCTGAGATTTCTTAGCTATTCCTCATAATTCGGCCTGGTAAACTTATTTGCATCAAGTATGCTTCGTAGTGAGATTAGTGATTTTGACATTTTTAAAATTCTGCATGTGAAAAGATAACATTTTAGCAAACATTCATTCTTATTAATTTTTGCATACCAAAATAAATTTAGGTCTTTATTTGAAATTAGTATCTCCCACTATTTTTATCAAACTATATTACCCTCATTTATATAGTTCGACAATATCTAATTAAAGATTTGCTAGTGAGATTAAGGATCCCATTTCAAATATATATAACCTTGTGGATAGCACAACAAGCGATATTTAAATTAATAGGTAGTCAACTCTTGTCAATTACATCACCATGTAATTCCTTTTATTTTGCCTCTTAAATCATAATGGTCAAGTGTGTGCACATCCGAACTAAAATGATTTAAGTTAAGTCCAGCCTAGCACTTCCATAAATTCAAAAAAGAAAAATGTTCGTCCTTGTGGATAACACAACAAGACTAGATCGTTTAATTTTCTTGATAAGCATCAAATATGATTAATTAACATCTTAAATACTCAATACTCGCCTTGTGGATAGCACAACAAACCCATATTAAATATTTAATACTCTATTAATTAATCATGCTAGAAGACGACGTTCGATATTCCAAATATCATTGAACGGTTCGGACTTAATATTATTTCTTTGAGGGGTTTGTTATTATTTATCTCATCTTGTTTAGCGCGCATGCACATATATATATATAAAATACGCGTTATTTTATTAAACATGCAAATCATGCTTGCATAAAATATAATATATATAATATTTAGCATGCAATATAGAATACTATATTCTATCCGGATTGATTATGGACTTTTATTCTAGTTTGGTTCACTAGAGCCACCAAGTGAACCAAAAGGTCAAACCTAGGAGTGCAAGAATTTAAATTTAAACGTAACTATTACATTTAAAACCCGGGCACCATATAAATGGGTCTTCAAGCGCTCCTTGCTCCTTGATCTCTGGTTCTTCAAAAAATTCTAACGAATCCTATTACATAAACTATTTCATTTAAATAGAAACCTTGATCAACAATCAAGGGGAAGTACATAGGAGAGAGATAGAATTTACAACAAGAAGAAAACCAGAAAAGACGAGATACGCAGACCCCATTTTATAAAATCCATACATTCAAGCATTCATCCAAAATAAAATCTAATCACATTGGTCATAGTCCATAATCAATCATTTTTATTAACATACATATCATCATACGTATCAATAAAAATTATTCATCTCATGAAAGTAAATTCATTCCATATATATTAATATCAGTTAATGGGCAAAAGTTTGCTAAACTTTGTTTTTAGAAAAATAAACTCCTTTATTTCATTCAAAAACAAATCCAAATTAAACTCTTTAATTTTAGCAATTCTGAAATAATATTTCATATAAAATAAACATCTTTATTTTAAACCTTTATTAATTAAATAAACCATTTATTTAATTAAAGAAAATAAAAAAATTATGTATCTGTCCAGGGGTGCAGCTGCAATAGGAAAGGATAGGGAACCGGCGCAGCTGCGTAGCACAAAAACTGGGATTCGACACCGGCGCAGCTGCACAGCATCGAAGAAACAAAAATTTTTCTGTTGCCCAAGAACTCGATCCAATCACATATTATACATATATGGAATCACATAGACTGATAATTAGCACAAGACTGGCTCTGATACCACTGTTGGGTTTGCTAGAAACATAAGCATGCAATCAAATTACATAAACGCCGCGGAAAGGATGAAAAACAGAGTTTAAAAATTTTTTACAAACCCTTAATCATGATCTTTCTTGTGCATCAATTATCAGTCAATATAGAAAGGAGTAAACGAAATTATACCTTTGAAGATCCAAGCTTCCTCATGTACAAGTTCTACTCCTTTGATTCCTCTGTAGTGGCTCCTTCCCTTGATCAATGTCAGCCACCCAAATGTTTGGCCTCTAATGGTGATCAACAAGGAAGACGAAGAATTCAAGAAGATGGGTTATTGGCCCTTGTTTTTATCTCTATAGAATATGTGTACTCTCAACCCTTGGAAAAAAATTCACGTACCTTATTCTGATATAAGACTCTCTTATATAGATATTAGGTTAACCCTACTAATCTAATTAGAATAGAATTTTATTTATTCAATTAATTAAACACTTTTAATTAATTTGTATCCTAATCTTATTAGGATTGAGAGAGTACTGATATTAAATTAATTCCTAAACTCGTTTAGAATTAAAATAATAATAATAATAATATTAATAAGACTCTTCTTATTAATTTATTTTTAATATTTAATAAATATTAAGCTATTTAATTTATTCTATCACCATAGATTAAATTAATTACACTTAATATATTATTACTATCATGCCATTTTCTTCTTAAATAATTCTCCTTCCTTTTATGGGGTGACCCTTTAGGTTCTCCATATTAAACCGGTTGTGAATAAATTAATTAGAATAATTCTAATCTTATTTAAATAAATAAATTAAACTAATAATCTATTTAAATAAATAATATTTATTCGACAATAAGGATAAGCCTCCCTAGCGATCAACGACTTTCTAGATAATATAGATTTTAACATTAATCATAAAAGAACTTATGAGTTAATAGTTACCGTATAATTCAATCCTTCCATCATACAATGTCCCAATTAAAAATAAGACATAGATTTACTGTCAAGTCTCAATTTATTTAATCTTATGTATTTCGATTAGAAAATGCACAACTCCAAATAATGCAAATTAAAAACTTCTTTCTAATTTCATTCCACATTGGCCAAGGATTCCTGGGTTGTCATTTAACGAATCACATAGGACATATCTCCTCTTTTACTAGAGGTGGTAGATTCTTCATTGATCATATATTATTTCCATATGTAACTCATTATACAAAGCATACCCTATATATACCCTAAAGGGCCTTAAGGAATAAGTCAAAGTATAATTTATTACATACAAGATACTATGATGATCTCAAGTCCAAGGATCACTTGTACTACTATCACATTAGAAATTCCTATTGACAGGCGAGTAAAACTCCATTAGGTATTCCATAGCGAGTCACGTTCAGTGAACTTATTCTTCAATAAGCACCTACATACTTGCTTTAGTGTCTCCACACAAATGACCATGAAATCAGTCATCCTCATCCAATGAGCAAGCAACATATGTACCAATCTATCCGGATTTACTAATCCCCATTTTAGTAATCCCACGATTGAGAACTATTTTAGTTTTTAAGCTTTCTAAGAATTTAGATCTCATTAGCATGATCTCATCATGATTCTAAATCATTGCTTAAAACTATGGGTATTTACATATTATAAAAACAGCACCATGTAGATATTTAAATGCCTTAAATGAATATTTTATTAATAAATAAATAAGATTGTTTACAAAGTATGTGCTTTATCATCATACATGATTGGCTTGTATGCACACTACTATCACTTCTCTACCATCAATTCATCATTATGTTGAATTTCAGGTATAGAACCTTGTTCAATAAGAATTTCTTTCACTCTTGGACCAGAGGAATTTGATTTTTTTTTCCTCGAATCTTTCTAATTAGCATGTATTATTCACCTTCAGCTTCCTTTTTTCATCCTTTTTCGATCGGAGGGGACATATATTCTCTTGCTTATTCTTTCAACTGAACATGAACTTTTCTCCTTCGAATCTGTCTTTTTCTCCTTGGGATTATCTTGGATAGAAGAGTATTTACATCTTTTGCATCCTTTTCTTGCTCAGAGGTTTACACCTCTTTTTTCGACATCTTCATTTTTTTCTTCTGTTTATCGACAGTAGAGTCAGGAGCTTTACAAACTGGAGGAGCAACTAACCCTTGAGAAACCTCTTCTTCTTTAATAACATCCACCTTCCTTTTTCCTTTGGACTTTGCTGGCTTTTAAACTTCATTGATTGTTCTTTCACTACCACCTTAAGACTAGTTGGACCTCACGTTCTCGAAAGGATTTCTCTTCCAGTTTTCAAACAGCTTGAGGGTGATCTTTTTGTTGGCATTTAGAGGGACTCCTTCATTCTCTGTAATTTTTTTCTGCATACTTTTCTGTAATATAATGCTTAATAGCCTCCCATGAAACATTTTGGGAGCAGATTTTTTTGAGACCTTTGATTTTTCAAAATCTTCAACCCATTTACCCAACCAATTGATGAATATGGCTCCAAAGTTGATTTTCTTCAATTGAAAAATTATAGTCATGAACTTTAGTTGTAACTCACTTACCGAATCATGAGCAGTGTCTTTGCAGATTATACGTTTGACCAGAATTTCAGCAAGGAACTCATATTCATGAGGAAATTCCTTCTTCTTCTGCCCTTTTAGTTGTGGGTTCTTCTTATGACCCATCGATGTCAACCTTTCTTTGAAATCCACTTCATCCAGCGAGGTAAGTCCTTTGTTCTAAAAACCAAGATAGGCATTGATTTTGGCAGCTCCCATCTGAAGAGTAACCAATTTGACCTTGGTCGTCAAAACACCATCTTTGAACACAATATTGAGATAGAACTTCTTGATGAGGCCTATGTAGATTTTGGTGTTGCAGTTCAGACACTCAGAGAACCTGGTCTGTTCGACGAGTTATAGGATGTCTCTGATTTTCTTTTCTTGCGCAACGAACTGATCAGAGCATAGTTGAATACCGGTCACGATTTGGAAGTTTGCCATTTGAATAGAATTAATTTGGAAAAATTTACACAAGTGTTTAAGTTTTTTGATAATTTTGAGAATTAGGGTTAGAAAACTTTTGAAACTTTTAGAACTCTAGAACACAGATTTTAAAATGAAAGCATAAAGGTTAGAAATCGAATTTGAAAAGATTTAATATAGCTTCTGTTGCCTAATTTCTTAATAGCACTTTAACACACAAGTATACGCGTTCAATTGTAATATTCGGCAAGCAAGGATATCGTTCCCACGAGGAAATATATTAACCTTTATCAATTAGAAATTTTAATTCAATTAATCTTATTTTAAACTACGAAATATTGGTTGTGATATGAAAATCTAACTTAGCAAAATTAATAACTAAGATCAAAGTTCACAAGATTAATGCAGATTTAACAGGTTAAGATTACAACTTCCCTTGGTATTTCATTTAAATCAATTTACTTCCCATTTAATTCAGTTAATTAATATGAATCATTATCCAAGAATGCTTTATAAAATTCACACACTTTTTCCTAAAACACGTGAACAAATCCTCCTAAATCTGATCCTTAAGACACAGAATTACCAGGAACACCCTAGTTAATTAATTCACTATATTCCTATGTGAATCAAGTTAATTAGGGTTTTACGTACAAATTCTTTCAATAGATATAAAAGACACATAGGTATATTCCTATCCTACATGCTAATCATATTAACCCTATTCAGATTATATGAACAGATATTATTATATCCAGATCTCAATCTATACTCCATCTTCCAATTTTATATAGATTATCACAGTAATTGTTGGCCAAACAATTAATCAATAAGCAAAAGATATAATAAATAATTCAATAAAAACTAACTTTCATTCAATGGGAAGGTTCAATTTAAACTACATACCAAGTTTCGTTGCAATCTTAATTAAAGTTTAGGACATGATAATAATAAAGAAAAACATCATCCAGATTAATAATCCAAACATCCCAGGTAATTACAAAAGATAAAACTAGAGAAGAGAAGAAGAAACTCTGAATTTGCTCCAATACTCTCTCTTTGATCTTCAGCCCTTGTAATCCTCCTTCGTGTTTTCCTTTGTTGTTCTCTCTGCAAATCCTTTTCGTCCGAAATTCCACGATACGTCTTTTCTGACGTCTTCTTCCTTTTTGTATTGGTCCAAACCTTCCTCCAGAGTCCTCCCCCTTTCAAAATCAATTTAGCAGCAAAAATAACCCACATTGGGCGTGGCCTAACACACTAGGCGCTAGGTTTAGTGTAATCCAAGTGCACTGTGCGCTAGACAAAGACCAAGTAATTACAAAAATGCCACTCAGGTCCAATTTTAACGATTTTTAATTCTTTTCTTCTTCCAAATGACCAGTTTATCCCTCCAGCTCCATCCTACAAGAAATAAACACAAAAAACTAATAAAAAGATACTAAAAACACTTAAGGATAATAATAATTAAGCTAAACAATATCTGATTCGTAAGTATAAAACTCACTCATCAAATACCCCCAAACTTAATCAATTGTTTGTCCCCAAACAATGCGATAATGCAAATGCAACCTATCTAAATGTCTACGCATCCAGCCATCAATCAGTAAGAAATCAAACAAATATGCCTCTGAGGTATCAACAATAGATTCAAACAATACATCCAAACAAGACAATTCAATAACTCATACCAATCCGTAAATCAAAGCCTGTTGTTTCTGATGTAGTGTGTGTGCTTAACAACCATTAAAATCAACTACAGTTCAAATATATTGCATAATATGCTTCTTAGAGGAAAAAACACAAATCTTAACTCAAGAATCTCTGTAACAAGTTAAGATTCGGCTAGAACTTTCACAATCACCAAGTTCAGAGTCAATACGGGATTTATTTCTTCTTTTATTTGCTTACGAGGGCATTTACGCTCTTTCTCATGTTTACACTTGACTGTGCAATGCTTAGTTCTCTTAGGATTTTCAATGGTACCCATGTAGCGAGCTTTCGACCAACGACTCCCAAACCAGACGGCTTTAGGGCGCTAGGTGTAAAGACATCCCCTAGGGCTTACTTACTCAAGTAGCAAAGGCCACAGAACTAAACAAGTCAACGTGTTTATTCATCTGTATATATATATATATATATATATATATATATTTCTGCATCTTTTTTCATTTTTTTTCAATTTAAATCGCATATTTTCCCCCAAACTTGAGTTTCTGCGTCATCCTAGCTTTTACCACAACTTTACCAATTTTCCTTCATTAGAACAAAGATTTCCCCCAAGAAGACAATTATACTATCATTTAAACTAAGTTAATCACAATGGTCAACCTAACGTGATATCCGATTACATCAGTTTTCAAACAGGATAAGATTTACATCACGATATGAAACTACATCCATGTCTCAATTGTCAGTACTGTTAAACTATATATAATTCCAATCTCATCATTGGCTAAGTCATCTTCAACTAACTCAGTGCCTGGATTCATGCAATATGAACTAACTAAATGCATTTTTTTTATATTTATTATTATTTTTTCAATTAGAATGACCACTACATGCAAATACGAAATGAATGCACCCCCAAACTTAACATATGCAATGTCCTCCTTGTATACAAATTTAAAAAATTAGGGACTGAGGACTTCCCTGAAAGATCGAAGATTTACTCTTCATTAGCATCATCTGCTTCTTCTGTATTAGCATTCTCCTCAGGAGCTAAGTCAGTCGGGGGATACACAGACAAGGGTGGAGGTGGTGGGCATTGATACAGAGTTGTGGCCGGATTCATCCTGCTAAACACCTCTACTAATGCGGCATGACAACTCAATTGGTAAGAATATATCTCATGTTGACGCTGAGCTAACACATCCTGTTTGCTATTCATTTGGTCAAAACCTTGTTGAATTTGGGTAGCCATCACGTCAAACTGCCTCATAATGTCTTCGGCAAAATTATTTGGTGGCATAGAACTACTAGCCGCAATAGGGTGTTAAATTGGCTGCTCAACCGATTCTATAATGAAGCCTATTCCTCTTGGATGTGATTCGGCCCCGTCCCATACCCTCACATAGGGTTGCAATCACCTCACTACAATCCAAATCATGTTTCATATATTCCCGATAATCACTTCTTCTGATCTTGGATAGCTCATAATATGCATTGATTGCTTTATGTCCCATGTTGACTGCTCGTCCTCGAACCATAACATTATTACCATCAGCCGCAGTTGCGTTGGCATAAAATTCTTTGACAATCCTAACCACCGCCGTCTCGGGTTGAGCAGTAAAAGTTAGCCAATTGCGGCTCGATATCATCAAGGCAAGTTTCCCGTCTCGAGCTTCCGGGAGCAATCCCCGCTCAGGTATTAAAGGTCTTCCAGTTAACCAATTTTTATAATATTCAGATGCTTCATAGGTTTGGAAACGCTTCTTGTCAAATTTTTTTGTAGCTTCTGAACTCTCTCCTCTCTGTCACTTACGAGCCATAGATGTGAGTATCATCGTCTTGCCCAAACAAAAATCGGAGTTCAACCCCCTCAAAAGCTAAAATTTATCTTTGAGGCACAATATCAAATAGTTGGAGTGCAATGTTATAAACATCTTGTGCAAAACTCTTCCCCCAAACTTATTTTTACCAAATCTGTCAATTAACTAAGCACAATGTCCTTCTAATGCCATACACTCAACAATGTAAGATTACCCAATCGATTGCGTCAACACAAACTCAATGGGTGCTCAAACAAAAATATTCAATATTTCTTCAATGGATGTACTAGAGTAACCCCCAATCGAGCAAATCCAAATAATCAAAGATAATTATTGGTTAAGCTTACTTGTTTATGTTCCTAGATTGTGTACCAATTGAATTGATAAGTCAATTTGAATGCTTAAGCCGATGGTATCCAATCCGTGTGTGAGATGGAGGTGAGAGATGGGCAATCCGTGTATTTAGGAATTAGAGTTATTGAGTCTAATCCGTGTTGGTGAAGGGGAGAGTTTGCTTTGTGTTGAAATTATGTGGGATATTAGGTTTGGTTTAGGAGAGGAAATAATGGGGTGATTTCGTATGGGAAGAGGAGAGTAGGCTGCATAGTTAAAGCTAATTTGGACTCATGTATATGTTAAAACCCCATCTGCTATGTAAAAGATTTTTTTCATGTGTATTTCCAAGCGCACTATGCGCTTACTTTTGTTCAGGTCAGGCGCACTATGCACTGGCTACCAGGGAATGGGATGTGTTGAGGCGCACTAAGCGCTCAAATTTGTGAAGGAGAGGCGCATTGTGCGCAGCGACGTGGGCGTGTGGTTTGAACAGGCGCACTAGGCGCTTGGGCCAGCCTTAGCCAAAAATTTTGCTCTTTTATGCTTCTAACCTGCAAGCCATGAACCCAATTCTCAGTTATCATTTGCAAGGAGATTACAACTGAACATACAACCCTAAACTAAGATAAAATATATAGCTAAATGAACTAAAATGCTAAAATAAAATTAATGAACTAAAATTTAAAGAGATAAATTGTAAGTCTAGGTTGCCTCCCAGTGAGCGCTTAGTTTAACGTCCTCAGCCCAACTGCTTCAACTTTCTCTATCCAATTCCCCTTCGAAAATTGAGGAACCCTCCATCCATTACTAATAACGTAACTTCTGAGAGTTTCCCATCAGTAAGGGTTATTGATTCAAATTCACCAAGCTTGTTCTTTATAGGTAGATTCTCTTTTACAACATTCAAATAACTAGGCATTTTTCGAGTTGTATCTGTGAACGAATTTTTGCATTGAAGCTTTTCCAGAACAATTGGTTCTTCATCTCTCTTCCCATTCTCTCCACACCATGGCACCAATTTTAAGCTACCTTCCATGTCATATATAGCTTTATCAAAAAAATGACTACCAATTGGGCACGGGATTGCAAATCTAGCTAGATCCTTAAAGTTTGGTAGAGAAGATATATGGGGCACTATCAAAATCGGTTCATCTATGTCGGAACTCAAGGCTAGATCTTTGGCGACCTTCTTTTCCTGCTCCCCACTTGTCTCCTCCCTTTCCACATCTTTTTCTTTTGGCACATCCAGTTCTAGATTTAGCGTGGGCAATCCATCAGTCTCGGGAACCATGTTGCTTGACACTTCACCTTGTGGGCTATTGATGATGGCGTTGAAAAGTTGTCCCACCTGGTTCTCAAGATTTTGAATCGACATCTCCTGACTATTCGTCTGCTCCTCAATCGAAACCATGAACTTGGAAATAAGTCCCTCCAAGTTTAAAATCCTTTCTTCTTCATGATTAGGAGCTTGAACTTGTAATTCATGAGTGTATGATTGGCATGGAGCAAAGGGTTGGGCTAGATTGTCATCGCTCCAAGAAAAATTTAGTAGATTCCCCCACTCATGATGATAATTACTGGAATATTCATAATTATTGGGGTAATCATCGAAGTTGCCACTATATTGTAATGACTCGAAACTGATGGCGCATTGACGACTCGGATGGTTTCCACCACAATACTCACATATCACCGCTACACTTTGAATAAGTTGTGCTGATAAAGCATCAATCTTCCTCAAAAGTGTCCCAAATTATGCTGACAGTTCATCGAGTCCATAATTCTCTGCCTCCCTTGGCCGAGTCTTTCTTGAATTTGGCCAATGATAGGCATAGTTGTCCATGGTGCCTGAAAAGGAATTAGACTAGAGAGAGAAATAAAATATAAAAAACGTTTAAATTAAGATTAATTTGATTGAAATTAATAATGACAAAATATTAAACTAATTTTCTCGGCAACGATGCCAAAAACTTGTTACCTAATTTCTTAATAGCACTTTAACACGCAAGTATACGCGTTCAAATGTAATATTCAGCAAGAAAGGATATCGTTCCCACGAGGAAATAGATTAACCTTTATCAATTATAAATTTTAATTCAATTAATCTTATTTTAAACTACGAAATATTGGTTGTGATATGAAAATCTAACTTAGCAAAATTAATAACTAAGATCAAAGTTCACAAGATTAATGCAGATTTAACAGGTTAAGATTACAACTTCCCTTGGTATTTCATTTAAATCAATTTACTTTCCATTTAACTTAGTTAATTAATACGAATCATTATCCAAGAATGCTTTATAAAATTCACACACTTTTTCCCAAAACACGTGATCAAATCCTCCTAAATCTGATCCTTAAGACACAGAATTACCAGGAACACCCTAGTTAATTAATTCACTATATTCCTATGTGAATCAAGTTAATTAGGGTTTTACGTACAAATACTTTCAATGGATACAAAAGACATATAGGTATATTCCTATCCTACATGCTAATCATATTAACCTTATTCAGATTATATAAACAGATGTTATTATATCCAGATCTCAATCTATACTCCATCTTCCAATTTTATATAGATTATCACAGTAATTGTTGGCCAAACAATTAATCAATAAGCAAAAGATATAATAAACAATTCAATAAAAACCAACTTTTATTCAATGGGAAGGTTCAATTTAAACTACATACCAAGTTTCGTTGCAATCTTAATTAAAGTTTAGTAAATGATAATAATAAAGAAAAACATCATCCAGATTAATAATCCAAACATCCCAGGTAATTACAAAAGATAAAACTAGAGAAGAGAAGAAGAAACTCTGAATTTGCTCCAATACTCTCTCTTTGATCTTCAGCCCTTGTAATCCTCCTTCGTGTTTTCCTTCGTTGTTCTCTCTGCAAATCCTTGTCGTTCGAAATTCCACGATACGTCTTTTCTGACGTCTTCTTCCTTTTTGTATTGGTCCAAACCTTCCTCCAGAGTCCTCTCCCTTTCCAAATTAATTTAGCAGCAAAAATAACCCACATTGGGCGTGGCCTAGCACATAGGTTTAGTGCAATCCAAGTGCATTGTACGCTAGACAAGGACCAGGTAATTACAAAAATGCCACTCAGCTCCAATTTTAATGATTTTTAATTCTTTTCTTCTTTCAAATGACCAGTTTATCCCTCCAGCTCCATCCTACAAGAAATAAACACAAAAACTAATAAAAAGATACTAAAAACACTTAAGGATAACAATAATTAAGCTAAACAATATCTGATTCGTAAGTATAAAACCCAATCATCAACTTCCCTCTTCTTCTTGTGAAGTGGGACACGTGCCAGGATATGACAGATTACACGTCTATTCATTTATGCGATATTACAGCTGTGAGATAGTAACTTTGTTTCTCACTTGCTCTTCTGATCGTGAGCAGTACACGCCTTTTTATTTTAACCGCCTTTAAGAAAATCCTTTGTACAGTATCTCTTTCCATTCTACGATAAGCTTTCTACTCTGCGAATTACTCGTTGAATGTATCTACGTTTGTTTTTAGTTCTATGATTCTCTTTCCTGCACTAGGTAACAACATCTGGAAACATAGTATTATGGATACAAATTTAGCATTCCTAACTCACTTATTAATTTGTTAAATCTAGATTGATCCAGTAGCTTAGTAAATACATCTGCTAGTTGATCCTCAGTTGGAATGAAATACAAGGAGATATCTCCATTTTGAACATGATCTCTAATAAAATAATATCTGATATCTATATGTTTGGTTGTAGAATGCATTACAGGTTTATGAGTGATTGAGATGGCACTAGCATTGTAACAAAATATAGGAATAGACTTGAAATCAAACCCATAATCAGCAAGCTAATTTTTCATCCATAGGATTTGAGCACAAAAACTACCAGTTGCAACATACTCATTTTATGCAGTAGAAATTAACAGATAGTTTTGCTTTTTCCTGAACCATGAGATAAGCCTATTCCCTAATAGTTGGCACGTTCCACTAGTGCTTTTCCTGTCGATCTTGCATCCTATAAAATTTGTATCTAAATATCCTATTACATCAAAGGAAGACTCATTGGGATAACATAAGCCCAAATATGGAATGCCCTTGAAATATATGAAAGTTTTGTTTACAGCTATTAGATAAGATTCCTTTGGATTGACCTGAAATCTAGCATAAATACAAGTGGAAAACATAATATCTGGTCTACTAGCAGTCAAATAGAGGAGAGATCCAATCATACCTATGTATTGAGTAATCTCAATAATTTTACCATTTTCATCCTTGTCAAGTTTGGTTGCAACCATTGCAGTCTTCATAGAGATTGCTGACTCTAAGACATACTTCTTAAGAAGATCATTAATATACTTGGCTTGGTTGATAAAAAAATTCATTGATTTGTTTGACTTGAAGTCCAAGAAAAAAATTGAGCTCAGCCTTCATACTCATCTCAAATTTATTTTGCATTAACTTGGCAAATCTCTCATAATATTTTTCATCAGAAGAGTCAAATATAATATCATCTACATAGATTTGAACTAATATAATTTTATCCTTATGTTTTCTAAGAAATAAATTTGTATCAACTCTACCACTAGTGAATCCATTCTCAACAAGATAATTAGTGAGTGTTTCATACCATGCTCTAGGTGTTTGCTATAACCATAAAGAGCTTTATCTAGTCTATAGACATGATTAGGGAGAATATGATTGAGAAAACCTGGTGGTTGTTTAAATTTGACCTCATCTTGAAGTTCACCATTTAGAAATGCACTATTGACATCCATTTGAAATACTTTAAATCTCATGTGGACTGCATAAGCTAGAAACATCCTGATGGCTTCTAGTCTTACAACAGGTACAAAGGTTTCATCATAATCAATTCATTCTTCCTGGGAATACCCTTTAGCTACTATCATTACCTTATTTCTTGTGATCCTTTATCCATTTTATTCTTAAAGACCAATTTTATGCCAATGACCGGATACTCTTTTGGTCTAGGAACCAGCCTCCAAACCTTTCTTCTTTCAAACTGATTTAGCTCCTCTTACATGGCTTCAATCCAGCTTGAGTCTTTCAGGGCTTGTTTGACCTTCTTTGGCTCAATTTAAGAAATGAAGCTTAGATAAAAACATTCATTTTGAGTGGTTGATCTGGTTCTGACATGTGCACTTAGATCTCCAATGATTAGATTTTGAGTGTGATTTCTTGCCTATATGGATCTGGATGGAACATCAGTCCTTGTGCCCTCTTGTCGAAGTTCTTCAAGATTTGGTTCTTGTTTCGCACCTTCATTGGTTCATAGAGTTCGTGTATTTGGAATTTGAGAATCTATGATTTCTTTGTCTGGTACTACGATCGTAGGGTCTGGCACATCTTCAGTTGCATTGTTAGTAGGATTCTCCTATTCTATAATTTGAGGTTCCAGCTCTACAACTTCTTCAAGTTTAGTTGTTTTGCTTAATTCGCCTCCATCAGATTCATCGAATGAAACATTGATGGATACTTCCACTGTTAAAGAATTCTTGTTGAATTCTCTATAGGCTTTGCTTTCCATAGAGTATCCAAGAAAGATTCTTTCATCTGACTTAGGATAAAATTTAGTTAGGTATCTCTTGCCGTTGTTGAGGATGTAGCACGCATAGCCAAAAAATGCGAAAGTAGCTAATATTTTGCGTTCTTCCTTTCCACAACTTATAAGACGTCTTTTTGATCGTAAGGTGAATCAATGATCTATTCTGAGTGTAGCATGTAGTATTAATAGCTTCTGCCCAAAAATATTCTGGTAGATGAGCTGCTACTATAAGGGTTCTTCCTGCTTCAATCAATGTTTTGTTCTTCCTTTCAGATACTCCATTTTGTTGTGGAGTTCGTGGTGATAAGAAAATATGTTGAATGCCATTGTCTTCACATAACTGATTAACTCCAGAATAATCAAACACTCTGCCATGATCACTTTTTATAGCTTTTATCTTCTCGTCCTTCTCATTCATCACTACCTTGAAGAATCTAATCAGTTGAGTATTGGTCTCGTCTTTTGAACTTAAGAAGAATACTCATGTGAATCTGGTATAGTCATCCACTACTACCAGTGAGTATCTCTTACCTCCAAGACTAGCTGTTGGAATAGGCCCAAAAAGATCCATATAAAGAAGTTATAGGGGCCTTTCATTTGAATTAACCATTTTACTTTTGAATGAGTTCTTGGTTTGCTTTCCAAATTAATAGGCTTTGCAATATTTTTCTTTGATGAAGTTCAGCTTGGGTAGCCCTCTGACTAGATCCTTTGATGCAAGCTGTAACATATTCTTAAAGTTTAGGTGAGACATCCTCCTATGCCATAATCAGCTTACGTCTTTTGAAGCCTCTGAGAAGAAGCAAACTGATGCTAAAGAGCTTAATTCAAAGAGATTCATCACGTAAACATTTCATTCTCTTGATCCAATCAGCTTGATAGAGCCGGTTTCCAGATCTCGAACTTGACACTGGTTATTGAGGAAGATGACTTGATGTCCTTTGTCACACAGCTGACTTATACTTAGTAAATTGTGCTTTAATCCATCAACATAAGCTACCTTACTAAAAGAAACAGCTTCTTTTCCTATAGAGCCATAGCCTATTGTTTTACCAGAGTTGTTATCTCCAAAGATAACTGTTGGACCATATTTATCTTTAAAATCTAACAGAAGAGCTTTATTGTCAGTCATGTGTCTAGAGTACTCACTATCAAGATAACAAATAGATTCTGTTGACCTTGGTATCTGTATGGACAATCATTGTTTATTTTGGTACTTATACTCTCTTGGGTCCTACAATGTTAGTTACCTTGGGAACCCAGATTTTCCTAATCTTGGGTCTACAATATGTAGTACAACAATAAACAGTTTTATGCCCATATTTATGACATTTATAACAATTTATATATTGCGTGTGTGAGTGTGTATGGATCTCTTCTCACTTGGAACTTATATGGTCGATGTACCTTTCTTCCTGATTGACCTCTCTACCTCCATACTATTTTACAATTTTGAAATTTTGTAGAGTAAGAACTAGTTATACGATTATTTCCAGGTTGACTCGTAGAGTTGTTTCCAACCTCTACGACTCTTCTAGGCATGGTCATAGACTTGGTTTTACTTTGCGATTTTACAAAACCTAAACCGATATGTGATATGTTATCCTTTGGAACAATAATCTGGTCAGCAAAGATTGGTTAGCAAGAAATACTAGGCTCAACTGTCTCTTTGGATTTTATAAACACAATGCTACTATGGGAGAGAGGAGCACTGTTTTTGTTAGTTTCCAATTATTTTTACATACTTAGATCGGATGAAGATAAACCTTAAAATTCCAATCCTCATCTGTCAGAAGCAACTCTCTAACTTATGATCAATGAGTTCATAGTTGAGGAAGATTGGTTCAATAAAGAGATTGTCTTTTCTAGTTCCTCTATTTTAGAGCTAAGAACAGATTCTGTCAAAGTGTTTGTCTCAGTTATCTTTCTCAAATCCTTATTCTCAATTTAAAGCTTGGATAGAGAGGCAGTGCTTTATAGAGTAGTTTTCAATTCTACTTGCGCTTTCTCTTTCTCCTCTTAAAGAAGAGAATAATCCTTTGATAGAACCCTGAACAACTTCAGGTATCTATGCAATTCAGATGTAATATCATGCAAGGCAATTCTAAGATCATCCAAACTAACATCAGGAGAGTTGAAGTCAAATACCTCACTGATGTCGATTTCTTGACAATCAGTGGTTGCGTTGGATTTTTCCTCTATGGCCATCAAGCATAGGTTGGCTATGTTAGGTTTATATATAGCGCGATCATGTAATCACCTCACATAAAAGTAGCAGAAGCGCGATAAAATAGGAATTTAACATTTTTCATACAAACCATCACCATGATCATACTTTGTGCATAATTATCAATAATAGAAAGAGTTCGAGAATCAAATTCATGCCCTTGAAGAAATAAGCTTCCTCAGGTACGAGTTCTACTTCCAAGTCCTTCGTGCACTCTTTAAATTCACTAGGATTGGTTCCTTTCTTTGATTAACGTTAGCCACCCAAGTGTTTGGCCTCTAGAGGTGATCCACCAAGGAAGAACAAGTATTTAAGAAGATGGGTCTTTGGCAAAACCCTAATTTCTATCTCTATAGAAAATACGTACACTCCTAACTCTTGGAATTGTCATTTACTTGTGTGTAACTTGTATGTTATCCTAGACTATAATAAGACTCCTCTTATTATAGATGTAGGTAACCCTCCTAAACAAATTAGGAATAGGGTTTCATTTTAATTAATCAAACTCATTTTCAATTAATTAGGCTCTTAATCTTATTAGGAATAAATGAGAGTACTTTTATTAATTAATTCTCAAACCCTTTTAGGAATTAAATAATAATAATAATAGTAATAATAATAATAAGACTCCTCTTATAAATTTATATTTAATATTTCTAAAATATTAAATAATAAAAATTAAGGTATTTAATTTAATCTATCACCATAGACTAAATTAAATATACTTAATTTATTATTACGATTATGTCATTTACTTTTAAATAAATATTTTTCTTTTATGCTATAACCCTTTAGGTTCTCCATATTAAACCGATTGTAAATAAATCAATTAGAACAATTCTAATCTTATTTAAATAAATAAATAAAACTAATAATTTATTTAAATAAATAACATTTATTCTACAATAAGGGTAAGCCCCCTTAGCGATCAACGACTTTTCAGATAATATAGATTTCAACATTAATCATAAAAGAACCTTTAAGTAAATAGATACCGTACAGTTCAATCCTTCTACCATACAATGTCCCAATTAAATATAAGACATGAAATTACTGTCAAGTCTTATTTTATTTAATTATATGTATTTCAATTCTCAAATGCACAACTCTAAATAATGCAAATTAGAAACTCCTTTCCAATTTCATTCTACCTTGGCCAATGATTCATAAGTTGTCATTTATCGAATCACATAAGACATTCTCTTATTTTACTAGAAGCGATAGATTCTTTGTTGGTCATTCATTATCTCCGTATATAACTTATCATACCCAAGTATACCATTTGATATACCCTAAGAGTCTTAAGGGACATATCAAAGTATAACTCATCATACACAAGATAATATGATGATCTCAAGTCTAAAGATCACTTGTACTACTATCACTAAAGGAATTCATATTGACAAGCGAGTAAAACTCCATTAGGTATTCCTTAGCGAGCCACGTTTAGTGAACTTATTCTCTAATAAGCACCTGCATACTTTCTTTAGTGTCTCCACAGAAATGATTTTAAGATCAATCATCATCTTCCTAATAGCAAGCAACGGATGTACCAAACTATCCGGATTCACTAATCCCCTTTTAAATAATCCAATGATTAGGAACTATTTTTGTTTTAAGCTATCTAAGAATTTAGACCTTATTAGCATGATCATCATCATGATTCTAAAAGTATTGCTTAAAACTATGGGTTTATCACATATTATACAACAACACCATGTAGATAAATTAAAAGCCTTTAATAAATAATTATTTTATTAATAAACGAATAAGATTGTTATAAAGTATATGCTTCATCATATCAAATATGATTGACTTGTGTGCATACTATTTTTAACCTCCCATTTGCACTAAAGTAAATCGCCATAGTATCTCATACCCATCTTCTCTAAGTGACGATCAAATTGTTGTTGTATTAAGACTTTAGTAAATGGATCTGCAATATTGTCTTGAGAGTCCACACGCTCCAGGGTGACATCTCCTCTTTCAATGATCTCTCTAATCAAATGAAACCGTCACAACACGTGTTTGGATTTCTAATGAGACCTGGGTTCCTTGGCCTGTGCAATATATAGCTCTGATGTTGTCATAGAATAAAGGTACTGCTCCTCTAATGCTAGGAACCACACCAAGTTTAGTTATGAACTTTTTCAATCAAACAACCTCCTTTACAGCTTCACTTGAAGCTATATACTCGTCCTCTGTCACTGAATCAACAACTTTTTGCTGCTTGGAACTCTTCTAACTCACTGCGCCACCGTTTAAGGTAAACACATACCCCAAAACGAATTTACTGTCATCTTGGTCCGTTTGAAAACTTGAGCATGTATAGCCCTCTAGTTTCAATTCAGACCCACCGGCCACCGTAGAAAATAAATACATCCTTAGTTCTTCTTAAATACTTTAGGATATTTTTCTTTGCCTTCTAGTGTTCCTCTCCTAGATTCGACTGATATCTGTTTGTTATACTAAGTGCATGAGCGACATCCTGTCTAGTACATATAATACCGTACATGATAGATCCTATTGCTGAAGCATAAGGAATCTTACTCATACAGTCTCTTTCCTCAGGTGTCTTTGGGGCCTGTTTCTTAGAGAGATGTATTTTATGGCTCATCAGCATGAGATAGCTTTTGGAATCTTCCATGCTAAACTTCTTTAGTATCGAATCAATGTACGTTCCTTGGGACAAGCCAAGTATTCCTTTAGATCTATCTCTATAAATATTTATCCCCAAAATATAAGATATCTCTCCCAAGTCCTTCATGGAGAAGTGTTTAGATAACGAGATTTTGATCGATTGTAACATAGAAATATAATTCCCTATCAGTAATATATCGTCAACATATAATATTAGGAATGAAATAATGTTCCCACTAACCTTCTTGTACACACATGGTTCATTCTGTTGTCCGATTTATGTAACGACAATTAACGCGCAAGTATACGCGGTCAACAAGTAATATAAGAAGTAGGGTGTCGTACCCACGAGGACGAAGTCTTAAATGCAAATCAAATACTCAAGTAAGTACTATACTGTCTTATCTAAACAAATGATTGGTGGTGGAATTATAAACTATGCGATTATAACTAAAGGAAGCGGGAGAAATAAAAGATGTAATAGGGAGACAAGCTAGGATTAAAATTCCCCTAATGCGTCGCCTAAACTCCTAACTCTCCACATTACAAACAAATCAAGGAATGGCCAGCCGAGAAATGAACTACGCATATGCTTCTGTCGAAGGCCAAATGCACACCCCTAGCTAGATGAATCACAATATGTCTATCGATGAAAATAACTAGACTAGGGTCAATAAGATTAGTCTCAAGACTACACAAGGCAAATAGAGATATGTCTATCCTATTTAGCAGTTTATGCATACATTCCTTTAGACAAGGGCATAACAAGTGTTATTGTATTTTAAAAGCCAGATATTAATGTCCAATCTTCAATATCCATTAATATCACTACCAAAAACTCTGTCAAGCATTTAGTCAATAAGCAAGAAATACAACAACCCATTCCCAAAATGATTCATTAATATAAATAGGAGAGAAAGTTAATTAGGCTAAACACTAGGTTACATTGCAATCCTAAAAAGGTATTAGTTCATAACCATGGTGCTAATACACATTTCTATCACATTCAACATTGCTCAGTAATACACAAATAACTTAGAGTTTTGGAATAAGAAAACTCCTGTTGTAGGGTTTTCTGTCTCCAAGTCTTCTCTTCTTCGTGGAACTCCTGAGCTGTCTATGATGCAATGACTATTCTCCCAAAGAAAATAATACTTGTTTCTGCTCTAGAATCTCCAGATATCTATTCTGTCTTTCTTTTCTTTCCTAGCCGCCCTGTCTGTCTCTTTTTTTCCTCCCTTTTAGGTCATTAAAAACGAACCAGTCTAGACACCGGAGGCGACGCTGCGGCGCGGAGCGCACAACTATTTGGTGGCGCTGCGGCGCCACTCACGCTGCAGCGCGAGCTAAAGGCTAGGCACTGGCGCTGCGGCGCCAGAGTGTAGAAAATGACACATTTGCCCCTGCAAGCTGGAGATGACTCAAAAAGCCCTGCATCAAAAAGGGAGAGCATAATAACAACAAAATATATGCAAAAGCACAATAAATAACAACAAACAAGCAACGTCTGAAGCTTGAGCGAATCTGATATGTGATATAAATACCACATATCAGATACCCCCAAACTTAAGCAATTGCTTGCCCTCAAGCAAACTATCTATCATCCACACCCACACTACCGGAAGACGCGAATGGAAACTACAACTATAGAATAATACCACGGCTTCAAAGCGTACTTATAGAGCCTCTCTCAGAATAGGACAATCAATGACATGAAAGGGGCTTTAAATCGAATTTGCAAGCATGAGACTGTACTCGATCCACTCTATGCGTGTGAAGATCAACCATCCTAACTAAACATAGCTCAAAAAAAACTCGCACAGTCGATTGCTAAAAACAATATGCACACTACGCAACTTAAACAATCAACAAGCATTAAGACTAGGATGCAAGCACAGGAAAAGATCAAAAGGCTCTAGCATGAAGACAACAAAAATCTGACTCGGACAGTCCTTAATTACCTTAGGCTAGACAGAGCTACCCATAAATGAGCTTTTGATCAGTGACTCCCAAGCCAGACGGCTTTAGGGCACTAGGCGTAGAACACCCCTATGAATCTAATCACTCGAGCAGCAAAGGCCACGTAATCGACATAAGCCAAATTAGACTTTAAGAAATCTGAAGATTATTTGACGAGTGCATTTTATGCTCCATCTCAACATCGGTCCTGCGTTTATGGGCGAGTGCGTTTTACGCTCCAACTCGACCCACCGCAAGACTTTCGATATTCAATCTCCTTTCAATAAATTTTATTATATTTTATTATACAACATGCCAGAGCCCAAGATCCAAAACTGAAAAGAATACACCCAAGCCCTTTATTACCTTGCAGAAATGAAAGTTTATAAGAATGAACATACTCCCAAAGCAATAAACGCGCGACATAAAATCTAAAAATAATTGGTTAAAACAGTTGATCGGCTCTTGTTAAGAAGGACGGATCAAAAACAGTCTCGACTTATCGATTCACAACCCCTAACTCATATATGCTTGACACAACTCTAAGAGACAGCCATAACTACATGGCGCTTGTCATTAGCCACGATCAAAAAATTGACAGCTAAAACACCCTCACCCAGCATAATCACAGTTACAGAACGGGGTTAAAAAGGGGGGAAAACCAACTACAATAGGCATGACCCTGCCCAAATAAGGAGAAACCATAACACATGGCATCAAGTAAACCAAAAATCTGCACACTACCCAAAATATGCACATGGCATATGGCTATAAACAATACAACCAAAAATTTACAAGAAAGCTAAAGCGAAAGCAAAATACTATATACAAAAATAAAACACAAGCAATTAAATATTATAAACCAAACATTCATTAATATACCTAATAAAACCAACGCACCACTGCATCATAACATGCATCCCAAAATAAACCGAAAACATCCACAAACATAGCATAAAAGAAAAATAGATAGTCAGGGGCTAAACCGCCCAAAAGAAACATGACAGCAATTCATATATAATAAAACTTAAAACAGGAAATCTCCCCCAAACTTGAAATTTGCCAATGACCTCACTGGCCTTCACCCTCTGGAGCACCATCACCTCCGCCATCATCATCGGCTTCAACATTGGCATCCGCTGGCTCCTCCTCGCGATCCTCTCCTGTGGCTGGAAATGGTGGAGGATAAGGCGCAAAGACTGGAGGCTCTGGAAATTGAAAGGGCATGGACTCTGCGTCGTCTCCTCCTTGAGCATAATAGATACTGGACACTGTATTTGCGAACTCCGCATGATAGTGATTGAATTGGCTCTGCCATTGAGCCACTGTATCAACCTTGCTGTGGAGAAAATTAAGACTGCTTAAGATCTCTGCCAAGGCCCCGGGTGGCATAGCCTCAGAAGATGGGGGCTCAGGCACTTGAGCGGAGGTACCAGCTTCCGATGAGGGAGGCGGCAGAGGCCCCGGTAAATATCCTTGACCCTTTGGGTGTGACGGAGGTCCCCCATCCCATACTCCATAACGGGCTATAACGTGATGATCAATGACAGCCATAGGCAGCTGAGTGATGTCGTCTTTCTCCCATACCACACCCGTCCTTTTGCATAGGAGTGTGATCAGAGAAGGATGAGGGAGGCCGGAATTGACGTTGCTCCTAATGGCCTTTTTAATTGAATCCTGGATAAGAACCCCCACATCAAATTTCAGCCCCATGACAATTGCATAAAGCAGTACTGCCCTCTCCCTTGTTACATCGCTCAGGTGGCGTGTTGGCATGATATTGGCACAAATAAAAGAGTACCACGCCTTACCATAACGGCTCAAGGCTTGATGGGGGAAAGAGGTCTTTTCACCGTGGAATTCATTGGTTTTCCACACGGTACCAGGCTTGCAGAGCTTTGCTATAATCTCATCAGTATTGTAACTCCGCATCCCAGACTCCAAATAATCCTTACCCTCGTAGTTTGGAGTCCCATACACAGCATTGATTGTTCGACTGTCATATTTGATCAACTTACCCCGAACTGGCACCGAAGCAGGACCATCGGCATTAGCATTTACATAGAATTCCTTTACTACTGAAATAACTGCAGATTCGGGCGGCTTGGTGAAGTGAACCCATTTCATAGTTATAATCATTGAATTCATATGGCCGTCCATCTTGTCATCTGGCCTTAGTCCTCTCTCTGGCACCAAATTCCTCTTTGAGAAATTTTGGGCATATCGCTTCCATGCTTCCTCACTCAGGGATTTTACAGCATCCCAAAGAGGAGGAGGAGCTCTGGAAGACGGAGGAGGACCTATACTAGTGCGAGGACGCTTGGAACCCATAGCCAACAAAACCAAAGGACAACAGAAAGATAAATAACAAACGAACAAAACAAACTCTGCGAAATCCTTTACCTTGGTTTGCTTATTAATAGAATGAAGGAGAATAACTGCACGACGGTTGAAGGCCCCCAAACGCTCAGAAACCGAATTGGGAGTGACGGTTGATTTGCCGCACTCGTTGGGAGAAAGGGAGATGTGTGAGAGAGAAAAGAGGAACACTGCAAACTGAACCCAAAAGCCTCAATTAAACGTAAAAATACGGTGATGGTGCTGCGGCGTGGTGCATGGCGCTGCGGCGCTGGATAGGGTCTTCTTGGCGCTGCGGCGTCATTTTCGGCGCTGCGACGTTACAGTGAGGCTTCTTGGCGCTGCGGCGTCATTTTCGGCGCTACAGCGTGAAATATTGACGCTGCGGCGGGACATTCGGACGCTGCAGCGCAACTCTCCAGTAGCTTCCAGCATATGCCGGCGCCGCGGCGCAAAATTTATAAAGGATCTGGCGCTGCGGCGTGGTTATTGGAGCTGCGGCGTGAAATTTATACTAGCTCCTGGCGCTGCGGCGCGAGCACTGAGTTTTCTTTTCCTGCACTACCCAAAACCTGAATCAATACCCAGATAAACTACTAGACAAAGCAATCATACTAACAATTATACAAACTATTAAACTACATACTAACACACTAAATTAACATCTACAAAAATTCTAAGGAAAAGAAAAACAATTGCATTAATGATAACTAAAGAAAACAACACTAAATAAAACCAAAAGGATAATTTTGATACGGAGATGGGGTCGCCTCCCCATCAAGCGCTTGATTTAGAGTCGTCGGCTTAACTTTCGCCCCGCCTTACACCGGGTCTCCCAAGGTGATGGAGGTGTTTTGTCGATCGACCTCGCCGCCCCAATAGTGTTTCAAACGTTGTCCATTGACTTTGAAGGTTTTGTCTGAATGAGGGTCTTCGAACTCAATAGCCCCATGAGGATACACTTTAGCAATGGTGAACGGCCCCGACCATCGGGACTTCAACTTCCCTGGGAATAATTTCAGCCGCGAGTTAAAAAGAAGCACCTTCTGGCCTTGTTCGAAGTTCCTTTCGACAATTTTCTTGTCATGCCACCGCTTTGTCTTTTCCTTATACAACTTAGCGTTTTCATACGCGTGCAGACGAAACTCGTCTGATTCATTGAGTTGTAATAATCTTCGTTCACCTGCTGCATCCATATCGAAATTGAGCTTTTGGATAGCCCAATATGCGTTGTGCTCTAGCTCCACAGGAAGATGACAAGCCTTGCCATAAACAAGCCTATACGGAGACATTCCGATAGGCGTTTTGTAAGCGGTGCGGTATGCCCACAAGGCATCATCAAGCTTCTTTGACCAGTCCTTCCGATTAGGATTAACGATCTTCTCCAAGATACGCTTAACCTCTCGATTAGAGATCTCTGCTTGGCCACTTGTCTGCGGATGATAACCTGTGGCTATTTTATGGGTCACCCCATACTTAGCAAGAAGGGCTTCGAAATATTTGTTGCAAAAATGTGACCCTTCATCACTGATTATTGCCCTAGGAGTGCCGAAGCGAGTGAAAATATTTTTCCTTAAGAAATTAAGCACCACCTTAGCATCATTAGAAGGCAAGGCGACTGCTTCTACCCATTTGGAGACATAATCAACCGCTACAAGAATATAAAGATTGTTGTAGGACGACGAGAATGGTCCCATGAAGTCAATACCCCATACATCAAACAACTCTACTTCAAGGATATTCTGCAGCGGTAATTCATGCCTTTTTGAGATGGTTCCTACCCTTTGGCATCTATCGCAGTGCAACACATATAGGTGTGCATCTTTGAACAGGGTAGGCCAGTAAAACCCAGATTGGAGTACTTTAGCAGCAGTTCTTTGGCCCCCAAAATGTCCTCCATAATTAGAGGAATGACAATGATGGAGCACACCTTCGATTTCCTCCTCTGGCAAACATCTCTGCAGAATCTGATCTGAACACTGTTTGAATAAAAAGGGCTCGTCCCAAAAGTATTGTTTTGCATCATGTAGGAATTTCTTCCTTTGTTGATAGCTCAAGATGGGAGGAAGCACTTGACAAGCGACGAAATTTGCAAAGTCCGCATACCACGGGGTTTTACTTTGGACGCCAAACAGTTGTTCATCCGGGAAGAAATCATTGATGTCTTTGATTGCGTCTCCCGAATGAGGAGGGTTTTCCAACCTTGACAAGTGATCTGCTACCTGGTTTTCTGTCCCCTTCTTGTCGCGAATCTCCAGATCAAACTCCTGTAGAAGAAGGACCCACCTTATCAGCCTAGGCTTTGCATCTTTTTTCTCTATCAGATATTTAATGGCCGAATGGTCTGTGTACACGGTCACTTTTGTTCCAATTAGGTAGGAACGAAATTTGTCGAAAGCATAAACCACTACCAGCAATTCTTTCTCGGTTGTGGTGTAATTTAACTGAGCATCAGTTAATGTTTTGCTGGCATAGTAGATCGTGTGGAACACTTTGTCCCTTCTCTGCCCCAACACTGCCCCAATTGCAAAATCGCTGGCGTCACACATGAGCTCAAAAGGGAAAGTCCAATCAGGAGCTATCATAATAGGAGTCGAAATGAGTTTTTCCTTCAATAGTTCAAATGCTCTGAGGCAGGCTTCATCAAACTGAAAAGGCACATCCTTTTCCAATAGTGAACATAGCGGCTTTGTTATCCTTGAGAAGTCCTTGATAAACCGCCTATAGAAACCTGCATGCCCAAGAAAACTCCTAACCCCTTTCACTGATGTAGGCGGTGGTAGACTATTGATGACATCAATTTTAGCCTTGTCTACCTCAATACCACCCTCAGATACTCTGTGGCCCAGAATAATGCCCTCTTTTACCATGAAGTGGCACTTCTCCCAATTCAATACAAGATTAGTCTCAACACATCTTTGGAGAACGGCAGTCAAATTCACCAGACAGTTATCAAATGAACTCCCGAATACAGAAAAATCGTCCATGAAAACCTCGAGGGTCTTTTCGACCATGTCAGAGAAGATGGACATCATGCAACGTTGGAATGTTGCAGGAGCGTTACACAACCCAAAGGACATTTTCCGAAAGGCAAAGGTCCCATACGGACATGTGAACGTTGTTTTCTCCTGATCTTCGGGAGCAATAGAAATTTGATTATAGCCAGAATAACCATCTAGCAGACAGTAGAAGGCATGCCCAGCAAGTCTATCGAGCATCTGATCAATAAATGGCAAAGGGAAGTGATCCTTACAGGTTGACTTGTTTAACTTTCTGTAGTCCATACATACCCTCCATCCAGTCACCGTTCTGGTTGGAATCAACTCGTTATTCTCATTGGCTACTACTGTCATACTGCCCTTTTTTGGCACGCATTGAATGGGACTGACCCAAGGACTGTCCTAGATAGGGTATATAATGCCCGCATCTAGCAGCTTAATGATTTCCTTCCGGACCACCTCCTTCATTATTGGGTTCAACCGCCTCTGATGTTCAATGGTCGACTTGGATCCTTCCTCCAGTAGGATTTTGTGCATACAAAGGGATGGACTGATCCCTTTAATGTCTGAAATCGACCACCCCAGTGCCGTTTTATACTGTTTAAGCACTAGCAGTAGCTTCTCTTCCTGGCCTTCATCTAAAGATGCAGATATTATAACAGGTAAAGTGGAAGAATTCCCCAAGTATGCATACCTCAGATGATTGGGCAGGGGCTTTAACTCGAGGACAGGAGGTTCTACAACAGATGGTTGGGATTTGGAAGTAGATGCTTTTGGATCATTCAGCGACTCAAACTGTCTTTGGAACTGTGTAGATCTCTGGGGAGCATCCAGCCAGTTAGCAAATTCAACATGGGTTCCCTCTTCATTAGCTCTGGTACCTCTTAGTGTAGCTTCTAAAGGGTCTATCATGCATGTTTCTGAGAATACTTCCCTGACTGCATCATCAAGCACTTTAATCTGAAAGCAGTCTTCAGGGGTGTTCTGATATTTCATTGCCCTAAACACATTGAAAGTCACTTCCTGATCTTGTACTCTCATAGTCAGTTCCCCTTTCTGCACATCTATAAGGGTTCTCCCCGTTGCTAAGAATGGTCTACCCAGTATTATCGGGACCTCCCTGTCTTCTTCAAAATCCAAGACAATAAAGTCCGCTGGGAAGATTAACTTGTCCACCTTAACAAGCACATCCTCTACTATCCCCTTCGGGTACGTGAGAGATCTATCCGCCAATTGCAAAGTAACACTTGTGGGTTTGGCTTCATTCAGTCCAAGTTTCTTATATATTGACAGAGGCATCAAATTTATACTCGCCCCCAAATCACATAAGGCCTTGCCAATGAATTGGTCCCCGATAGTGCATGGGATCGTGAAACTTCCAGGATCTTTCAGTTTTGGCGGGAGCTTGTTCTGTAAAATAGCACTGCATTCCTCAGTCAGAGCCACCGTTTCATAATCTCCCATTTTCCTGTTCTTCGACAATATGTCTTTCATGAATTTAACATAGCTCGGCATTTGCTCCAACGCCTCTGCAAATGGGATGTTTATGTGAAGCTTCTTGAAAACTTCTAAAAACTTAGCAAATTGCTTATCAAGCTTTTGTTTCTGCATGCGCTGGGGGAATGGCAACTGCGGGATAGGAGGACTAGCTGTGTTCACTGTAGGGGTTGGTGATGAAGGGCTTTCTTGAGCATTTACCTCACCCCCAGGCTTATCATCACTTTGCTCCACAATAGATTCCTCTAAAGTCACTTCTTCTTGCACTACAGGACTCTCTCCACCCTTTTCATTTATAGTTTTCCCACTTCGGAGTGTAACTGCTTTGCAGTGTTCCTTCCCATCCCGTTTCGGGTTGACATCAGTGTCACTCGGCAATGTGCCTTGCGGTCGACTATTCAAAGCAGAGGCCAACTGTCCCATTTGGACTTCAAGGTTCCGGATGGAAGCCTCTTGATTACTGCTCCTTGTCTCATTTTGGGCAATATATCGAGACAGGAGATCTTCCAAACTAGGTTTTCTTTCCTGATGAGGTGGTGGATGGTGGAACTGATTATGAGAACTCTGTGGTTGTTGGTTGAACTGATTTTGAGCTTGAAAACCGGGAGGGTTTGAGAAATTAGGCCTGGTGGTCGGTGGTTGTGCTTGATTGCTCTGTGTGTTGCCCCAAGACAAGTTTGAATGATTCCTCAAGCCCGGATGATAATGAGTAGGGAGACTTGCGTTTTGCTGCCTCCCGTAGTTGGAAACAAATTGAACAGACTCGGGGCTTATGGCACACTGATCAGTTGTGTGGCTCCCTTGACACAATTCACACAACAATGCGACACTCTGAACATTCTGCACAGCTTGCACTCCCATGGTGTCAAGTCTTTTAGTTAGCGCTGCAACCTGAGCCGCTAATTGCGTGACTGGATCTACCTCATATATTCCTGCTGCTCTTCTAGGGGCTTGTCTATCATTTGGCCATTGATAATTATTGGCCGCCATTGTTTCCACCAATTCATACCCCGCTGTGTGATGCTTAGACATGAACGCTCCTCCAGAAGCGGCATCAATACTCGATCGAGTAGCTCCAGATAACCCATTATAGAATGTCTGGATGGGAAGCCATTCTGGCAGTCCATGGTGGGGGCATTTTCTTAGAAGATCCTTAAATCGCTCCCATGAGTCGTACAAAGACTCTGACTCAAATTGAATAAAAGAGGTAATTTCGTGCCTGAGCCTGGCGGTTTTAGCGGGTGGGAAGAACTTTGCCACGAACTTTTGAGCCAGGTCATCCCATGTGGTTATGGAGCCTGACGGAAGTGAATGTAGCCAGCTCTTGGCCTTGTCCTTCAAAGTGAAGGGAAACAGTCGCAATCTGATGGCATTGTCAGTCACTCCGTTGCATTTAAACGTATCACAGATCTCCAAGAAGTTCATCAAGTGATCATTGGGGTCATCATTTGGAAATCCCCCAAACTGAATATTGGAGCACATTTGGATGGTGCCCGGCTTGATCTCAAAATTGTTTGCTTGGATTGCGGGCCTAAGAATGCTCGCTTGCAAATCTGCGATGTGAGGCATAGCATGCTCCCTTAAAGATTTCTGAAGTTCCTCAGCCATTGTAACAGGAGTATTTATGCCCCGAGCTTTTTCTCTCTGCAGGCGTCTGTACGTTCTATCAACCTCGGGATCGAGAGGTATTATATTCCGACCCCTTCGAGGTGGCATACGCCGTTGAGATCACCTGAAAAGAAAATTAAACAGATAAAATTAGTCTAAATTAAGATCGTAATGACTTA
The DNA here is from genome assembly GCA_020205555.1 of Panax stipuleanatus. NCBI lineage: Eukaryota > Viridiplantae > Streptophyta > Magnoliopsida > Apiales > Araliaceae > Panax > Panax stipuleanatus. The sequence goes on along the minus strand of CM035118.1, from coordinate 116,821,156 downwards.
GCTTTAATATTGATAACAAATATTACTAAGTCCCCGGCAACGGCGCCAAAAACTTGTTGTCCGATTTATGTAACGACAATTAACGCGCAAGTATACGCGGTCAACAAGTAATATAAGAAGTAGGGTGTCGTACCCACGAGGACGAAGTCTTAAATGCAAATCAAATACTCAAGTAAGTACTATACTGTCTTATCTAAACAAATGATTGGTGGTGGAATTATAAACTATGCGATTATAACTAAAGGAAGCGGGAGAAATAAAAGATGTAATAAGGAGACAAGCTAGGATTACAATTCCCCTAATGCGTCGCCTAAACTCCTAACTCTCCACATTACAAACAAATCAAGGAATGGCCAGCCGAGAAATGAACTACGCATATGCTTCTGTCGAAGGCCAAATGCACACCCCTAGCTAGATGAATCACAATATGTCTATCGATGAAAATAACTAGACTAGGGTCAATAAGATTAGTCTCAAGACTACACAAGGCAAATAGAGATATGTCTATCCTATTTAGCAGTTTATGCATACATTCCTTTAGACAAGGGCATAACAAGTGTTATTGTATTTTAAAAGCCAGATATTAATGTCCAATCTTCAATATCCATTAATATCACTACCAAAAACTCTGTCAAGCATTTAGTCAATAAGCAAGAAATACAACAACCCATTCCCAAAATGATTCATTAATATAAATAGGAGAGAAAGTTAATTAGGCTAAACACTAGGTTACATTGCAATCCTAAAAAGGTATTAGTTCATAACCATGGTGCTAATACACATTTCTATCACATTCAACATTGCTCAATAATACACAAATAACTTAGAGATTTGGAATAAGAAAACTCCTGTTGTAGGGTTTTCTGTCTCCAAGTCTTCTCTTCTTCGTGGAACTCCTGAGCTGTCTATGATGCAATGACTATTCTCCCAAAGAAAATAATGCTTGTTTCTGCTCTAAATCTCCAGATATCTATTCTGTCTTTCTTTTCTTTCCTAGCCGCCCTGTCTGTCTCTTTTTTTCCTCCCTTTTAGGTCATTAAAAACGAACCAGTCTAGACACCGGAGGCGACGCTGCGGCGCGGAGCGCACAACTATTTGGTGGCGCTGCGGCGCCACTCACGCTGCAGCGCGAGCTAAAGGCTAGGCACTGGCACTGCGGCGCCAGAGTGTAGAAAATGACACATTTGCCCCTGCAAGCTGGAGATGACTCAGAAAGCCCTGCATCAAAAAGGGAGAGCATAATAACAACAAAATATATGCAAAAGCACAATAAATAACAACAAACAAGCAACGTCTGAAGCTTGAGCGAATCTGATATGTGATATAAATACCACATATCACATTCTTATTTTTGATAAAATCAAACTCTTTGATTGTCTCATCAAAACGGATGTTCCACCTTCGAGAAACTTGATTCAATCCAAAAATGGATCGTTGTAGATTACAAAAAGGATTTGTTCCAACCATTGAAACAAAACCCTCTGTTGTGTTATATACACATCATCCTCAAGTTTCCCATTAAGGAAGGTCGTTTTCACGTCCATTTGCTAGATCTTATAATTATAGTAAGCAGCAATCGCAAGTAAATCCGAATGGACTTGAGCATAGCTACTGGTGAGAAGGTTTCATCGTAGTCAACACCAAGTCTTTGTTTGAAACCTTTTGCAACCAGTCAGGCCTTATAGGTCTCTACTTTGTTGTTCGCTCCAGTGTTTTTCTTAAGGACCCATTTGCACCCAATAGGCTTAATGCCTTCAGGTGATGAAACCAAAGTCCATATTTGATTTTCATACATGGAGTCCATCTCGGATTTCATGGTTTCGAGCCATTTCTCTAACTCTTTACTATTCATATCATGCTCGTAAGTCAATAGATCATCATCATCTATGATGTGTACCTCATCGTCATCCCCTATGATGAATCTATACCTATCAGGTATCTTTGGTACTCTTCCAGATTTACGAATAGGGTGTGGTACAGAAGGTTCTTCCTCTTGATCAGGTACCTGACTTTGATCCGTAGTAATTTGTGGTTTTTGAACTTCTTCTAGATATATCTTACTCTCACTGACCCATTCAAGGATAAACTTGTCTTCCAAGAAGACAACATGTTTCACAATAAATACCTTTTGATAAGTAGGATGATAGAAATAATACCCCGCAATTTCTTTAAGGTATCACACACGTCTACACTTGTCGGATCTAGTCTATAGCTTATCATTCTCAAACGTTTTGACATAAACTAGACAATCCCAAGTCTTAACATGCTTAAGATTTGGTTTCCTCTCTGTCCATATATCATATAGAGTCTTTGGGACGGATTTGGTAGGTATGCAGCTAATTCTAGGGCATAACCCCAGAAGGAAACTAGAAGATTAATAAAACTCATCATGGAATGAACCATGTCCAACAAAGTTTGATTTTTCCTTTCAGATACACCATTTAACTGTGGCATTCCTTGTGGAGTTCATTGTGAGATTATACCATTTTCTTTGAGACAATTGAGAAACTCATTGCTTAAGTATTCCTCTCCTCGATTTGATAAAAGAATCTTAATACCCTTGTCAGTTTGCTTCTCTACTTCACTTCTAAATTCTTTGAACTTTTCTAACGATTCATATTTATATTTCATTAAATACACATATCCAAATCTTGAATGATCATCAGCGAAAGAAATAAAATAAGAATACCCTTCTCGTGCATTCGTTGTCATAGGTACACATACGTCTGTGTGTACCAACGCTAACAACTGTGTAACTCTTTCTCTTTTTTCACTAAAAGGAGATTTGGTCATCTTACTCATGAGAAAAGATTCATAAGTTGGATATAATTCATAATCAGATAGCTCTAAAAGACCATCTTTATGCAACTTGGATAATCTTATTTCATTAATATGACCGAGTCTATAGTGCCACATAAAGGTATGTAATTAACACCATCTCTTTTCCTTTTCTTAGTTTGTTCAATTTGAAGTATATTTTCATGCAAGTCAAGTATGTAAAGTCCATTCAACAATTTACCAACACTATATAAAATATTTTTATTATAAATAGAACAATTGTTGTTCTTTATTATAATATCAAAACCATCTATATCAAATACAAAAATTAAAATGATGTTTTTTATAAGTGTTGGAACAAAATAACAATTATTTAACTAATGGACTTGTCCGTAGGCACTGCTAAACGATAAGTTCCTACACTAATGCAGCAACCTTTGCTCCATTTCTCACGTGTAGGATGACTTCATCCTTGTTCAACTTTTGACTTCTGACTAGTCCCTGCATAGTATTATATAAGTGAGAACCACAGCCGGTATCCAATACCCAAGTAGAATTTTGACTTTTAGAAAAATTAATTTCAATCATGAACAAACCTTGATTGGAAGTCGAAGCTTCTCAAAGCTTCTTTTGTTTTTGTTCCGTAATTAACTTATCACAGTAATTCTTTCAATGACCCGGCTTGTTGCAATGGAAGCATATTCCTTTGCTAGCTGGGTCAGATTTTTTATTATCCTTCACTTTCGCCTTGCCCCTTAGCCTTCTTCAATTTCTTCTTTTCAGAAGATACCTTAGGCCTCTTCATTTTTTTTGCAAGAATCATCCACCTGTAAGACTTGGTTCTTCTTGGATGGGAAGTGACCTTCAGCAGTTTTCAACATGTTAAATAATTCATGTAAGCTAACATCTAACTTATTCATGTGAAAATTCATAACAAATTGTGAGAAGGTGTCTAAGAGTGACTGCAAGATCAAATCTTGACTTAAATCCCCATCCATTATAAACCCCAACTGTCCAAGTTGTTCAATCATATTGATTATCTTTAAGACATGAGTCTCAACGTTAGTGCCCTCGGTCATCCGAGATCGGAAGAGCTCCTTAAATATCTGATATCTAGCATGCCTACTTTGCTCACTATACAACTCTTTGAGGTGACACAATATAGTAGGAGCATCCATAGTTTCATGTTGACGCTGAAGCTCGTTACTCATGGATGCGAGTATGATGCATTAAGCCACAATTGCATCATCTTATCACTTTCTAAAAGTAGCAATCTCTTCCACAGAGACTGAGTCTGCAACATTTACAGGGACTTGCGAATTTAGGACATAAGAAATCTTTTCAACAGTAAGAACTATTCTCAAATTCCTTAACCAGTCCGTGAAATTCGGTTCGGTCAGTTTGTTAGCATCAAGTATGCTACGCAATGATATTAGTGAGTTTGACATTTTCAAATTTTGCATGTGAAAAAGATATAGCATACATTCATTTAATTAATTATCAAAATAAATTAGGTCTTGTTTTAAATTGGTATCTCTCATTATTTTCATCAAACTATATTACCCTTGTTATATAGTTCGACGAATCTAATTAAAGATTTGCTAGTGAGAAGTAGGATCTCATTTCAAATGTATATAGCCTTGTGGTGACACAACAAACTATATATAAATACATAGGTAGACAACTATTGTTAATTAATTACATCATCATGTAACCCCTTTTATTTTGCCTCTTAGATTATTTTGATCAAGTGGTGACACATCCGAATCAAAATAATCCAAGTTAAGTCCAACCTAGCACTTCCATATATTCAAAGATAAAAATATTGTCTTTGTGGTGACACAACAAAACAGCATCGTTCAATTTTTTTATAAGCATCAGAATGTGATAAAATAACATCTCAAAAAATTAAGATAATTTTTGTGATGACACAACAAATTTATAATGATTAATTGATACTCTATGGTTTTATCATACTAGAAGGCTGTCGACGTCGAGAAAAAGTCGGAGTCTTTTTGTGCCCCTTTTTGTGGAAGGAGGAGACTCTTTTTTCTTTGGTTTTATTTACTTTTCTCTCTTATCCGGGGGAAAAGAGAGGAAAGCCCAAACTTCCTAAATTGGTCTTATTTTACTGTTTCGCTTTTCGCTATGTCGTTGGAGTTTCGTTTAAAGGGTAAGTTTTTAGGAAATTGGTACCGACATATGTGTCGACGATTTTGAAAAGTTTAATTTTATTTTGATGATTGGACTGATTGAGACAGAGCCGCCAGTTGGTATGGTTTAAATGGATGTACCAACTCATCTGAGTTTTATTAGTTTTTTTCACAAGATGGTCCAATGCGTGACTCTTTGATTGGTCTTGAAACCCGAGATTCGTGGAATCCGGAGGCTAGGTTAAGCGGGGGGAAGATGTTAGGCACCCCCCAACTCCCGTGCAAGCACGGTATCGCATCTTATTGATTTTTTATGCAAAAAGTGTGTAAGTGTGTGTGTGTGTGTGTGTGTTTTGATTTTGAAAGCTTTATTAGTTGGTTTCTAAGTCTTTTTGGTGTCTTGAAAGTAGTATTGTACCTCTTTTGCGCCTAGGTACGAAGGATTTGATTTAGCGAAAGATTCAATTTTAAGCAAGATATATGAATTAAAATGAGGTTGTAGAAAGTAAGATTTTCAAATCCTTTGCCCGACTAGGAATCGAGGACTTAGATACTTACTTTTATTCTTTACGTTTATTATGTGATCTACCCTGAATCGCTTTATTTTCATCAAAAGCTCTTTGTGGTTTTCTTTGAGAAATCATTTTGATGATATGTATGCTAAAGCGTTAAGAAAGTTCGGATCATCATCTGGCATAAAAGCCATCGCGATGAACAGAGCTCCCGTAATGAAAGTTTTCACTATCACGGGATCTTGAATCCGATCTCTCGAGACTAACCCCTCGAGTTCATTTTCAAGATCCAAATATTATATGTACATCGATATTTACGTTATTTAAAGTATTTACAACATAAAAACCGGTCCATCGTGGGAATCAAGTCGGATCTGTTCGGGGATCTCAACATCGGGATTCCTAGGCTCACATGATTTGTACAATATTATGTATACATAACGTCCACGGCCTCGATACTAAGCGATTTCATCGATTGAAATCACCGTTCACGCCGATTCGCCCCCTCTTTCGCCTCTAAATATAGATTTAGGGCTATACGGGTTAACCGGGACCGTTCAAAATAATAAATCCATAGATATACCATGAATCTAAGTCAGTTATAGCCCCCGGGTTGAAGCATCATGCTAACAACCTCTCAAGAACTAGATTAGGCCTAGATTTGGGTATATCTAGCCTCTGAAGTTTTTTTACAGCGTAATAATAACAATATAACAGATAGAAACGTAAAATCTATCAACTATTACACAATATGCTGAAAATACAACAAGAATAACTATATTCAAACAAGATATCTCATTAATCTATCATTTGAACAACATTTACAAAGAACGAAGCTAGAAAGTGTGTTGTTTCACCTTGGGGGACGCGTGAACAAGCGTTTTGACTCCCGAGATGAACTTAGGACACTCCTGTGGTTCCAAGTGGATGATAAACAAGAGAAAATAACTCCAAGTGTGTATATATAAGTCCCACCCGAGGCTCTCTCTCTCTAAATGTGACTTTCTCTCTCTAAGTTCTCTCTCTCTTTCATGTTTATGAGCTGCTAGCTACTAATATAGAGAAATTTGGGCAGCCTTGACCTTGTATGCGGCTGGAGCAGATATGGTTGAGGCTGGGCCCACGTGTCTGGTTGCCTTAAAATACGTGCCTTAGGTCTCGGTTTGGTGAAAGTCGAGCTTCACAGACTGAACTTCTGAAAAGTCTTTGAGGAATGCGGCCGAGTAATATTGAGTCTGACTGAGTCGGGGTCCGGGAAGATGATGCTGATAGTTGAGAAGTATCTTCTGGTTCCCGATGACAGTTAGCTGGTTTATCGTTGATGGCATGCCTTTTGAGGTTTGCTGAGTTGGTTTCTGGTGGACACTGTCTCAGCTTGGCGATCCTTGTTCGGTTCATGACATGTTAGGGCGTCATTGGTCCTTTGAATCTTTCACGGGGTCGTCTTCGGGATGGCCTGGCTCTTTTGCCCTACCTCGGGGTTGTCTTCGAAGTAAAATGATGCTTTTACCCTCCTGCAAGGTTAGTACAAAGAAAGCAAAATTTTGAGTGTCTACAGATGCCCCTCTTTATCATGTTTATGTAATTTAATGGAATGAATAGGACAAAGATTACTAGATACAGAGAATGCATAACAAGGTATATCAGATAATGCAATGTCATGTATAACAGATGTAATGATATGTGAGATTAGAAAAGGGATATTCTCCCCCAGCTGGGGAAGTTTAAGGATTATGTTATCGTGGTTAAGTCGACCTGCGCTGGGTTGTAGCCAACGGATTGCATCATCGGGTTTTTGCCGACCTGCGTTGGGATGTTGCCAACGGATTACATCATCGGGGATTTGTCGACCTGCGTTGGGTTATTGCCAACAGATTACATCATCGGGGATTTGCCGATCTGAGTTGGGTTGTTACCAACGGATTACATCATCGGGGATTTGTCGATCTGCGTTGGGTTGTTGCCAACAGATTACATCATCGGGGATTTGCAGATCTGCGTTGGGTTGTTTCCAGCGAATTACATCATCGGGGATTTGCCGACCTGCGTTGGGTTATTGCCAACGGATTACATCATCGGGGATTTGCCGACCTGCGTTGGGTTATTGCCAACAGATTACATCATCTGAGATTTGCCGATCTGCGTTGGGTTGTTCCCAACGGATTACATCATCGGGGATTTGTCGACCTGCGTTGGGTTGTTGCCAACGGATTACATCATCGGGGATTTTTCGACCTACGTTGGGTTGTTGCCAACGGATTACATCATCGGGGATTTGCCGATCTGCGTTGGGTTGTTGCCAACGGATTACATCATCGGGGATTTGCCGATCTGCGTTGGGTTGTTTCCAGCGAATTACATCATCGGGGATTTGCCGACCTGCGTTGGGTTATTGCCAACGGATTACATCATCGGGGATTTGGTGACCTGCATTGGGTTGTTGCCAACGAATTACATCATCGGGGATTTGCCGACCTACGTTGGGTTGTTGCCAATGAATTACATCATCGGGGAATTGCCAACCTGCGTTGGGTTGTTGCCAACCTGCGTTGGGTTGTTGCCAACGGATTACATCATCGGGGATTTGCCGACCTGCGTTGGGTTGTTGCCAACGAATTATAGCATCGGGGATTTGCCGACCTGCGTTGGGTTGTTGCCAACGGATTACATCATCGCGGATTTGCCGACCTGCGTTGGGTTGTAGCCAATGGATTACATCATTGATTATAAAAGGGAGAGTTCTTTTTACTTACGACCCCGCTGGATTAGATACTGGCTTGACTGATGACCAGGGTGCCGCTGACGTCGCTGGAGGATGCTGCTCGCTCTTTCACTACGCAGATTTAAACTTCGGTGTGGAAGCCTCGAGGAGGACTTGGCGCAGGTTGATATGTTTGATGATGTAGAGTTCATTCGTTAGGCCTTTTGTTAGTCGACGGGTGGCTCTGCTCCATTCCCTGTACTTTTTACTTTTATTTGTAGGACAGAGATGATATTTGACATATGCAATTTTATGTATTTCGTAGAGATGTATATATAATGTTTTTCATTCACTGCATATGTCATGATGCATGCATTATATGTCATGGATTCGCATTTAAAAATTGTGAGTTAGGATTGACCCCTGTGTGGTCTTTTGTTACTGGTTTATAGATAAGTCGTTGTTTTTTCTCAGGTAGGGATCTTCAAAGAATTTTATCCTTCTTTTGTCGTCGCAAGCTCATATCATTGCAATTTCTTTCAGAAGTCCTCTCATTTCTTTTGATGAAAAGCTTGGTCTGGCCTTAGGCTCCTTCCTTTTCATTGAATCGCAAAATGCCCCAGCCCTTTCACATGTTGTAATGGCGATTATAAGAAACTCGCTTTGTTGACCACGTCAAGAGTAAGCAATATCCTGCACATCAGACGAAGAATAAAATGCACCAAAAAGCTTGACGGCTTAGGTCGTCGGGGATATATTTGATATAAACATTAGTACAATATTATCAATGAGGCATATGAAGTTAAAGTTCATGAAATTGAATGCTCATCGGGTCTTCCACTTAACTCGTCATCGCTGTATTTTTTCTTATCGCTAAGAGAATTGTAAATCGCTAACCTCAAGGTTATTTTTTTAATTATTTTTTATCATAAGGAATTTTTTCATTTAACAAGTTATAAAATCGTAAGAAAACTTTTAAGCATCCATGATCATTGGTCATGAGTAAGATTAGATTGAAAAGACTTATCTCCTTTTATCAAAGATACTTCGTCTTCGCTCTATATATCGTTCTTCGCAGAATTAACGTCATATGACATGTGCACTATAAGTGACGCAACCCTTAGCAGGGGTTTCTCTTCCATGACTTTAGATGATCTCATTCTTATCTCGCAATTTTTCCTTAACTCTAAATTTTCTTTTTTCTTTTTCTCCTTGCTTAACTTGGCTCGCTTTCTTAGGCTATTCAGAGTTACCCATTTAACGAGTTTTGGACCAATGACTCCCAAACCAAATGGCTTTAGGGCATTAGGTGTAAAGACACCCCTTCGGGTTTACTTGCTCGAGTAACAAAGGCCACACTTCGAGATAAGTCAGACTGGTCTCATCTTTTTTTTTCGCTTGACCCTATGCAAGATTCATTTTCTTAGGCTTAAATTACCCATGTAACGAGTGTTAGGCCGGTGACTCCTAAACCAGACGGCTTTAGGGCACCAGGTGTAAAAACACCCCTCAGGCTTAATTACTCGAGTAACCCAGGCCATGATTCGAATCTGCTCCGGTCTCGCCTTTTACCTCCTCGCAATACTCGTTTTCTTAGGCTCTATATTACCCATGTAGCGAGCGTTAGGCCGGTGACTCCCAAACCAGATGGCTTTAGGGCACCAGGTGTAAAGACACCCCTCAGACTTAATTATTCGAGTAACCCAGGCCACGATTCGAGACATTAGATTTGCCATCACTTATCTTCTATCTTCGCATTAATTGTCATCGATTTCGCCACAGTTTCATACCCCACAATTAAGAATCAGGGCAACCGCAAAGTGCAAATATGTATATGAGGTCGATTCTGCTCCAAAAAGCACTTTGAACTAGGATGTCGTGCCTAATCAAAAGGTTGAATAGTCTTAATTCTTTAATCGTTCTCGTGATTCTTGATCCACGGATGCTTGTCGGAATTAATCTATTCATAACAAGTTAAACAAAATCTTCTCTTTTAAAACCTTTTTCTTAGAATCTAACGCAAGATTTATATATACTTAAAATGTCTATCATCGCTAATGCATATCATCGCTAATGTATGGAGACAGGAAATAGATAAGGAGTTAAAAGAGTCGTACCTCACACATGGATCGCTGCATTCTAAGAAAGTTATGATTGGAAGAGATCAAATGATCATACTAGATTACCAATGAAATTATATGAGATAAACTCGGATGATGATGATGTAGCATGCTGATGGAATCGCAGTATAGGTGCCGACTTGCATTTCCCCTTTTGGGATGGTCAATAAATGCCCCAGTGTCGAGTTGTCATTGTCTCCGACTATTGCCCCAGTGTAGAGTTGTCATTGTCTTCGATATTGCCCTAGTCTCATTTGTTGTTAGGGTCCCAATATCAGGTTGTCGTCAATTTTGAAATTGCCCCAATCTTGCTTGTCGTCTAGAGTAGTCGCTTTGTTGTATATTTAACAAATGGGCTGAGAAGATGCCAATATCGCAAGAATATTCTACCTTATGACCCAAATGGTGAACAGGTCAAGGTGAGCTTTGACGTTCGGGTGCCCCAATCGTCACTTCAAACTTGCAGGTGCACTTGTTGTAATCTCCCCTATATTCAGATTTTGCATCGCCTTATTTTGTATGTGTACTCGCTGATGATCATGCTTGACATATCGCTGTGTTTCTCAATTCATATTATCGCTTTGGCTTTGATGTTTGATATCGAGAGGCCTTCGAATTCCACTAAATTGGATCTAAGAGCTCGGCTTGGCTTCTGATGTATCAATTTCAACCAGGCTTGGTTCGATCTGTAAGGCTGGGTTTGTGGCTTTTATTTCAGAGAATAGGTCGTCAGATATGAGATAGACTTTGTCACGATGGCCACTCACGCACTTCTGTATGTTAAAAGGAGATCAAGTCTTCTCGCAATTTAGGGGTTGATGAGTTGTTGAAGAGTCGCATCTTGGGATCGCTGAATTATTGAAAAGGGTTTTGTGACTTTTGTAATAGTTAGACCGTACCATCACTGGCTGCCTACGTACTCCTTTGAAAGGAGATCAGGTCTTACGTAGTTCACGCTCAGACCTGAATATTTGAAAAGGGTTTATTTGGGTTTGAGCTTGGTTTGATGGGGTTTGGATTTTTTATTTGATTTGATGGGGTTTGGATTGACTTTTTTTTGTTTGGTTTGACCGCACCATAAATGGTTGCCTACGTACTCCCGCAGATGGGAGATCAGGTCTTTCGTAGTTCAGGCTCAGACCTGAAAACTAGACTTACATTTTTTTCTTTTTTTTCTTTTTTTCTTTTTTCTTTTTTTTCTTTTTTTTTAACAAAGCATAACATAATAATTCATAAAACATAAAATAAGACATAATGCTAATGATACCGTCCCAACATCTCATGGAACTCGCAATCGTATTCTCTGAATATACGCATTCTGGGTTAGCTGAGGCTTGATAGTTCAGTTCCAAGAGGTCAGGTTACCTTCGATGCTGGCAGTAGAGGTTATTTTCATGTCTAGAACATCTTCAATCACCGCCATAACTTGATCACCTCCATATTCGTTGTATCCCTCGGGAATGATAAAACTAGACCCGTCATAAAAAGGGATGAACTCTTAATTCCTTGATGGGTTAACTTTGTCGATACCCTCGCCTCCTTTTCCTTGATATATTCCTTCATCTTTTCCATGGGCCTGGGAGGTTTTGGCTTTGAAAGTTCTCTCGAACTGTTGTTGCATTTCTAGCCAGAAATTTTCCCTTTTGGCTTTTTCCTCATTGGAAAGGAGCAATATTTCCTCCTCATCATCTGGCAGGGTAGAATCAGGAGTGTGTTTGCTAACTTTGGGCAACAAGATGTTTGACGGTGGTGGTTGAATTTCTTTAGGGGACTCTCTTCTTTCCTCTACCACTCCCCGCATTATGACCAGTCCACCTTGTGCTCTGTAAGAATTGGTGCTCATAGCCATCATTTCCCTTTTGCCTTTTTTGGTCATGGGGATATCTATCTTCAACTCTCCATTTTCAATGAGATTCTAGATTTTATGTTGCAGGGTCCAACATTCCTCGGTCGCGTGTCCAGGTGAATTAGAATGGTAGAGACACCTCTTGTTGATATCGTATTGCCTTCCTTTGGGATCAGCTGGAGGAGTGAGCTCAGTGATCTTTTTCTGCGCATCCAATAGTGCCAATATATTTTCTAACGAGTCCCCTAGAGGCGTGAATACCCTTCTTCGCTTGTTCTTTCCTACTTTCGATGCCGTAGGATTTTGGGGGTTTGCAGGTGTCTGGAATGTTGTTTGATCTAACCTCTTTAAGAATTTGCATTCCTCAGGGCGATTTTTCCGCTGGTGAGATCTTTGAGTATTTTTATCATTCCAATTTTCCTGCCCTTTCAGCTCACTTTGCTCTTCTTCAGTCCGGTGAATTGCTTTGGATGAATATAGGCTTGCATTCTGGCTAACCTCTTCCTTCTCTGGGTCCCTTGATGGTTGAGTGAAAAGCTCTCTTATAATCTGATGCTGGCGCACTACCATCTTGGCTAACAGAGTTACTTGATGCTGGATTGTCTCCAATTTTTTTATTACTGTCACATACTCCTCAGGACTTTCCCACCCTAAGATATGTGCTCTGCTCTTTTGGGGGTATTCCTCCATCATCCGTATGTACTTACGATTTGGATCCATTCCAGCGCTTTCTGACCCGATCATGTTCACTCCCTCTGTATTGTACTGCCGCAGAAGGCTGGTGTTGACATCTGATTGGTCAGGTTGTTTGATCACAATATCGCCACTTTCAATCAAATTTTGGATTTTATGTTTTAAGGACCAACAGTCTTCGTGTCCCTGAGAATCTGAGTGGTAAGCACATCTCTCGTTTGGATCATATCGGTTACTCTTTGGATCTAGAGATGGAGCCAAATCAGTAATTTTCTTATGGTCAATCAATAAGGCCAATACGTTCTCGAGGGAATCGCCTAGTGGAGTGAACACTCTATTTTTCGTTCTTTCAAACTTTCTCTGTCTATCCTGGCTTTGGTTGAATGAGGCCGGGTGTTGTTGTGGCAGATCGCTTCCCTTTATCCAGGTAGAGGGACTTTTATCGGGACTCATAGATTGCCCCTGTGTAATGAAGGATACATCTTCATCGTTCTCCTCGTATATCGTCTTGGGAGCGCTCACATAGTTGCCAGACTGTATATGTTCAGCGAATGCTTCCAAGGCCGTAAGGTCTTTGATCTTACCAGACTTCAAACCCATCTCTGCCATTTCCCCATGTTTTATCATTTCAGAGAAGGGTTTGCCTATTCCCGCTAGGACTCTCTCGTAATAAGGCGCTTCATGGATGTCGATGAACGTCATCACCATCTCTGCTTCATCCATTGGTGGGTTAACCTAGGCTGCTATGTGCCTCCACCTCTGCGCGTAATCCCTAAATGATTCATTGCTCAGTTTCATAACCTTGGTCACTTGGTAGCGATCAGGTGCCATTTGGGTTTGGAAGCTATACTGGTTATGGAACGCGTGGGCTAAATCTTCCCAACCTTGGACTTTGGAATTGTCGATCCAGGCATACCAAGTCTGGGCTTCACCGGTAAGGCTCTTTTGGAATAACTGCATTCGAAGGTTTTCATCCTCGGCATAGGATCCTAACTCGCCTATGTATACCTTCAGATGGGTGTAAAGGTCGTCCGAACCGTTGTATTTCTCAAACTCCGGGACTTAAAATTTATCAGGATATCTGGCCGTTGGGAAAATACAGAGGTCGAAGTAGTTAACACTTCAGTGGGACCCTTTCCCCTTCATAGATAGGATATCATCCTCCATCTGTCGCATCTTCTTCATGATGTCTATGACACCCCCAAATCTGGGTACTTCGTTTCCACATAATTTGGTGTTCACTTTCTAACTATAACAAATATCTACCCACTATATCTCAAAATAAATTACAATCTTTACATAAAATCTCCCTTAAAGCAAGGGTTACAACCTTAAAAAAAACAATCCCAGTGTTACTCTAACCTTGACATAAACAATAAAGTGCGGAATAAAAACATGACATAAAAGTCTTATTACAATCATTTCAAAATAATTAAACAACTCTTCACTTGTTCATCTTTCCCTTGCCTTTACTCGTAGACGGGGAGAGTGAGCAAACAACAGCTCACTGGAGTTTAACAATAATAAATACATAAAAGAATATCTTTAAAAAGATTTGAATAACTTAGCTTACTTCAACAATAAAGAATTGAATAATAATTCTCTATCAACATTAAAATTCGAATATAGAATTTATCTGAGGGTCATAAGACCTTTGAACTCTTGTCATAGGTTATAAATATTTCTATTTAAACCTTTAACAGTCAATAAGACTATGGACCTTAACTCGTACTTAGGGGGATCAGCCCTTTGTACCATGTATTGTGCACAAATATCTTAACGCTATGCGTACTAACCTCCCTTAATAATTAGGGTTGTTCAACTCAGTAATTTGAATTCAAGTCCGCACCAAAGAAAGTTTGGTTTGGATAAGCTTACAAGGGTAATTTAGAATTCACGTTCATCAACTAAGGATAAGTTGAATCGACTTTCAATAATTCATAAATAAAAGAATTATGAATTAACATATGCTTTAAAAGTAAACTTAAAGCATTTAAAATAATAAACTGGATCTTACTTGAACAATAAGTCAATATCTTTTCGGCTAAGTTAATAATTGTCCAGTACAGAAATAAAAATGACATTCTCAACAATGAATATATGAACTCAAAGAACTTGCGTAGAAATAGCGAATTTAAGGTTTAGAAGACTTGCCTTAAGCGCAAGCTACTTAACTCAATCAGGTACTTAAACACTTCCTATATGCATTCAATCATAATAACCTAAATTAGTTAACACATAACTAATTCACATAAGTGGTTAACCCTCATGGTTAACTCACTCTAATTAAATAAATAATAATAATCAACCATCACATAGTTAATTACATCACTTACATATTCACATAATTAAATTAATTATGTATTTAACTAAATTATAATTAATCAATTACAATTCAAATATTTAATCTAATTATAATTACTTCAATTCTAATCACAACTTAAACTATAAAAAATTATAATTTAAAATCAATTAAACTACATCATGCATTATAATTACACAATTTATAATTAATCATGTATTTATCAATTTAAAATCCATAATTAAATATGCATTTATTAAATTATAATTACATAAATTATAATTTAAATTAACATCTAATTGTTTAAAATAAATCAACTAATATCATACTTTAAACACTTACTTTTAATTATAAATAATCAATTTATAATTAAGTAACTCATAGTACAATTAAACACTTATAATTTATTATTTAAGTACTATATTAGGTTTTCAAACTTCCTTTTTTCTCAAATTATGAAATTGTCAATTTCATGTTACTGATATGGTAATGCCACTTGATACATGGTTATTATTCTAGCAATAATTAAACTATGACTAAAAATAAACTGCACAACACTTAAACTTCACTGCCCCTGCACTGAGCATGGTGCAGCTGAGCAACCAGCAGCTTCGGAACCGACGCAGCTACGCAGGGGTCGGATCAGGGAAAAGCAAGCGGCGCAGCTGCGCTACTTCTGGCCTTGAACGCTAACTGACGCAGACAGAAACGACACTCTGCTTCACTGCTTAACCCAACAATCCAACAACCGGCAATACTAAGCAATACAACAATGTAAAAACATATATTGCAACACTACACATGCATAGCATGACTCAAATCACCAACATTCATTTGTTCATCAAGTATTAAAGGTTTTAAAAACTCTATTTTGACATTTTTATAAAACTCATTTATTTTCCAAAATAATCTACTGTAAGAAAATTTTTCCATCAATTCAACTTATACTGCATGCATGATTCTCATGATCGAAGATAGCATCATATACAATTCTAATCATGCATATTAATACATACGAATTTCATCAATTCACCCTAAAATTGACCAAAATCATATAACTCATAAGAACAAAATTTCCAATATTTAATCAACAATTTGATTTTCTGAAAATTCTTTAAAGCATATAACCCACTACAAACAACACATGAATACAATCTATATATATACCAATTCATGACTATACAACCTTCATGAAATTTAACTTTTGACAGAGAATAAAAAAATATACAAGGAACACATATAGATGGAATTCTAACCTTTTAGCTTTGAGTTATGAAGAAAAGGTGATGAAATACTTGTCCTATCAACCCTTTGTTCCTCTTTCCTTCTCTGATAATCTCTGTTCTCTCTTCTTCTCTCTTCCTCTCACTTTCTTCTTAGCTTTTAGTTTAGACTTAGAAAAAACTAACGTATAATATAATACGTAGTAATAGATATAGGCTTAATTATATAATATAACTGACAAAATATATTTAAGTATAATGTCAAAGCCACAATGCCTTGTTTGGCAAAACAGGGTTATTTTCAAAAACAGATTATATTTAAAACAGCTTTTTGATAGTTAGGGTCCCGTTTGGTAGAAATAGGTTTAAAACAATTACAAGGGCCTTGTTTGGTTAAAATCATTTAAAATTCTTTTTTCTTTTATTTTAACAAATCATTTAACACATATTTTAATGTCACCTTTTAATTAATTAAATATTAAATAACTAATTTAATCAATTAAAATCTAACATCAATAAATCACATAAAATTTGCCACATAATTATAATTACTCGCTAATTATAATTCATGTAACACTTCATCACATAATTCATCTAATTCAATTATATCAATTAAATTAGAACTATAATATAAATTTAATATACATTAATTTAATAAATATTACACATTCATTTAATTAGTATATATCATTTAATTAAATCACTCTATAAAATCACATAATTTATTTATTTAATTCAATAAATAAATCACATAAAATATTTATTTAACTTAATAAATACTTAAAATTAAATATAAAATCTCAATCGTTACAATCTTCCCTCCTTAAAAGGATTCTGTCCCCAGAATCACACATAAAAAAAAAATCATTCTCGTCTATTACATTTTTCCCCCCTTAAAAGGATTCTGTCCCCAGAATCGGTACATAAGAGGTTACACATAAAAAGTTAAGCAAACAAATACGGATAAGACTTCATCATAACATCTTCGAGTTCCCACGTAGCTTCTTCAGCGCTGTGGTTCCTCCAGATTACCTTAACAGAAGGTATCACTTTATTTTTAAGTACTTGTTCCTTTTTATCAACTATTTGAACAGGCACTTCTTCATATGTTAAGTCTTTATCAAATTGTAAAGGTTCATATTCTATTACATGTTTATAATCATGCTTGTAAGGTCTTAACACAGAAATATGAAAGACATTATGTATATTCTCGAGCTCCGGAGGTAATGCAATCTCGTGAGCTACCTCGCCAACTTTTCGCAACACCTCAAAAGGTCCAATAAATCGGGGACTCAGCTTTCCCTTCTTACAAAATCGAATCTTCCCCTTCCAGGGAGATACTTTCAGGAACACGAAACTTCCTGGTAAGAATTCTCGATTTTGTCGATGAAGATCGGCATACTTTTTCTGTCTGTCTTGAGCAGCAACTAATCTTGTTCTAATTAGCTTCACGATTTTGGCGGTTTGTTGTACCAATTCTGGTCCCAACAGTTGACGTTCACCGACTTCATCCCAGTACAAAGGAGTTTTGCATATCCTCAAGCGTCTGAATCGTTCTTTTGCTCTAGCCATCAGTCTGAGGATGGTATGCTGTACTCATTTGCAATTGCGTTCCCAGACACTCTTGCAAACGCTTCCAGAAATTTAACGTAAAAAGTGGATCTCTGTCAGGCACAATCGATACTGGAACACCGTGTCGAGAAATGATTTCCTTCACATACAGTTTCGCTAGCTGATCCAAGTTGTACTTAACCCTGATTGGTAGAAAGTGGGCTGACTTCGTCAGTCGATCCACTACAACCCATATCGCATCAAATCCCTTCTGAGTCACTGGAAGACCTATCATAAAATCCATCGTGATGTACTCCCACTTTCACTCTGAAATCTCTAACGGTTGTAGCAAACCACTCGGTCTCTAGTGTTCTGCTTTAACTTTCTGGCACGTAAAGCATTTTGCAACGCATTCAGCAACGTCTCTCTTCATATTCGGCCACCAAAAATAATGCCTGAGATCCTGGTACATCTTTGTACTCCCAGGGTGAATAGAATATCTAGAACTATGAGCTTCGCTCAGAATCTGCTCTTTAACCTCTGGTACTGGCAGTACCTAGATTCTACCTTCAAACCGTATTAGACCTTCAGTATCGATCTTGAACTTGAACTCTTCGCCATCGGTTATCCTCTTCCGAATCTTCTCACATTGTTCATCGTGAAGTTGTGCTTCTTTCACTTTGTCTACTAGAGTAGAACCAGTAGTTACTTGAAATAACTTCTCATCCGATTCCTTCGAAAACTTCACTTCCAGTTCCAATATAGCCATCTGTTCTATCAACTGATACTGGTCAGTTATCATATTCAACTTCTCCTGACCTTTTCTGCTCAAAGCGTCGGCGACAACGTTAGCTTTACCCGGATGGTAAAGTATCTCGCAGTCGTAGTCTTTAATCAGTTCCAACCATCTTCTTTGGCGCATGTTCAAATCCTTTAGGGTGAAAATATATTTCAGACTCTTGTGATCTGTGTATATTTCACACTTTTCTCCATATAAGTAGCATCTCCATATCTTTAGAGCAAACACTACTGCCGTCAATTCTAAATCATGGGTCGGATACCCCTTCTCATAATCCTTCAGCTGACGTGATGCATAGGCAATGACTTTGTCGCTCTGCATCAACACACAGCCTAATCCTTTATCTGAGGTATCGCTATATACTACGAAATTCCCCGTACTATCCGGTAAAAACAATACAGGCGCAGTACTCAACCTCTTCTTCAGCTCCTGAAAACTTTCCTCACATTTTTTCGTCCAAACAAATTTAACCGTTTTACGAGTCAAATTCGTCAATGGAGTTGCGATTCTAGAAAAGTCTTGGATAAATCTTTGATAATAACCTACCAATCCCAAGAAACTCCTCACTTCAGACGGCGTCTTCGGCTGATCCCAATTCATTACCGCTTCAACCTTCGACGGATCGAAATACCATCCTTGTCGATTACGTGACCAAGAAATTACACACGTTCCAACCAGAATTTTTTACTTCAAGAATTTAGCATAAAGCTTCTCACGTCTCAGTGATTCTAAGGTTAGTCGTAAGTGTTCAGCATGTTCCTCCTCGGTCTTGGAATAAACCAGGATGTCATCTATGAACACTACCACGAACTTGTCCAGAAATGGCTTGAACACCCTGTTCATTATGTCCATAAATGCAGCTGGGGCATTCGTGAGACCAAATAACATCACTAAGAACTCATAATGACCATATCGAGTCCTAAAAGCCGTCTTCGGTATATCTTCTCTTCTCACCTTCAACTGATGATACCCGCTTCTCAAATCGATTTTCGAGAAGTACTTCGCACCCTTCAGTTGATCAAACAAGTCATCGATCCTAGGTAAAGGATACCTATTCTTGATCGTAACTTTGTTCAATTCTCTATAATCAATTCAAAGACGCATCGATCCATCCTTCTTCTTCACAAATAAAACGGGCGCTCCCCACGGTGAAACGCTTGGTTGAATATACTTCTTGTTCAGTAATTCTTGTAGTTGAACCATCAGTTCCTTCATCTCAACTGGAGCCATTCTGTACGGAGCCTTCAAAATTGGAGCAGTTCCCGGCGCTAAGTCGATCACGAACTCTGTCTCCTTATCTGGCGAAAGTCCTGGCAAGTCGCTCGGAAATACGTCTACAAACTCCTTAACTTCTGATATCTCCTCCACCTTCGGGCTTTCCTTATGCGTATCTACTATGTAGGCTAGATATCCTACACAGCCCTGCGTCAGAAGTTTCTTGGCTTGCATAACAGTCAAACAACTCGCTTGTCTAGGCGATTTGCTACCATAGAACACTAACTTCGACGGAGTCTTAAGGTTTACCGACTTCTTCTGACAGTCGATTATCGCCCCATGGTTGAACAACCAATCCATACCCAGTATGACATCGAATTCCCCAAGTTTTATCTGAATCAAATCTACTCTCAGCTCCTGACCCTTAATGTCCAGTCTACAGTTCTTATAAACACACCTAACAGGAATAACTTCCCTATTCGCAATCTCTATGTTCAAGGGGTAAACTAACTCTTCTACAGGTAAGTCTAGGGTTTTAGCAAAATCATCAGATATGAATGAACAAGTAGCACCCGAATCAAATAATACATATGCATTTATACTATTGACCGGAATAATACCTGACACCATGTCTTTTGATTGCACAGCATCCTGCACCCTCATATTGAATGTCCGTGCAGTGGGTCGAACAGCTTGCAATGGTGCAGCGATAGTAACGGTACTGCCGCTTCCATTCCCTCCGCTCCCTGTTGACCATGCCGTCAGCTTCTTAGGGCAGTTGCGAGCCATGTGATCCTTGGATCCACATGTAAAGCAAGCTCCCGTCTTTGGGTTTGGGCAATTAGGTGCAATGTGGCCTTCCTAACCATAATTAAAGCACACCCGCTTCCCCTTCATGTACACGCCAGTGTGATTCTTACCGCATGTAGCACATGCTTCGAACTTCCTCTTCTGCTGGCTTCCTTGCTGACTCCCAACAGAGGTGTTGTCATTCCATTTCCACTTCTGGTTCACAGCGCTGCTACCCCCAGCCTTAGTTTCTATCTCATTCTTCTTCTTCTTATCTTGGTTGAACTTCATCACCGCTTCGCTTCCTCCCTCAGCAGGTATGGCCTTCTCTAGCACAGCTGCAAATGTGTTTAGCTGGAACATGGAAACCTTGCTATAGAGCCAGGGCTTCAGTCCCCGCTCAAACCTTCTCGCCTTCCTAGCGTCAGTGCTGACCTAGTAAGTAGCGAACCTGGCCAATTCGTTAAACTTAGCGGCATACTCGGACACCGTCATCCCTCCCTGCTTAAGCTCTAGGAACTGGACCTCCATCTGGTCCTGCGAACTCACTGGGAAGTACATTTTGTAGAACATCTCCTTGAAATGTTCCCACGTTATGACTCCTTCTCCCTCCCGGGTCTTATTAGCATGCCACCAGAAGCTAGCATCCGACTTCAACATGAAAGCCGCGAATGCTGTCTTCTGGTCTTCACCTACTTGGGCTACGTCAAATACCTTCTCCATTTCCATAACCCACGTCTGAGCCTCAATAAGGTTGGTCGATCCCTTGAATTCAAGCGGTCCTACTGCCTTGAATTCCTTAAACGTAGTACCCTGCACTTGCGGCTGATTCGCATGAGCTCCTGTCAACAGGTTCACCAACTGCTGAACCGAGTTGGGATTCATCCCATCGTTATTGTTGTTTTTCGTCGAACCCTCGGGGTTTTGACGTGTTGGTCTTCTTCTAGGAGGCATTTTCTGTTAAGAAAACATTATTATTAGATCCTTTATTCAATTTTTAAATATTCAAGTTCATACTTAGACGTTTTAAACAATTCAGTTCACATAGAACACATAGCACGTCAATAAACTTCTTTTATTCATTAGTCATAGTTTAAAAACATCAATCAGATAGCATTTCTGCCATTACATCTTCCTTCCTGAACTGGAAAAGTTGCAGGATTACATTATTAACTTATCCCATTCTTATCTCAAATTATGGGATTTACTTTATTTACTACAAAAAATAACACATAAACAAAAGCTCTACTACTACTGCCTGGGCATATTAATACGTCGCACAGCCTCTCTGCTTTCCTCTTCCATTACCCAAAACGCCGTTCTTCGATCCACCACATACCACGGTAAACCTTGAAACTGAGCTGGGTAGTAGAAAACACGGTCCTGCGCTCTTTCTATAGCTGTGTGGAAAGCATACTCTGTTTCCCTCAACTTGGCCCTCTTGGCTTCAGCTTCCTCTCCAGCTCGATCGGCTAGTTGAATAGCCCTCAAACTTATCTCTTCAGTTCTGGATCGCTTCCTCGACTCCTCCTGGATGTCCTGCTTCAGCTTCGCTATCTCAGCTCGAGCCGCGTCTCTATCATTCTCCACGTGTATCAGGTTCCACTGTGCTTCTCCTAGGTCACTAGCCATATCCTCGATAGTCTCGTCTCGCTGTTGGATGGCTTCCTCGAGCTCTCCGACTCGTCCATGAAGCTCCACGTTGCTATCATAGACTGCCTCGTACATCTCAGCACTAGTAGAGTGAGGTGGGAATTCCTCTTCGAGATCCTCTTCCTCCTCCTCCTCCTCTTCAGACTCGTCCTAGTCCTCTTCTTCTGGAATAGGTGTCAGCTCACGCTCTCGACCAGCTACAGTGATCACTGGAGATGGCTCTCTCCTAACCAGCTGCTCCCAGACAATATGTATGTCACAGGGCTCCTCCTCTCTAGGCACCTAAGGAACATCCTCTCTAGCCTGACTAGGTTCTCCAACATTCGACATCCTGACAAAAGAATTTTAAAGTTCATTCTGAATGTGATAACGAATCGTCACTCTTCGAATGCTAAAGTGTAAACACATAGGCACATAAGGTAGTTTATTATCTTTACCTAGCATCACTATCTTTTCGATCTTACCATAAGGCTACTACCTAAGATTTTTCCCCACCTAAGGTTTCATAACCTACAGCTTTGATACCAACCTGTGACACCCCTAAATTCGGGTACTTCTTTTCCACATGATTTGGTGTTCACTTTCTAACTATAACAAACATCTACCCAATATATCTCAAAATAAATTACAATCTTTATATAAAATCTCCCTTAACACAAGGGTTACAACCTTAAAAAAAACAATCCCAGGGTTACTCTAACCTTGGCATAAATAATAAAGTGCAAAATAAAAACATGACATAAAAGTCTTATTACAATCATTTCAAAATAATTAAACAAGTCTTCACTTGTTCATCTTTCCCTTGCCTTTACTCGTAGACGGGACATCAACGTTATCAACCTTAACTGCAATTGTTATTTAATGCAAGAGTGAGCAAACAACAGCTCACTGGAGTTTAACAATAATAAATACATAAAAGGATATCTTTAAAAAGATTTGAATAACTTAGCTTACTTCAACAATAAAGAATTGAATAATAATTCTCTATCAACATTAAAATTCGAATATAGAATTTATCTAAGGGTCATAAGACCTTTGAACTCTTGTCCTAGGTTATAAATATTTATATTTAAACCTTTAACAGTCAATAAGACTATGGACCTTGACTCGTACTTAGGGGATCAGCAATTTGTATCATGTATTGTGCACAAACATCTTAACGCTATGCGTACTAACCTCCCCTAATAATTAGGGTTGTTCAACTCAGTAATTTAAATTCAAGTCCGCACCAAAGAAAGTTTTGTTTGGATAAGCTTACAAGGGTAATTTAGAATTCACGTTCATCAACTAAGGATTAGTTGAATCGACTTTCAATAATTCATAAATAAAAGAATTATGAATTAACATATGCTTTAGAAGTAAACTTAAAGCATTTAAAATAATAAACTGGATTTTACTTGAACAATAAGTCAAGATCTCTTCAGTTAAGTAAATAATTGTCCAGTACAGAAATGAAAAGGACATTCTCAACAATGAATATATGAACTCAAAGAACTTGCGTAGAAATAGCGAGTTTAGGGTTTAGAAGACTTGCCTTAAGCGCAAGCTACTTAACTCAATCACGTACTTAAACACTTCCTATATACATTCAATCATAATAACCTAAATTAGTTAACACATAACTAATTCACATAAGTGGTTAACCCTCATGGTTAACTCACTCTAATTAAATAAATAATAATAATCAACCATCACATAGTTAATTACATCACTTACATATTCACATAATTAAATTAATTATGTATTTAACTAAATTATAATTAATCAATTACAATTCAAACATTTAATCTAATTATAATTACTTAAATTATAATCACAACTTAAACTATAGACAATTATAATTTAAAATCAATTAAACTACATCATGCATTATAATTACATAAATTTATAATTAATCATGTATTTATCAATTTAAAATCCATAATTAAACATGCATTTATTAAATTATAATTACATAAATTATAATTTAAATTAACATCTAATTGTTTAAAATAAATCAACTAATATCATACTTTAAATTAAACACTTACTTTTAATTATGAATAATTAATTTATAATTAAGTAACTCATAGTACAATTAAACAATTATAATTTATCATTTAAGTACTATATTAGGTTTTCAAACTTCCTTTTTTCTCAAATTATGAAATTGTCAATTTCATGTTACTGATATGGTAATGCCACTTGATACATGGTTATTATTCTAGCAATAATTAAACTATGACTAAAAATAAACTGCACAACACTTAAACTTCACTGCCCCTGCACTGAGCACGGCGCAGCCAGCAGCCTTGGAACCGACGCAGCTGCATAGGGGTCGGATTAGGGAAAAGCAAGCGGCGCAGCTGCGCTACTTCTGGCCTTGCTGCCGGCGTAGCTGCGCAGCAACGCGGACAGACGCCAACAGAAACGACAATCTGCTTCACTGCTTAACCCAACAATCCAACAACCGGCAATACCAAGCAATACAACAATGTAAAAACATATATTGCAACACTACACATGCATAGCATGACTCAAATCACCAACATTCATTTGTTCATCAAGTATTAAAGGTTTTAAAAACCCAATTTTGACATTTTTATAAAACTCAAATATTTTCCAAAATAATCTACTGTAAGAAATTTTCTCCATCAATTCAACTTATACTGCATGCATGATTCTCATGATCAAAGATAGCATCATAAACAATTCTAATCATGCATATTAATACATACGAATTTCATCAATTCACCTTAAAATTGACCAAAATCATATAACTCTTAAGAACAAAATTTCCAATATTTAATCACCAATTTGATTTTCTAAAAATTCTTTAAAGCATATAACCCACTACAAACAACTAATGAATACAATCTATATATATACCAATTCATGACTATACAACCTTCATGAAATTTAACTTTTGACAGAGAATAAAAAAATATACAAGGAACACATATAGATCGAATTCTAACCTTTTAGCTTTGAGTTATGAAGAAAAGATGATGAAATACTTGTCCTATCAACCCTTTGTTCCTCTTTTCTTCTCTGATAATCTCTCTTCTCTCTTCTTCTCTCTTCTTGTCACTTTCTTCTTAGCTTTTAGTTTAAACTTAGGAAAAACTAACGTATAATATAATACGTAGTAATAGATATAGGCTTAATTATATAATATAACTGACAAAATATATTAAGTATAATGTCAGTTACAAATTTCAAAAGCCACAATGCCTTGTTTGGCAAAACAAGATTATTTTCAAAAACAGATTATTAATGCTAAGGTATTGTTTGGTAAACAGTTTATTTAAAACAGCTTTTTGATAGTTAAGGCACCGTTTGGTAGAACTAGGTTTAAAACAATTACAAGGGCCTTGTTTGGTTAAAATTATTTAAAATTCTTTTTTCTTTTATTTTAACAAATCATTTAACACATATTTTAATTTCACCTTTTAATTAATTAAATATTAAAAAACTAATTTAATCAATTAAAATCTAACATCAATAAATCACATAAAATTTGCCACATAATTATAATTACTCGCTAATTATAATTCATGTAACACTTCATCACATAATTCATCTAATTCAATTATCTCAATTAAATTAGAACTATAATATAAAATTAATATACATTAATTAAATAAATATTACACATTCATTTAATTAGTATATATCATTTAATCAAATCACTCCATAAAATTACATAATTTATTTATTTAATTCAATAAATAAATCACATAAACTATTTATTTAACTTAATAAATATTTAAAATCAAATATAAAATATCAATCGTTACAATGTCTCTTATTTCTCTGTTCTGTCGAAGGTCTACTATTTCCCTTGTCATCTTTTGGACCGGGGCCTCCATGACTATTTCGACGTCGAGTGGGGAGATAGGTGTGGACATCTAGGTATAACTGTCCTTTTCCGGTATTTTCATATCTCCTTGCACATAGGGTTCATTCTGATTCTTCAGTTTGGGTTCTTGAGATACTTTACACTGCTCTCTTAACAGAGTGGTCATCTCAAAAATTTATTTCTTAAACACCTCGAACTCATCTCGCGATACTGGGATGGGTTCTGATGAACTTCCTTCAGCCATTTGGACTGGTGAAAGGGCCTTTTTGGCTCGAGATCAGGTTCTAGGACCAATCTGCAAAATAACCGATATCTAGTTTAGACTGGATATTGGTAGATGGGGATGCATGATATGCTATGCATCAGTTTAATGGTTTTTTAATCTTTTCCTGCAAAACAACAGGTTAGTCGAATTGATGACAGGATATGAAAGATATATGCATGACAGTTCAAGATAACGGTCATTTATATACACAGAAGATTTAAATAGGGCATGAAGAAGCACACCGCGCGTTTGGTTTATTAGAGGCTGGCCTATCTTAGGGTTACTCTCACTGGGCTGTTTGAAATTGGTTCCCAGATCTTCGCAATCTACTTGATGAAAACATCCATGTTTCGATTGGAGCGGATCTGAGTGGTGCCTTTCCTGAGCCTCACAATGGAAACATCCATAGGAGTCCATTAATAAACAACCGACGGGATTGCCTTCTAATGGAGGTACCACACAACATACATTCACGTCCTCACCGTATGTAACACGATGACATTGTGCGAAGAACTAATATTGTGTGAGGCACTAATAAAATGCTAAAAGATTGCGATAATTTTCACACACAAAGATCATTCACACAAATGCATATGCAGAATGAAAATCAAAAGTTTGATCGCAGCTTAAGCCCTCTTTGATCCCCAGCGGAGTCGCCACCTGTCAACGCCGGGAAAAAGTCGGAGTCTTTTTGTGCCCCTTTTTGTGGAAGGAGGAGACTCTTTTTTCTTTGGTTTTATTTCCCTTTCTCTCTTATTCGGGTGAAAATAGAGGAAAGCCCAAACTTCCTAAATTGGTCTTATTTTACCCTTTCGCTTTCGCTATGTCGTTGGAGTTTCGTTTAAAGGGTAAGTTTTTAGGAAATTGGTACCTGACATATGTGTCGACGATTTTGAAAAGTTTAATTTTATTTTGATGATTGGACCGATTGAGACAGAGCCACCAATTGGTATGGTTTAAATGGATGTACCAACTCATCCGAGTTTTAATAGTTTTTTTCGCAAGATGGTCCAATGCGTGACTCTTTGATTGGTCTTGAAACCCGAGATTCGTGGAATCCGGAGGCTAGGTTAAGCGGAGGAAAGGTGTTAGGCACCCCCCCCAACTCCCATGCAAGTATGGTATTGCATCTTATTGATTTTCTATGCAAAAAGTGTGTGTGTGTGTGTGTGTGTGTGTGTTTTGATTTTGAAAGCTTTATTAGTTGGTTTCTAAGTCTTTTTGGTGTCTTGAAAGTAACGTTGTACCTCTTTTGCGCCTAGGTACGAAGGATTTGATTTAGCGAAATATTCAATTTTAAGCAAGATATATGAATTGAAATGAGGTTTTAGAAAGTAAGATTTTCAAATCCTTTGCCCGACTAGGAATTGAGGACTTCGATACTTCCTTTTATTCTTTACGTTTATTATGTGATCTACCCCGAATCGCTTTATTTTCATCAAAAGCTCTTTGTGATTTTCTTTGAGAAATCATTTTGATGATATGTATGCTAAAGCGTTAAGAAAGTTCGGATCATCATCGAGCATAAAAGCCATCTCGATGAACCAAGCTCCCGTAATGAAAGTTTTCACTACCATGGGATCTTGAATTCGAGCTCTCGAGACTAACCCCTCGAGTTCGTTTTCAAGATCCAAATATTACATGTACATCGATATTTACGTTATTTAAAGCATCTATAACATAAAAACCGGTCCACCGTGGGAATCAAGTTGGATCCGTTCGGGGATCTCAACATCGGGATTCCTAGGCTCACATGATTTGTACAATATTATGTATACATAACGTCCACGGCCTCGATACTAAGCGATTTCATCGGTTGAAATCACCGTTCAAGCCGATTCGCCCCCCTTTTCGCCTCTAAATATAGATTTAGGGCTATATGGGTTAACCGAGACCGTTCAAAACAATAAATCCATAGATATACCATGAATCTAAGCCGTTATAGCCCCCGGGTTGAAGCATCATGCTAACAACCTCTCAGGAACTAGATTAGGCCTAGATTTGGGTATATCTAGCCTCCAAAGTTTTTTTACAACGTAATAATCACAATATAACCAATAGAAACGTAAAATCTATCAACTATTACACAATATGCTTAAAATACAACAAGTTTAACTATATTCAAACAAGATATCTCATTAATCTATCATTTGAACAACATTTACAAAGAACGAAACTAGAAAGTGCGTTGTTTCACCTTGGGGGACGCGTGAACAAGCGTTTTGACTCCCGGGATGAACTTAGAACACTCCCGTGGCTCCAAGTGGATGATAAACAAGAGAAAATAACTCCAAGTGTGTATATATAAGTCCCACCCAAGGCTCTTTCTCTCTAAATGTGACTTTCTCTCTCTAAGTTCTCTCTCTCTTTCTTGTTTATGAGCTGCTAGCTGCTGATATAGAGAAATTCGGGCAGCCTTGACCATGTATACAGAGATATGGTTGAGGCTGGGCCCCACGTGTCTGGTTGCCTCAAAATGCGTGCCTTAGGTCTCGGTTTGGTGAAAGTCGTGCTTCGCAGACCGAACTTCTGAAAAGTCTTTGAGGAATGCGACCGAGTAATATTGAGTCTGACTGAGTCAGGGTCCGGGAAGATGATGCTGATAGTTGAGAAGTATCTTCTAGTTCCCGACGGCAGTTAGCTGGTTTATCGTTGATGGCACGCCTTTCGAGGTTTGCTGAGTTGGTTTCTGGTGGACACTGTCTCAGCTTGGCGATCCTTGTTCGGTTCACAACATGTTCGGGCGTCATTGGTCCTTTGAATCTTTCACGGGATCATCTCCGGGATGACCTGGCTCTTTTGCCCTACCTCGGGGTTGTCTTCAAAGTAAAATGACGCTTTTACCCTCCTGCAGGGTTAGTACAAAGAAAGTAAAATTTCGAGTGTCTACAAAGGCGACATTCGATATTCCAAATATCTTTGAATGTTTAAGACTTAATATAATTTCTTTGAGGGGCTTGTTATTATTTGTCTCATCTTGTTTAGCGCGCATGCACACACACACACACACACACACACACATATATATAGTATAAGCATGAACATATAGAATAGTATATTTTGCCATAATTGATTATGGACTTTTATTCTAAATTGGTTCACTAGAGCCACTAAGTGAAACAAAAGGTCAAACCTAAGGTGCAAGAACTGAATTTAAATATTTCTATTATATTTAAACCCGGACTCCTTTACAAACGGGTCTTCAAGCACTCCTTGCTCCTTTATCTCCGGTTCTTCAAATAATTATAACTATTCCTATTACATAAACTATTTATAATAAATAGAAACATTGATCACCAGTCAAGAGAAAGTACATAGGAGGGAGATAGAAATTACATTAGGAAGAAACTAGAGAAGACGAGGTACGCATACCCCATTTATAACACACGTACATTCAAGCATCCAACTAAAATGAAATCTAATCACATTAGTCAATAGTCCATAATCAACCCTATTTATTATCATACATATCACCATATGCATCAATAAATAACATTCATCTCATGAATAATAAATCTATTGCATATATGTATCGATATAATTTAATGGACAAAAGTTTGCTAAAATTTATTTTTGAAACAAAATAAATTCTTTAATTTTTATCAATCTGAAATCCTATTCCAGATAAAATAAACATCTTTATTTTAAACTTATATTAATTAAATAAACCATTTACTTTAATTGAAGAAAACAAAAAAAAAATCAGTTTCTACAATTGGGAGCAGCCGCACTGTAAGTCCAGAAACGATTTCTAGGTTAGGGCATGGTCGTGCCGCGTAGCAGAACCAGAATATTTTTTACAGTGCCCAGAAAATCCAATCCAATCGCATATCATACAAACATGGAATCATAAAATCGATAATTAGAACAAAGTTAGGCTCTGATACCACAATTAAGTTTGTATATAGCGCGATTATATAATCAAATCACATAAAAGTAGCGAAAGCGCGATAAAATAGAAATTTAAAATTTATCATACAAACCATCACCATTATCATACATTGTGCATAATCATCAATAATAGAAAGAGTTGGAAAATCATATTCATACCTTTATAAAAACAAGCTTCCCCAAGTACGTACGAGTTTTACTTCCAAGTTCTTCGTGCTCTCCTTGAATTCACCAGGATTGGTTCCTTTCTTTGATCAACGTTAGCCACCCAAGTGTTTGACCTCTAAAAGTAATCCATCAAGGAAGAACTAGTATTCAAGAAGATGAGTCTTTGGCAAAACACTAATTTCTATCTTTATAGAAAGTATGTACTCTCTCAACTCTCGGAATTGTCAGTTACTTGTGTGTTACCCTAAACTATAATAAGACTCCTCTTATTATAGATGTAGGTAACCCTGCTATATAATTTAGGAATAGGGTTTCATTTTAATCAATCAAACTCTTTTTTAATTAATTAGGCTCTTAATCTTTTTAGGAATAAATGAGAGTATTTTTATTAATTAATTCTCAAATCTTTTTCGGAATTAAATAGTAATAATAATAATAAGACTTCTCTTATTAATGTATATTTAATATATATTTTCAAAATATTAAATAATAAATAATAAATTATTTAATTTATTCTATCACAATAGACTAAATTAAATATACTTAACTTATTATTACAATTATGTGACAACCTGTATTTTTCAAGAATTATTTTTAATATAAAATAAATAAAAATTTAATATATAAAATTCTTATTTTAAAATGTATGGGTTTGAATATTTATATTTGTTATATATATGTATATAAATGTAATATATACACATCTAGTTCAAAATGAAATCTAATAATTAATTTAACTATTAAGTTTATAGTTTGAATTAACTACGAGATGAAATATGAAGCGATGAAAATTAATTAGTTTATATTAATTAATTGAGAAAATAGTGTAAAATTATATTATGTAACAATAATTAAATGTAACGTGAATAATGATATAATAAATATTATATCAAATGAATGTGAATTAAATATTATTAATGATTCAATATAATATATATATGAAAAAATATATATACACAGTTGTGTAGTACACAGTCGCCTATGACGACGATTTTTTGGGCTATAGCTGAATTATCGTCATAGACCGAATAACTATAGCGACGGGTGAACTGTCGCTATAGTCCAAAAAAACCGTCGCCATAGGCGAGTGTATAATACACAGCTGTGTATATAAGCCCATATATATATAATGGAACCAATTTAGTAAATTGAAATTATAATGAATAATGATTAAATATATTGAACAAATATATTTAATATATAAATTGAATTGTTTGGAAATAATTTATGGAACGAAGGAGGTAATTTAATTTAATGATACAAAAATATTGTAAAAATTAAATGAGTAAATTAAAATAATTAATTGAATAAATATTAATTATTCTAATTAATTGATTCGTTATACAAAGAGTGTTAAATTAATTATGAATTAATTCTATAATTAGTGGGATGGCTTTATACATAGTTATAAATGTACAAATTACCGAATCATGCATTTATTATTAATATATATAATTATATATGTATTAATATAATTACATTTTATATATTGGTAATTATATAATTATAATTACAATATTTAAGTATATGCGTAATATGTATGTATGCATACATAATGAATGCTGATTCATTTTTTTCTTTTAAAAAGAAGAAGCATGTGGTGGAGAATTTGTTCAGATGGGTAAAATAATAAAATTATGTCATTTAAATATTTCAAACATATTAATTACTACCTTCATTCCATAATAACTGTCCTTTTAGAAGAAATTTTTTTTCCCAATTTATTTGTAATTTATAATTTTCTAGGAGAATAAATTATTTACTTTCTTATATTACCACTATCTTTTCTCATTGTCCCAAGAAATTTTCTCCCTTGTATTAATAGTTTTTAACTTTCCATAAAGGTGTAGTGATGGAATTTCACACAAATTTTAATTAATAAATGATAGCATTAAATGACTTTCTTAATCCATGTGCATCAAGTTAAAACGACAGTTATTATGGGATGGAGAGAATATCAAATAATTTTTTTCATTCAGATTCAGATTCATTTATTCATTTTTATCAAACACCCCCTAAG
Source organism: Panax stipuleanatus (assembly GCA_020205555.1). Classification (NCBI taxonomy): domain Eukaryota; kingdom Viridiplantae; phylum Streptophyta; class Magnoliopsida; order Apiales; family Araliaceae; genus Panax; species Panax stipuleanatus. The sequence goes on along the minus strand of CM035118.1, from coordinate 116,788,636 downwards.
AAGTGCAAGTCTTTGTATGATACAAAAGTGCACCTCTTAGTATTCTTCTCCTTTACATAAAAAAAATAAAAATAACCAAACGCTGGATCATCCATCTCTAACTTCAATATCTCCATATCTCAGCTTCACCCTTCAAAATTTAGCAAAATTCCGGCCATAGTCCTTACCCAATTCTCCAACCATATTAGCCGGAAAATCAATTAAGGAATTTAGAAGCCAGGATGACATGATGTTTTGTTTATCAAAAAACTTCAAATTTGTTGTTTTCGTTTTGAATTTTCGGATACTATGAAGAGTGCCGCGAGAAAGAGACTACGGGGCTGTTTGTTTACATCTGATTGTCTCTTAATGGACTGCCTCTTATTCGCTAAGAGCCATGATGCTGTTTGTTTTTTTTTTGTTACCTCTGAATGCCTCTTAATCGGTAAGACAGAAAATAAAATCTTAATAATTAAGAGGTACCTTTTAATGAAATTTTTTTGATAATTTTTTTTATATAAATATATTCAACAATATTATTCACTCATTTTTATTAAATTGAATATTTAAAATTATTAAATAAAAATTTACCCTTTAAAATAGTAAAATAGTGTCATTAAGAGACAACTTACTTTTTAGTTATCAAACAGTTTTTTAGATTCAGACCTCATAATCATTCAGATGATCTAATTTATTAAGACATCATAATTATTCAGATCTTAATCGCCAGATTTATCAAACACAACCTCAGCGGTAGACCCTTTTGAGCTCATTGATTTAGTGCACTCGGGTTCGTGTAAGATGAATGAAATCATGCACGAAGAAATGGTTAAGATGATATTAGTTACTCTTTTCTAGTGTTCATCTCCGGTATCCCATGAAAATACGGGCACTGAGGGTGGAGATGGGGAAGAGGGCGACATGTACTTGGAGCCATCTTGGCCTCACTTGCAGATTGTGTGAGTTACTTTTGAGGTCTGTAGTGCCATCTGATACGTATACTAATTAAGGTTGCACAGACACATGAGAATCATTTATTTATGTTGAAGTTAATTGATTTGTTAGATTCTGAGGACCGAAGACAACGAGAGTATTTGAAGACTGTCATGTCTATGAAAGGCAATAAATAATATTTTTTATTATTTATATATGGGAAATTCATGGTTCATGGCTAAATATTTACCGTGTATATGGGAAATTCTTGGTTCGTCGCCACTCGCCCCTATATAAAAAAGGCAATAAATAACATTTTTTATGGGTTTATATTTGAAACAGAGAGGCATAGTGGGAAAGATGGGATAAAGAGATTTATTGGATGACACTACAAGAAATTAATCTACCTTTAGCATTTATGGCGCAAGAAATAATCTGACAAAAGTTTTTATGGACTTTAATATTAGTATGCAGAGTTAAATGATTTCTTTGGTTGGACCAACCTTTCTTGCATGGGCTCGCATGGGAAACTTACATAGGTGGGGTGGGCCTTTATCATAGAACTTGGATAAATAGTTGGTGTTGCAAAGAAAAAAAAACAAATATTACTTTCTCCGTCCCAAAATAACTGCTTAGTTTTGATTTTTTAAAGTCAAATTGACTATTTTTTAAAACTATTTTTTGTACCATTTTTGCCAGAATATAGGTGCAGAGGTTATAACAAAAAAAAGTATATATAATTTACTACTAATACCAATTTTTATAATGTTAAAAATATATTTATACATGCTTAATTATTAATTTTAAAAATAGTCAATTTAACTAAAAAAAATCAAAACTGAGCAGTTATTTTGGGACGGAGGGAGTATCTCGGATGCTAGAGTTAGGCATGACTCCAGTCCTCATCATTTTCCGAAAACGTTCCTAACAATACTTGGGGGATGGTTATACGATGAAGAGCAATGTACGGAGGCTAACAAACAGATTTTGCTACTATGTGTTATATGTTACATGCAAATTGCTAGTATTATGTGATATTCTTGTAAATATGTTTTAATGTGCATTCTGTGAAATAATGTAATAATAATTGTTATTATTTAGTTGATAATTTAAGTTAATTGTTCAACGTGAATTATATAAATTGAAAGATGCAAAGCATGTATGGTATGTGTTGGTGATAAAATATGTTATCCGTTGAACTTGATGAGTCGTCGTGCTCATTCTTGCAAAATATATAATTTGCAGATAAAAGTTAATTTATGAGATAATCATAACAGCGATGGTTCGGAACGTGGCATGATTAGAAAGGATGTATTGTTTCATTAAAATTAGTTTGTATTTAGCCAGAGTGACTTGTTGTAATATAATTTGATTGAGTTATACCAACTTTGAAATGTACAATAAATAGAGGTTGAATAAAAGTATTTGTTTTGAGTTTGAACTGTCAAAACCTTACATCTACTAATGTAAGACACAACCGTCCGAGGATACAGAAAATATAGAAGTATTTGTTTTGAGTTTGAACTGTTAAAACCTTACATCTACTAATGTAAGACACAACCGTCCGAGGATACAGAAAATGATTCAAATATTGGAAATTGAGTTTTATATACTCACATTTGACGTTTCAGTAAATCATTATATATATATACGGTCAGGTTCTCCAGCGAACTATAGGGAGCGAATTAAAAACGAACCGACTATAGCGGCGATTTTTTCGGTCGCTATAGCATAAAAACCCAGCTTTCTATACTATAGCGATAGAAAAAACCGTCGCTATAGCCGGTTCGTTTTTCACTACAAAAAAAAGGGTCATTGCCGACGGAACACACCGTCGGCAATGACTCTCATGCCGTCGGCAATGACCTCATTGCCGACGGCAGTGCCCGTCGCCCCTACCGTCGCCCTAGAGGTCGTCGCCCCTGGCCCCCGTCGCTCGCCGTCGGGAATTAAGTCATTGTCGACGGGAGCATTGCCGACGGCACGCCGTCGGCAATGAGTTATTACCGACGGCACTAGCGACGGACATGACGCCAGTAATTAAATTTTAGATACTGTCATTGCCGACGGCACTGCCGTCACCAATGAGTGTATTTCCCGTCGCCAATGACATGTAGGTCATAGCCGACGGCACCCCGTCGCCAATGCTCCCGTCGCCAATGACCTGTTTAAAAAAAAAATAAAAAATTATAAAATTCCCCTATTCATTTACATATACATAATTGTACCTGTTATAAATTAAAAAAAAACAAATAATGATAATGCACGCATATCAATAACAATCATATCTTTTACTATCAACAATCAATATAGTTAGATACAAAACTCTATGTCTGTACAACTCAAAAGCTATATAAATACATACATGTAAGTCAAAATATAACATAAACTAACTATAACCCAAGATCAGGAATGTCAGTGCCATCATCACCGCCATCTATCGTACGACCGCCGGTCCCATCGCCGGTCCCACCCTCCATAGTCTCATCAGCATCAGCCCGGCGGTCATCACCATCTCCTCTACGGGCATCGCCTGTGACGCAGCCTCCACCCCCACGAGTCTCATCAACAAGACCCTACAAAAATAAAATATTAATAACGAGTCGAAAATAGAGTATATTTAATTTTAGTTTGTGTTCTACAAGTGTTGGCAAGTTTGGAAACAGGCTGATAACTCGGCATCCATATATCGGAATCGAGTCCCGTAAGTTGTAATGCGTGCCTAATACCTATGCGGTGCTATGTCTGTGTTTACGCTTCGTTTCGTCGACCGAGGCGGGTTTCGGTCTCTTTTTCGACTTTTTACCTAAGTGATGGCAAGTTTGGGAAACGGGCTGATAACTCGGCCTCCGTATATCGGAATCGAGTCCCGTAAGTTGTAACGCGTGCCTAATACCTATGCGGTGCTATGTCTGTGTTTGCGTGATGTTTCGTCGACCGAGGTGGATTTCGGTCTCTTTTTTGGCTTTTTGCCTAAGTGATGGCAAGTTTGGAAAACGGGCTGATAACTCGGCCTCCGTATATCGGAATTGAGTCTCGTAAGTTGTAACGCGTGCATAACACCTATGCGGTGATATGTCTGTGTTTGCGTGTCGTTTTGACTGACCGAGGCGGGTTTCAGTCTCTTTTTCGGCTTTTTGCCTAAGTGTTGGCAAGTTTGGGAAATGGGCTGATAACTCGGCCTTCGTATATCGGAATCGAGTCCCGTAAGTTGTAACGCGTGCCTAATACCTATGCGGTGCTATGTCTGTGTTTGCATGTCATTTCGACTACCGAGGCGGGTTTCGGTCTCTTTTTAGGCTTTTTGCCTAAGTGTTGGCAAGTTTGGGAAATGGGCTGATAACTCGGCCTCCGTATATCGGAATCGAGTCCCGTAAGTTGTAACGCGTGCCTAATACCTATGCGGTGCTATGTCTGTGTTTACGTGTTGTTTTGACGACCGAGGCGGGTTTCGGTCTCTTTTTCGGCTTTTTGCCTAAGTGATGGCAAGTTTGGGAAATGGGCTGATAACTCGGCCTCCGTATATCGGAATCGAGTCCTGTAAGTTGTAACGCGTGCCTAACACCTATGCGGTGCTATGTCTGTGTTTGCGTGTCGTTTCGAAGACCGAGGCGGGTTTCGGTCTCTTTTTTGGCTTTTTGCCTAAGTGTTGACAAGTTTGAGAAACGGGCTGATAACTCGGCCTCCGTATATCGGAATCGAGTCCCGTAAATAATAACTCGTGCCTAACATCTATGCGGTGCTATGTCTGTGTTTGCGTGTCGTTTCGACGACCGAGGCGAGTTTCGGTCTCTTTTTAGGCTTTTTGCCTAAGTGTTGGCAAGTTTGGGAAACGGGCTGATAACTTGGCCTCCGTATATCGGAATCGAGTCCCGTAAGTTATAACGCTTGCCTAACACCTATGTGGTGCTATGTCTGTGTTTGCGTGTCGTTTCGACGACCGATGCGGGTTTCGGTCTCTTTTTAGGCTTTTTGCCTAAGTGTTGGCAAGTTTGGGAAACGGGCTGATAACTCGGCCTCCGTATATCGGAATCGGGTCCCGTAAGTTGTAACGCGTGCCTAATACCTATGCGGTGCTATGTCTGTGTTTGCGTGTTGTTTTGACGACCGAGGCGGGTTTCGGTCTCTTTTTCGGCTTTTTGCCTAAGTGATGGCAAGTTTGGGAAACGGGCTGATAACTCGGCCTCCGTATATCGGAATCGAGTCCTGTAAGTTGTAACGCGTGCCTAACACCTATGCGGTGCTATGTCTGTGTTTGAGTGTCATTTCGAAGACCGAGGCGGGTTTTGGTCTCTTTTTTGGCTTTTTGCCTAAGTGTTGACAAGTTTGAGAAACAGGCTGATAACTCGGCCTCCGTATATCGGAATCGAGTCCCGTAAATTATAATGCGTGCCTAAAACCTATGCGGTGCTATGTCTGTGTTTACGTGTCGTTTCGACGACCGAGGCGGGTTTCGGTCTCTTTTTATGCTTTTTGCCTAAGTGTTGGCAAGTTTGGGAAACGGGCTGATAACTCGGCCTCCGTATATCGGAATCAAGTCCCGTAAGTTGTAACGCGTGCCTAATACCTATGCGGTGCTATGTCTGTGTTTGCGTGTCGTTTTGACGACCGAGGCGGGTTTCGGTCTCTTTTTTGACTTTTTGCCTAAGTGATGGCAAGTTTGGGAAACGGGCTGATAACTCGGCCTCCGTATATCGGAATCGAGTCCTGTAAGTTGTAACGCGTGCCTAACACCTATGCGGTGCTATGTCTGTGTTTGCGTGTCATTTCGAAGACCGAGGCGGGTTTCGGTCTCTTTTTTGGCTTTTTGCCTAAGTGTTGACAAGTTTGAGAAACGGGCTGATAACTCGGCCTCCGTATATCGGAATCGAGTCCCGTAAGTTATAACGCGTTCCTAACACCTATGCGGTGCTATGTCTGTGTTTGCGTGTTGTTTCGACGACCGAGGCGGGTTTCGGTCTCTTTTTCGGCTTTTTGCCTAAGTGTTAGGCAAGTTTGGGAAACGGGCTGATAACTCGACCTCCGTATATCGGAATCGAGTCCCGTAAGTTGTAACGCGTGCCTAATACCTATGCGGTACTATGTCTGTGTTTGCGTGTCGTTTCGTCGACCGAGGTGGGTTTCGGTCTCTTTTTCGGCTTTTTGCCTAAGTGTTGGCAAGTTTGGGAAACGGGCTGATAACTCGGCCTCCGTATATCGGAATCGAGTCCTGTAAGTTATAACGCATACCTAACACCTATGCGGTGCTATGTCTGTGTTTGCATGTCATTTCGATGACCGAGGCGGGTTTCGGTCTCTTTTTCGACTTTTTGCCTAAGTGATGGCAAGTTTCGGAAACGGGCTGATAACTCGGCCTCCGTATATCGGAATCGAGTCCTGTAAGTTGTAACGCGTGCCTAACACCTATGCGGTGCTATGTCTGTGTTTACGTGTCATTTCGAAGACCGAGGCGGGTTTCGGTCTCTTTTTTGGCTTTTTTCCTAAGTGTTGACAAGTTTGAGAAACTGGCTGATAACTCGGCCTCCGTATATCAGAATCGAGTCCCGTAAGTTATAACGCGTGCCTAACACCTATGCGGTGCTATGTCTTTGTTTGCGTGTCGTTTCGACAACCGAGGCGGGTTTCGGTCTCTTTTTTGGCTTTTTGCCTAAGTGTTGGCAAGTTTGGGAAACGGGCTGATAACTCGGCCTCTGTATATCGGAATCGAGTCCCGTAAGTTGTATCTTATGGGTTTTCATATCTGTCGGATAACTGTTTGATACGCAACTTTATATAAGCAATATAATTACAAATTTCATAAATTAAATAAGGAAATACATCAATAATTCTTTTTACCTGTCGAATATGTGGTGGGAAGATGTTGGCCAAGACAACCGCACATACACGGATGGCCTCCTCCCGTACTACACCCATGAGGTCGTCAGTGGCAGCTGTAGGATCTATGGAGCCATGGACAACCTCCTGAGCTAGCTGGTAGATCCGCTCGCGTGATGGTGCGCCTGACTGCACAACATTGCTCGCCATGCACCCCTCTATAATCCGCCGAAAGAAATCGTCGGATAATGAAGGGCCGGCTCCCGATCCACTCGCACCACTACCTTCAGTGGGTGGGCGCCGCCGTGATCTCGCAGCAGGGACTAGGGTGTAGGCTGGGACATGGGGAATGCCCACAACTCTACCCTTCTTCGGTCCCCGTGTAGCCTGCAGCCAGTCCTCCATCTCCTCATCCGCACGCGTAGAATCATCGACTGGAGTGTCACCTCTCTGGCTGCTTCGGGCCAGAGCAAGGTCCTCGAATCGTCCCTGAAAAAAACACATTAATAGATGATACGCAAAATATAAAACAAAAAAATACAAAAGAACATCCGAATTTTAAATACATTCTAAATAAGAGAATTAAATAACTTACAGCAATGCGTTCTGCTTCAGGTGAGATATAACCACCTTCACCTTTCTTCTGGTGGGCGTGCCACCAAAACTCCAAGCGGGAGGGTGCATGCTTTAGACTCACCTCGAGTCTCTCCCGGTAGAGGTCGTACGACTGAGACCCCGTGCAATGCGAGAGACGACTCTGCTGTCGGGCAGCTGTACGCTGTGCCGACATCTTCTTGAAGGCCTCGCCGTCCCAAATGCTGCACATCTGGTCCCACACCGCAGCAGAGATGAAATCTGGCCGGACATCCTTAAGTGTCTGTCCATCAGCCATCTTCGTCTAGGCCTTCTTCTTCCAGTCGTGGACCCACTTGTGCCAATTCATCTCCAAGTATTTATGTAGAACAGTCATGCCATGGGCTTCCATTCCGTCCTCAAAGCGGTAATATCTCTGCACATTACACATTAAGAATCTTAGTAGACAACATAAATCAAACTAACATATGAATGATCGAATGAATATAAAACTAACATATGAATGAATATAAAACGAATGAATGAATGAATATAAAACTAACATATGAATGAAAATAAAACTTAGTAGACAACATAAATCAAACTAGCATATGAATGAATATAAAACTAACATATATATGAATGAATGACATCTTACCTTGAACTCTGCAATAATCAGCTGGCGTGTGCGGTCATCCACATCCGCCCACCTCATCCACGGGCTTGAGAATCGGTTGCGGACGATCCCAAGCAACGTGTTCCTCGGCGTCGCGTCAAGGATACTACAATTGAAATTAATACATTTGCAAATTAGAAAGAATTTATAAGAACTAAATACTTATGTTAATACTAAAATGAACTATGAAATTTACCTATTAGTCCCAACACGACAAATAATCGGCGCCTGGGGGGGATTCCCTAGCAAGCCACGTGCTAGTCCCCGCGGAGGCCTACCTCGATCACCTATGTAGTGAATACATCATTATTTATATAAACGAATATAATGTCAATACTATATAGAATAAAAAATAATTAGCTGTATCCCAACAAAACAAGTAATTATACCTGACGATCCGGCCTGATCATCACCCCCACTACCTCCACGGCCCCCACGACCTGCACGCCCACCACGATCGCCATGTGGTGTACGCGCCATATGTCATCCTAAAAGGTTACAACATAAATAGTCATCCTAAAAGGATACATCATAAATAGTAACCTAAAACAACTAACACCAGATTTAGTAGATTAATATAAGTTGAAAATAATGATTGCACTACTACAAACTATTACATTTGAATACAACTAAAGGGTACATACTCCTAATCATTTATATCGTCAAAGCCATCAATATCAGAATCGTCATCTTCGAGCAGTAGATCTTCAATATCGTTGTCATCACCATCTTCATCATCCTCAACGATTTCTTCAATTATATCTACCTCTTCAAGAACATCATTTTCACTTTCGACAGCGACGACATCATCCTCTTCTTCACTAGACTCACTAATAATTGTCACATCAGCAGGTGTGACACTAGTAGACTCGACTTGTAAAGGTTCATCGTCTGGACGAAGGGTTGTGCCGTGAAAACCACGGGCTTTGGTGGTTATAACAGCATACCATGGGCTTGCAAGAGTCTTAACACTCCGCGCGTAGTACACCTGTGTTGCTTGACTTGCTAAAATAAAAGGCTCGTTTGAGTTTAGTTTTGACTTAACATTAACAGTCACCAGTCCCGAATTTTTATCTACTCTAACTCCATTCTCAACATCAAACCAATGACAATTGAAGCAAACTAACTCTTTCTGACCCCAATATTTGAGAACGACAACTTCTAGCAATCATCCATACCAGTCATCCCAAAGATTATCGTAGCAGCTACCTTTAACCACAACACCAGAATCAGAAGAAGCGACTTCCCCAATGTCGCAGCACTTAAATCTGTAACCGTTGACAATGCAACATGTATAAGTATCTACAGATCTTTCAGGGCCGTCGGATATAAGCTTTAGCCGAATATCAGCTAACTCATCTGTGAGGACCTAATGTACATGAACACAACATATTATAAAGTTAATTACGCCATAAGATTATGTCTATGATGGTAGATTCATTGAACTGCAAATCGGTTAAACTTACATGATCTTTAAACCATTGAACAAATTCTCTATTCCTCAAATTTTGCAAATCCCCATCCGATATAATCGGATTCGCTTCACGTATCTCAGCATCATATTGACTGCAATACAGTTATATACTTAATTTGTATGGAAGGAACTTATAGGCGCAGTAACACAAGACATATATAGTTATGGCTACTTACTTAATGTATGGCGCTACTTCATTTATGTTGACAAGTGCATACAATGTGGCAGCTGCATACTCACTATCGGTCAAGAATCGCCTTTTTTTCCCGCCAAATGGTTGTACAGAATGACTAAAGGCCGTTAATTCTCCACTTTCCTCATGCGTGACAGCCTCATTCCGACGTAAGCGATTGTGCCTCGTCTGAACATTCGGCTCAAAGTACAACGAGCAGAAATTAACAAGTTCCTCTATAACATAACTCTCAGCAATTGACCCCTCTACACGGGCTCTATTCTTCACCTTTTGTTTTAGACGTCGCATATACCTATGTGTTATATATGCACGTATAAATTAGTAAACAAGAATGCACATTTTAGCGTATTAAAAACATTAATGTCATTACCTCTCGAATGGATACATCCATCTATATTGCACGGGACCGCCAAACTTGGCTTCGTATGGCAAGTGAATAGGCAAATGCTCCATTGAATCAAAAAACAATGGAGGGAAGATCATTTCTAACTTGCACATTATTTCCACTATCTGCATTTCCATTTTATCTATGTCTTTGAGTTGGAGCTCCGTTAAGCATAGATCTCTAAAGAAATTAGAAAGCTCCGTCAGTGCTTCAACCACACGTTTCGGTAACAAGTCGATAAATGCCACGGGGATCAACTTCTGCATGAATACATGACAATCATGACTTTTGAGACCCTGAAACTTTAGCTCTTCGACTTTACAACACCTTGCTATATTCGAAGAATATCCATCTGGGAACTTTAGTCCACTGATCCAATTACATATCAATAGCAACTGTTCCCTAGTCAAAGTATAATCAGCTTTAGGCGTTACCGTCTTAGTACCCTCCTGATACAGCCACAGATGTTCCCTAATGTTCATTTCTACCAAATCAAGCCTCGACTTGTTGTTGTCCTTTGTTCTACCACTTGCATTTAGGACTGTATAAAAAATATTATCAAATACGTTCTTCTCAGTATGCATCGGATCTAAACAATGACGGATGCATAGTGTAGCCCAATATGGAAGGTCAAAGAACATGGATCTGTGTGTCCAGTTGTGAACCTTGCCGTAACCATAAGCTCGCTCTAATCTGTGATTCTTCCCTGGAAGTGGAAATTTCAAGTGAGTAATCCAACTCAACACTGATGTCCCAGAAAGAAGTCCAGGTACTTGACGTTTCTCTGTTTTTCGATTGAATTGTCTACTCATCCGTCGATAACGATGTTCAATCGGCAAAAACTGTCTGGATGTTGCAAAAAAACTCATTTTCCCCCCATGTTTGAGCCGCATAGCTTTAACTGACCCCATGCACACGGGACATGACAAGGCCCCGTGAGTCGACCATCCACTGATCATTCCTAACGCCGGGAAGTCATTTATGGTCCACAGTAAAGCTGCCCTCATGTCAAAATTCTGTTTAAGAGATACATCATAAGTTTAAACCCCTTTATCCCACAACATCTTCAACTCATCAACTAACGGACTGAGGTATACATTGATGTCTTTACTCGGACTCTTATCACCTGGAATCAGTAAAGGCATGAACATGTAGGGATCTTTCATGCACATCGAAGGCGGGAGGTTATACACAACAATAATCACCGGCCAAGTAGAGTAGGGCTTGGTGTAAGGCCCATTAAATGGATTAAACCCATCAGTAGCAAGTCCAAGCCTAACATTGCGAACCTCTTCAGCAAACGAGGGGTGATTTTTATCAAAATTTTTCCACTCAAGCCCATCTGCCGGGTGCGTCAGTTGACCTTAAACTATGTCCCGTGTAGAGTGCCATCTCATATACTCGGCAGTATGTGTTGACATAAACAACCGCTGAAGCCTCGGTGCAATGGGAAAGTAACGTAAGATCTTTCTCGGCACGTCTTTTCCCTTTTTCTTGCGCTGTTCACAGTATCTACTTGTACCACAAATATCACATGACCTCTTATCTTTATTGGCATCACCGTAATACAACATACAATCATTCTCACAAGCATCAATCTTTTCATACCCTAGATTGAGCTTTTTGACCATTTTCTTCACATCATAGTACGACTCCGGTAACTTATTGCCTGCAGGTAAGCACTCCTTCACAATGTTTAGCAGTTCATTAAAACCTCTCTCGCTACAGTCATGCTCGTTCTTGAAGTGTAAAAACTTAGTCACGGCAGATAAAACTGTGTGCTTTTCGTGCCCGTCATATAATGGGGTCGCTGCTTCATGCAATAACTCATAGAAACCCTTAGCCCCGTCATTCGGCTCTTGCTCGACGCTACTGTCATCCCTGTCTGTATTCCACTGGAAGTATGAACTAGCAGCTTCGACTATCATATTAGTACAGTCAAAGGTTTCGTCACCTCTAGATTCCGGTTCTGATTCATGTTCATCCAACCAGGTTTCCCCATGATAGATCCATATCGTATAACCCTGCTTGAACCCATACGCAAATAAGTCACAAATGACATCACTCCTTTCCTTCCACACTTCATTCACACACCTCTTACAAGGACATCTGATCTCATCGCCACTGACTTGCTCAAACGCGAAATTGAGAAACTGTTCAACCCCACTACGGTACTCAGAGCTAATCCCACTCTTATCAGTGGCTACCCTACGTTCCATCCAACTTCGATCAACAGACATCTTGGACAACTGTCTGCTATATATATGGAAAGGTAGACAAACACAATCAAGTGTCCAAGTTAATGTATATGCAAGCTTATGAGTTTCAAACTGTGTCACAGTATATGATTCAAACAATATTGTCCCCCTTCTTAGAATTTGCTATGAACCTTCTTAAGGGAAACACCAGCACAAAGGTCACACGTCTTCCATAACCACCTACATTAGTGGATTCACATTACTGACACCAATATAACAGAAAAAGAATTCATATTATCTGGGAATTTTGTTTTGAAGTCCATTGAATAAGTACAAAAAAAAGGAACTGCCTATCACTTCATAAACAACAGGCCCACATGTGATATATTGACTCCATAAACAAACATATTGAATCCAGTAAAATGGAGTACCAAAATAGTCTTATGTGTTTTATGTAAACTGTCCAAAAACCCAAAAGAGACCAAACACAACTGAAACAAACGAATCTATAACATTTATACTTCAACATAAGTGGAGACAGAGAAAATCGAGAGGTTCAAAATACCTTTTCAAACCAATATATGCCTGACTTTGGTTTACTTTTGCCATCATAGGGCTTGTCCTATAGTTTGGGGTTTGGCCCATTTACTTTGTACATTTCCTTTCTTTTTAATACAATTTAAATTTAGCAAAAAAAAGAAAGAAAGAAAGAAAGAAATGACAAGTACCAATCAAGAGGTTCAGTTGGATAATTAATATTTTGGTGCCACTCACCCTACAAACAAATGAAAGAAATTAATTGGGTAAGCAATTCAGCATTATGAAATAAAGATATTATCAATTTAATTTTTTTATAAAGTATTTTCTTTACTGTAAAGAGGGGTTTAAAATGTGTAACGGATATACACCATAACTCATGTGGAGTAGGTTATGGACTAGCCTACAAATTTGTACTGCATTTTGTATAATACTCCTAAGGTTTTTGATAGATAATAGTTTTCTGTTTTTCCTGCTACTGTGTTCAGTTATCAGACGAATTAGCAGCAGCATCATCAGTAAAGTTGCAACACTTGAATTTAGGAAATGACCTAGCTATACCATAATGACTATCAAATCTATGTAAAAGACAGTAGAAAAAAATAAGCATCTTGAATGAACTAAGGCAATACTAAGGTCCAACCGTTCAAGGGAGAAATTGGGGTGCCCTAAAAATTAATATTAAGAAAAAAACAATACATAAACAATCAAAAAAATGGTTTAATTTGGTCCACCTAAACTATGTTTGTGATATATATATAGAAGTGTTAAATGGAATTGAAAAATTTACCAAAATGAAGTGTAGAACAACTGTAGAATCAACTGGGGGCGAAATGGGGGCGAAATGATGAACGAGTTGCAGCAAACAGGGCGGTACACGGCGGCGAACTGGGCGGCGAACTTGGCGGCTGATAATTTGGGCGAAAATGATGAGCGAGGAACCAGATTCAATTGGACAAATCAATTGAGCTAGCTGAGAATCAAAAGCTCTGATATGCTAGCTTAGAATCAATTGGGGTGAAATGGCTAAATGAGAGGGAACGAGAAAATTAAGAGGGGGAATGAAAAATATAATCGTTGCCGTCGAACCAGGGTTTAAAATATAAGACTCATTCCCGACGGCATCCCCGTCGGTAATAACATTATTTCCCGTCGCTAATGAGGTTTCCCTCCACCGGGAGAGTCTGGCGCCAAATAATAAGACCATTACCGACGGCATACATTGGCGACGGCTAAACCGTCGGCATTGACCTTATTCTCGACGGGGATTTTGCCGTCGGCAATAAGCCCGTCGCCAATGCCCCTTATTTTTGTAATGTTTAGTTCGCTCCCTATAGTTCGTTGGAGAGACAAACCTATATATATATATATATATATATATATATATATATATGAGTCATAAAGGTTACGAATTCTAGAATTGAGAAAAGAATTAAATAAATAAGTTTTAACATCTATATATTGGTATTGATTGTTGTATAGTTAGTGAGAGTAAAGCTGGATCGTGATGCGAAATTCAGAGTATGAAAGAAAGTTATAAAAGATTAAATTTGTATGCATTTTATCGATTCTAATACTGATTAATGCTGTAAAATTAAAATAAATATTTGAAGCGTGATAAGAAGCAAGTTTTTTATTGTTTTAATTTGTCAGACTTATATTAAGTCAAGATGACTCTTATAAGATTCACAAGTCAAGTTGTATAAATTTTGAGTTATGAAATAAAGAATATTTGTTTTAAATTTGAGATATAGCTTTATAGTTACTTGGTAACTCGTATGATAGACAAAAATGTATGAGAGATTATATCTATGGAAAATATGATTGTCGGATTATAGACCAAGGTGTAGAAGAGTGGTGTACATATTGAAGGTTGGATTTTTGTATACCTACATGCATCTAATATATTGAAGATAAATCATAACATATATATTCGATTTTGAGATAAAATGAATTGTAAAAGTTCTGATTCATGTAATGGAAGAAAGTTTTTTTTTAAAAATAATTTATTTGCATTTTATCAATTATAATATGGAATAAGGATGTTAAGTGTTAGGTTTGTAATAATTAAAGTAGCGGAAGCCTGGTAAAAACATATTTTAAATTTTTATAAATCATATACCCGGATCATCTTTTATGTACAATTATTAATTAAACGAAATAGAAGAAATTATAGAATCATACCCGTGTAGAATTAAGCTTCTACAGGTACGAGTTCAACTTCAAATTCTTCGTGATCTCCCACTAGTACAAAAATGACCTTTGGACACGATTGAAAATAATTAAAGGGACACGGTGGCAGCAAAACCCGTGACAAACAAATTTCTTTAAGGGTAATGGTCACGGGATTAGGTAGTCAAGTTTAGTTACGATGATTCACCGTGACTAGTATCGATATGTAATTTTTTGGTCACAGTGGTTTGTAGTTAACGTGACTATTTTTATTTATGAATTTAGATACGGTTTGCTCACCGTGACTATTGGATTATTGTCACGAGGAAAGTTTGTGTCATGACTAAGTGTTTTATGTTCATGTGACCAATGTAGAATCCATAATTTAGACACGATGGTGTATCCCAATATTTAGATACGGATTTTGGGAAAACTTCCTTCAGCCTTATCCTCACTATGCTTCTTCTTCTTCTCCTTCAGGACTTCTTCTGGTGATTTGGTCACTTCGAGGGTGAGTTCCCTTTGTGTGAAGAGACCTAGAATCTCAGTGCCAGAACCCCCTTGGGGCGCATCAGTGGTTGAGCCTTGAGGCTCTTCTTCTATCTGAACACTTTCTTTCAATTTCCTCTTCCCCTTACTCTTTCTGACCAAAGAAGAGGGTTTCTCTTGATTTACTTCTTCTTCTTCCTCAGCTTCCTTCACCGTTGACATATTTCCCTGCTGAACAGATTTCTTCACTTCACCAGTCCTTCCACTAGACTCAGACATCATCTTCACGTTCTCTGCAGGGTTCCTCTTCCAATTTTCAAAGAGTTGTTGGGTCATTCTTTTATTGGCGTTGATGGGTGCACCTTCTTTGTCTCCAATTTTATCTCCTAGAGCAGATTGAAGAATGATGCTGATGAATCTCCCATAGAGCATCTTGCTTGTGCTCTTTGTCTTCTTTGAGCTAAGAATCCAGTTCCCAATCCAACCTATGAGCAAAGTCCTATAGTTGAGTTGGACTTTGTAGCAGATTGCTGTCATGAGCTCCAGTTGGTTCTCATTCACAGAGTGGTGGCCAGAGCTCTTGCAGCATATGCACTTCCGAACAATATCAGCCAAAAACTCGTATTTCTGGAGAAATTCTTTCTTCTTGTAGCCCTTGATGCCTTGAACCTTCTTGTGGTGCATCTTCTTTAGTCCTTTATGGAAGTCGATGAAGCTCAGAGATGCAAGACCCTTTGATTTAAACCCTAGGGCCATGTTTATATCTTCAACTTCGAGCCGAATCTGCACACCCTTGACCTTTGTAGTGATGACGTCATTCTCAAAGACTCCATTGCAGTAGAATTCTTTCACCAGCTTTGGGTAAATCTTTGTGCTGGTGCTCAGAGCTTCTTCAATACCTGTTTTCTTCAAAAGAGATAGAATCTTGTGGAACTTTGGATCGGCGGTCTTGAACTCGTCGAAGCACAATTGATAGCCGGATACAACATTGGAAGCAACCATTGTTTACTTTGATCTTCCTGAGACGAACAAAATTGGCTGAGCATACTGAAAACTAGGGTTTCTTAGAGAGAGAGAGATAAACTTTTGAAGTTCAAAGGTCAACTGACAAAATAACATTTTAAATATATTTATAAATTCCCTCTTCAAGTTCTGCAGAATGGGGCACGTGTCATATTCTAAAAAGCTCCATGATTTTAAATCGTATGAAAAAGACTACGATCTAGTGTATCCTTCTAGAGGACTACGATCGTCGGGACTACTCCACGATCGTTGTCTCTATCCAAGCTTCTACACTGGTCCTTGTGATGCATTCTAAACCAGCACCTCTTCTAGGTTAATGTTGCTAAGTAAGGGTGGACCTCTTAGTCTAAACTAAGGGCAAGGTTTGTCCCTGAGGCGCTTATCAGAAGAACTGCTTAGACCTGGTAGAAATGCTGTCATCACGGTGAGCTTCTCTGCAATGTCGAGACTACTCCATGATCGTGGTTTCTCTTAGTCATCTCCACGATTTTGACAAGGCCTTTTTACCTGCATGGTTAGTAATAACTAGAGCATATAATTCATGGTTGTAAGTTTAACATACCTAACTCACTTATCAGTTTATTAAATCTGAATTCATCTAATGGCTTTGTAAGGACATCAGCAAGTTGATTTTCAGTAGTGATATATTATAAAGATATAGTTCCATTTTGAACATGACCCCTAATAAAATGATATCTTATTTCTATATGCTTAGTCCTAGAATGCATGACAGGATTATGTGTAATTGTTATGGCACTTGTGTTATCACAATGAACAGGTATAGACTTGAAATCAAACCCATAGTCTGCTAGCTGGTTCTTCATCCATAGGATTTGAGCACAGCAGCTGAATGCAGCAATATATTCAGCTTCTGTTATTGAAGTTGATACTGAGTTTTGCTTCTTGCTAAACCAGGACACAAGTCTGTTTCCTAGCAGTTGACAAGTGCCACTGGTAGTTTTTTTATCAATTTTTCAACCTGCAAAATTAGCAGCTGAATATCCTGTCATTTCAAAGAAGAACTCATTGGGGTACCAAAGTCCCAAGTGAGGTGTGCCTTTGAGATACCTGAAAATTCTTTTTACAGCAGTTAAGTGTGCTTCCTTAGGATTAGCTTGAAATCTAGCACATATACATGTAGCAAACATAATATCTGGTCTACTGGCAGTTAAGTACAGAAGAGAGCCTATCATACCTCTGTACTGAGTAATGTCAATATATTTACCTTTCTTATCTTTCTCGAGCTTAGTTACTGGAGCAATTAGTGTTTTCATGGGAGAGGCTGATTCCATGTCGTACTTCTTAAGTAAGTCTTTGATGTACTTGGATTGGTTAATGAAGATACCTTCATTAGTTTGCTTCACTTGCAGTCCAAGAAAGAAATTCAGCTCACCCATCATGCTCATTTCGAACTTGCTCTGCATAGGCTTGGCAAATCTCTTGCACAGATTTTCATCAGTAGAACCAAAGATAATATCATCTACATATATTTGAACTATTAAAACTTTATCTTTGTGCTTCCAAAGGAATAATGTGGTATCTACTCTACCTCTAGTGAATCCTTTTTCAATAAGAAAGTTTGTTAGTGTTTCATACCATGCTCTAGGTGCTTGTTTAAGTCCATATAAGGCTTTGTCTAATCTATAGACATAATTAGAGAGAGTTGGATTGATAAAACCTGGAGGGTTCGCCACATATACTTCTTCTTGAAGTTCTCCATTTAGAAATGCACTCTTGACTTCCATCTGGAAGACTTTGAACTTCATGTGGGCAGCAAAGGCAAGGAATATCCTGATAGCTTCTAGTCTGGCAATAGGTGCGAAGGTCTCGTCATAGTCGATGCCTTCTTCTTAGGAATAACCTTTGGCCACCAGTCTTTCCTTGTTCCTTGTGATCACCCACTTCATCCATTTTATTTCTGAAGACCGCCAATAATTGGGTGATTCCTTGGTCTAGGAACTAATCTCCAGACTTTGCTTCTTTCAAACTGATTTAGCTCCTCTTGCATGGCTTCTATCTAACTCGAATCTTCCATGGCATCTTCTATCTTCTTACGTTCTATTTGGGACAGAAAGCTGAGATAGAAACACTCATTCTGGATAGCAGACATTGTCTTGATTCTTGCATTTGGATCTCTAATAATCAAGTCTTGAGTGTGATATCTTGCCCATCTGTTCCCTGTCGGAATATCTGTTCTGGTGCCTTCTTGTCTGAATTCTTCAAGATTAACTTCTGCTTCTTGTTGTAGAGGTTCGTCGTCTAGTGTAGTTCTCTCCACGATCTCTTCTTCAAGCTCGATGATTCCATCTTCTGGGACTGCGATCGTGGTGTTGGGATCGACCACCTCATTCATAGTGTCTGGATCGACGATCACAGTGTCTTATAGTACAGACTTGTTTGAGTCTGTTTCATTAACTGTAGACACTCAAAATTTTCCTTGCCCCAATACTCACCCGGTATGAGGGAAAAACCGTCAATCAACCCAAATCGGGCCACCAACACCGGTCCTTCAACCTAAATTCGATCCCCAATATCGGTATTCCAGTTAAGCCCGATTCCCAATATCGGTAATGTGACACCCCCAAATCCGGGTACTTCAATTTCCACGGGACTTGGTGTTCACTGTACAAATATCATCTATCTATCTACCCATAGTAAATGCAAACCATGAAATAAATAGAAATAATCCTCCCCTTATGGGGTTACAACATCTGAAAAGAAATACATCAATCCCAGGTCGTACTTAACCTTAAATATCAAATGCGGAAATATAACTAATTAAATAAGTCTTACACAACTTTAACATAAGTCTGAAACATAAACACATAAAATAAACAACAAGTCTTCATCACTTGTTGACCTTGCCCTTGCCTTTGCTAGTAGAAGGCTCGTCAGACCTTTCGTTCTTAACTGCAATGTTATTATTACGCAAGAGTGAGCACGATTGCCCACAAGTATAATAATATGACGACAATATAATAACATGCGAGTGAATCAAAGACATCTGAATAAAGAAACTCAACTTTTGACTCAAGAACGAATAACAGGAATCAAAAGAACGTCTGAGGGTCATAAGACCTTGAACTATGTCCTAGGTTGTAAAGTTTTTATGCTTTAAACCTTTAACAGTCATAAGACTATGGACTCTACTACTCGTACTTAGGGGGATCAGCCCTTAGTACCATATTGTGCACAATATCTCAACGCTAAAGCGTAAATAATCCCCTTTTACAGGGTTGTTCATCTCAGTTTTGACATCAGAGTCCGCACCAAAGGAAGTTTGGTTTGGATAAGCTCAATAAGTATTTTGGAATTTAGAACGTTCATCAACTATGGACTAGTCGAATCAATAAGGGTTCACTAGTCCTATAAGGTTCAACAATAACATCGATATTCAACTTGAATAATAAATCTCAAGAGTATACAATCGAATAAGTATTGTATCACTGAATCATGCTTTTAAAAGAGTTACAATATGTAATATGAATTTCGAACTTGAACAATTAAAAAAACACGAGCTTACTCGATATAGAAACACAAGTCTAAGGCTTAATAAATGAATAAATTAGAATTTAGGGAACTTGCTAAATCAATAAATTAGGGATAGGATACTTGCCTCTTGCACAAGCTACAATTATAATTCACGTTCTTTATTACATCCTACATATCAATACGTTCACAATACAAATTAATCAATAACTCGATATACGTATCGAATCACACACATCGGTCTTGAGCACGTTATTGGACTATACAATTAACGATTCAAGTCATGTAATTAACTTATTAATTACTCACGTAATATAAGTTATTAACCTCTTATTATATGTTTAGCATATCTTTATGTTCATTACATTAGGTTTTAAACCACCTCTTAGAACACACGAACACTTAGCAAAAAATTTCAAATTTCTGCAAGGGGCGCGGCCGCGCGCCAGTTACCCTTGGGACCAGCGCGGCCGCGCGGCAACGCAGACCCAGATTTCCAGTTCGCGAATGACACACAGAGCAACCCAAATAAATCCAAATTAAACTAACGAAATGAATTTAAGGCTACCCATGAGATATAGAATTTACAGAAACATCATACCATGTTCTAAGCATGCTTTTAACACTTTAAATCACGAAATTACACAAATCACAACATTTAATTTCACTATTTTCAACATTTTATAAAGTTTTGAAAGAAAACAAGAATTCAACGTTACGGATTCGTTATAACACCGAATCCGTTCGTTTAACTTCCATTTTGTTCGTTTAAATGTACACAATCACATTCAAGTGTTAATTTAAGTTAAATAAACGCATAAGGTGTGTAAATTTTGTACGTAAGGGCCATATGGGCCATATGTACAATTTTTACACTCTGTAACTTTTGAAAACCCAATTATCAACAAAATTCCATGGTGTGATCACTGAAAGTTATGCATATATGGCATATAATATGTTATGGACATCAATTAATATATATATAGCCATATCATGAACAAGTCATCAATTTAGTCTTTTACAGAAAACTTCAAAGTACGTTAATGGAAGTTTTGAAAACTTAATTAAGACGTAATTACATAAAATTGATCACTGTGATTTATGTATACATGGTATAAAACATGTTATAAACATAATTTAACCCATATAAAACCATATAACCAACAATGATTCAAAATTGACGATTACAGAGAACTTCAAAGTACGTAAAAATAGAAAGCTTAAAACTTAATATAACTGAATTTACCCTTGCTAGTTGGTGAAGATGATTCAAGGATGATGATATAAATTTTTCCAATTCTTCTTCCTCAATCTTTTCTCTCAAAATTCTCTCTGATATGAATATATGAATTGATATAGTATATATGTATATAAGTATAATACGTATAATATATAATGGGTGAGTGGTTGTCAGTTGGTCCCTTAGTGGGTTAACTGACCAACTCCCCTTAAGGCCTTGTTTGGCTAGCTTAAGGAATCCCTTCTCATTTATTTTAATTAATTTATTATAATATAGTTAATTAATGTCACACCCAATTAAATCAAATAATGCTATTTAAATCAATTAAATAAAATAGCATAAATCTACATTAAATCACATAGTCACATAATTAAAATTCTTATTTATTAATTATGTCTAATCATATTATGCTTATTAATTAATATATTAATCAAATAAGCTCAATTAAATACATACTTTGAATATAAAAATTCACCACATTAATTTAACTAATGTGACACATATAATTAAATTAATCTACCACAAATTCATCAATTAATTATTTAACTCAATAATTAAATCATCAAAAAATATTTATTTAATTCAATAAATATTCATAATAAATTACAAAAATCTTGTTTGTCACATCTTTCCCCCCTTAAAAGGATTCTGTCCCCAGAATCACGGTTCAATTAAATTTCGTCCCGTTACATTCTCCCCCCCTTACAAAGATTCTGTCCCCAGAATCGCATAAACAAAAAAAATTAAGTAAATAAATCTGGGTAATTCTTCATCATATGCTCTTCGAGTTCCCACGTAGCTTCTTCAGCATTGTGGTTCCTCCAAATTACCTTAACAGAAGGTATAATTTTATTTCTGAGGACTTGCTCTTTCCTGTCAACAATCTGAACAGGAATTTCTTCATAGGATAAGTCTTTCTCAAAATGTAGGGGTTCATATTCAATCACATGTTTGTAATCGGGTTTGTAGGGGCGTAAAACTGACACATGAAAGACGTTGTGGACATTCTCAAGCGCCGGAGGTAAGGCTACCTCATACGCAACTTCTCCAATCCTTCGCAGTACTTCAAAGGGTCCAATGAACCTTGGGCTCAATTTTCCCTTCTTACCGAATCTGATCTTCCCCTTCCAGGGAGAGACTTTCAAGAACACATAGCTACCCGATTCAAACTCAACGTTCTTACGGTGTGGATCGGCGTATTTCTTCTGCCTATCCTGAGCTGCTACCAGTCTTGTTCTGATCACTTTGACTATCTCTGCTGTCTGCTATACCAGTTCTGGACCTAATAGTTGTCTCTCGCCAACTTCATCCCAGTATAGCGGGGTTCTGCATTTTCTTCCGTACAACGCTTCGTAAGGCGGCATGCCAATACTAGCGTGGTAACTGTTGTTGTAACCGAATTCCACAAGCGGTAGGTGATCATCCCAATTTCCTTTAAAATCCATGATGCATGCTCTCAACATATCTTCCAATGTCTGGATCGTTCTTTCACTCTGCCCATCTGTCTGAGGGTGATAAGCCGTACTCATTCTCAACTGTGTCCCCATGCATTCTTGTAGTCGCTTCCAGAAGTTCGATGTGAAACGCGGATCTCTGTCGGAAACAATTGACACCGGAACTCCGTGCCTCGAAACAATCTCTTTCACATATAGCCTTGCCAACTGGTCTAAGTTGAATCTGATTTTAATCGGAAGGAAGTGTGCGGATTTCGTCAGTCGGTCAACGATAACCCATACTGCGTCGTAGCCTTTCTGAGTCGTCGGAAGGCCAACCACGAAATCCATCGTAATGTGTTCCCATTTCCATTCTGGGATTTCCAGGGGTTGTAGCAAACCACTTGGTCTCTGATGTTCTGCTTTCACTTTCTGACAGGTTAGACACTTTGCAACACACTCAGCAACATCTCGTTTCAAATTTGGCCACCAGAAGTGCTGTCGAAGATCCTGGTACATCTTGGTACTACCGGGGTGAATTGAATACCGTGAGCTATGAGCCTCTCTCAAAATGTCATCCTTAATTTCTGGCACTGACGGTACCCGAACTCTATTCTCAAATCTCAGTAGTCCCTCACTGTCTATCTTGAATCTCGGTTCGGTTCCTTCAGATATCTTTTTCTTAACCTTCTCACATTCTTCGTCCTGAAGTTGAGCTTCCTTAACTTTATCCAATAGGGTTGTACCAGCTTGAATCTGAAACAACTTCTCGTCAATCTCCATCGAATACTTCACTTCCAATTTCAGCTTTTCCATTGCTGAAATTAGTTCCTCCTGAGTAGTCAACATCATCAATTTCTCCCGACCCTTTCTGCTTAAGGCGTCGGCAACCACATTAGCCTTACCCGGATGGTATAAGATTTCACAGTCATAATCCTTAATTAACTCCAGCCACCTTCTCTGGCGCATATTCAAGTCCTTCTGTGTAAAGATATATTTCAGACTCTTGTGGTCTGTATATATTTCACACTTCTCCCCATAGAGATAGTGTCTCCAAATTTTTAAAGCAAATACCACGGCAGCTAACTCCAAGTCATGGGTCGGATACCCCTTCTCATAGTCTTTCAATTGTCGTGACGCATACGCAATGACCCTGCCGTTTTGCATAAGCACACAGCCAAGTCCTTTATGCGACGCATCACTATAAACCACAAAATTGCCTGTGTCGTCCGGAAGGGATAACACAGGTGCTGAACTCAACCTCCTCTTGAGCTCTTGGAAACTTTCCTCACACTTCTCTGTCCAAACGAATTTCACCGATTTTCTAGTCAAATTTGTCAGCGGAGTTGCGATCTTGGAAAAGTCCTGAATAAATCTTCTATAATAACCCGCCAATCCAAGAAAACTCCTCACTTCCGACGGTGTTTTCGGCAGATCCCAGTTCATCACAGCTTCGACTTTAGAGGGATCTACCGAAATTCCGTCCTTGTCGATCACATGTCCAAGAAATTGCACTCTTTCAATCCAGAATTCACATTTAGAAAATTTGGCGTACAACTTCTCTCTTCTCAACGCCTCTAATGTTAACTTCAGATGTTCTACATGTTCTTCCTTGGTTTTCGAGTATACCAAAATATCGTCGATAAAGACCACCACGAATTTGTCCAAAAACGGCTTGAACACTCCATTCATTAAGCCCATGAATGCTGCAGGAGCATTCGTTAGACCAAATGACATTACCAAAAATTCGTAGTGACCATATCGAGTCCTAAATGCTGTCTTTGGAACATCCTCTGGCCTCACCTTCAGCTGATGATAGCCACTCCTCAAGTCTATCTTTGAAAAATACCTTGCACCCTTCAATTGGTCGAACAGATCGTCGATCCTCGGTAATGGATATCTATTCTTAATTGTGACCTTATTCAGTTCTCTGTAGTCGATGCAAAGCCGCATCGTCCCGTCCTTCTTCACAAATATCATCTATCTATCTACCCATAGTAAATGCAAACCATGAAATAAATAGAAATAATCCTCCCCTTATGGGGTTACAACATCTGAAAAGAAATACATCAATCCCAGGTCGTACTTAACCTTAAATATCAAATGCGGAAATATAACTAATTAAATAAGTCTTACACAACTTTAACATAAGTCTGAAACATAAACACATAAAATAAACAACAAGTCTTCATCACTTGTTGACCTTGCCCTTGCCTTTGCTAGTAGAAGGCTCGTCAGACCTTTCGTTCTTAACTGCAATGTTATTATTACGCAAGAGTGAGCACGATTGCCCACAAGTATAATAATATGACGACAATATAATAACATGCGAGTGAATCAAAGACATCTGAATAAAGAAACTCAACTTTTGACTCAAGAACGAATAACAGGAATCAAAAGAACGTCTGAGGGTCATAAGACCTTGAACTATGTCCTAGGTTGTAAAGTTTTTATGCTTTAAACCTTTAACAGTCATAAGACTATGGACTCTACTACTCGTACTTAGGGGGATCAGCCCTTAGTACCATATTGTGCACAATATCTCAACGCTAAAGCGTAAATAATCCCCTTTTACAGGGTTGTTCATCTCAGTTTTGACATCAGAGTCCGCACCAAAGGAAGTTTGGTTTGGATAAGCTCAATAAGTATTTTGGAATTTAGAACGTTCATCAACTATGGACTAGTCGAATCAATAAGGGTTCACTAGTCCTATAAGGTTCAACAATAACATCGATATTCAACTTGAATAATAAATCTCAAGAGTATACAATCGAATAAGTATTGTATCACTGAATCATACTTTTAAAAGAGTTACAATATGTAATATGAATTTCGAACTTGAACAATTAAAAAAACACGAGCTTACTCGATATAGAAACACAAGTCTAAGGCTTAATAAATGAATAAATTAGAATTTAGGGAACTTGCTAAATCAATAAATTAGGGATAGGATACTTGCCTCTTGCACAAGCTACAATTATAATTCACGTTCTTTATTACATCCTACATATCAATACGTTCACAATACAAATTAATCAATAACTCGATATACGTATCGAATCACACACATCGGTCTTGAGCACGTTATTGGACTATACAATTAACGATTCAAGTCATGTAATTAACTTATTAATTACTCACGTAATATAAGTTATTAACCTCTTATTATATGTTTAGCATATCTTTATGTTCATTACATTAGGTTTTAAACCACCTCTTAGAACACACGAACACTTAGCAAAAAATTTCAAATTTCTGCAAGGGGCGCGGCCGCGCGCCAGTTACCCTTGGGACCAGCGCGGCCGCGCGGCAACGCAGACCCAGATTTCCAGTTCGCGAATGACACACAGAGCAACCCAAATAAATCCAAATTAAACTAACGAAATGAATTTAAGGCTACCCATGAGATATAGAATTTACAGAAACATCATACCATGTTCTAAGCATGCTTTTAACACTTTAAATCACGAAATTACACAAATCACAACATTTAATTTCACTATTTTCAACATTTTATAAAGTTTTGAAAGAAAACAAGAATTCAACGTTACGGATTCGTTATAACACCGAATCCGTTCGTTTAACTTCCATTTTGTTCGTTTAAATGTACACAATCACATTCAAGTGTTAATTTAAGTTAAATAAACGCATAAGGTGTGTAAATTTTGTACGTAAGGGCCATATGGGCCATATGTACAATTTTTACACTCTGTAACTTTTGAAAACCCAATTATCAACAAAATTCCATGGTGTGATCACTGAAAGTTATGCATATATGGCATATAATATGTTATGGACATCAATTAATATATATATAGCCATATCATGAACAAGTCATCAATTTAGTCTTTTACAGAAAACTTCAAAGTACGTTAATGGAAGTTTTGAAAACTTAATTAAGACGTAATTACATAAAATTGATCACTGTGATTTATGTATACATGGTATAAAACATGTTATAAACATAATTTAACCCATATAAAACCATATAACCAACAATGATTCAAAATTGACGATTACAGAGAACTTCAAAGTACGTAAAAATAGAAAGCTTAAAACTTAATATAACTGAATTTACCCTTGCTAGTTGGTGAAGATGATTCAAGGATGATGATATAAATTTTTCCAATTCTTCTTCCTCAATCTTTTCTCTCAAAATTCTCTCTGATATGAATATATGAATTGATATAGTATATATGTATATAAGTATAATACGTATAATATATAATGGGTGAGTGGTTGTCAGTTGGTCCCTTAGTGGGTTAACTGACCAACTCCCCTTAAGGCCTTGTTTGGCTAGCTTAAGGAATCCCTTCTCATTTATTTTAATTAATTTATTATAATATAGTTAATTAATGTCACACCCAATTAAATCAAATAATGCTATTTAAATCAATTAAATAAAATAGCATAAATCTACATTAAATCACATAGTCACATAATTAAAATTCTTATTTATTAATTATGTCTAATCATATTATGCTTATTAATTAATATATTAATCAAATAAGCTCAATTAAATACATACTTTGAATATAAAAATTCACCACATTAATTTAACTAATGTGACACATATAATTAAATTAATCTACCACAAATTCATCAATTAATTATTTAACTCAATAATTAAATCATCAAAAAATATTTATTTAATTCAATAAATATTCATAATAAATTACAAAAATCTTGTTTGTCACAGGTAATCAAGCTCCGACAGTCAATCGGACCATCAATCAAGTTTCGACAGTCAATCGAATAATCAATCAAGTTCCGACAGTCAATCGGACCATCAATCAAGTTCCGACAGTCAATCGAACCATCAATCAAGCTCCGACAGTCAATCGGACCATCAATCAAGCTCCGACAGTCAATCGGATCATCAATCAAGCTCCGATAGTCAATAGGATCATCAAACTTAACCCTGGTCTCAATCCGGGAAGTCAAGTCCAACCCCGACATCGACCTGGGAAGTCAAACTCAACCCCGGTAGCAACCCGGGAAGTGCAGGTCATCCCCGGTCTAAACCCGGGATGTCAAGTCAACTTCAGAAATCAACCTGAAGCATCACAACAACTCCAGAGCAAAACCTAGAGCGACCACGTCAGCCTCGGAGACAACCTTGAGGTCAAAAGACTCGACTGGATCCAAGTCTTGGAATCAGCTCCCGGAAGTCAACCAGCGACCATGCTGACACTACAGGCAGCCCCGGGAGGAGTACAACGATTATTTTACCAACTCTCAACCGACTTGGTCAAACTCAAGCCAAATCGATGCCGCCAAAGTTAGAATGAACCTTAACGACGATCCCGAGTGGCAACAACGCAAGACAGCTCAACGGACAAATTACGGGGAATCGAAGACCTGGTTATGAACCCGTCTTCCTGGACCCGAAAAATATTTTTTCCCATGTCATTACAACACTCTTAGCAAGAGGTTTCCGGAAAGGTACAGCACACCTTAAACGAACGCTCCGATCAAAAGTTAGAAAGTTTTCGACCGAACATCGCATTGCTCGGAGTGCACGTACTTCGAGACGACCAAGCGGGGCACACGAGCCCCACCTCTAGTGGCCGCACCTCTACCTACGACAGCTGCATATAGAGCTGCGGCTCCCCCCTCTATAAATAGAGGGGTAGCCCCCTCTCATTTTCATAAGCAAGAAATGTAGCGAAGCCCTGCCCGACTGATTTTTCGACTTTTACACCTCTTCCAAACCCAAATATTATCACTCCAACACGTAGATATATCCATATACTACCACATATCAAAAAAACCACTTGTAGATTTGGACGTTTAAAGCCCACTAAGTGGCAAAAAGCCCGTAGTGCAGCCCATTGTAAGTATTTTTACAATCAGCAAGTCAATACTACTACTTTGCGTTATTTTACACCTGCACACCAAGTTGCACTTTCAAAATATGCCCGGAACTTAGTTTCGTGGCCGTTTATGTCAAAAATTGATATATTTTTGTACATAAACTTTGTTTTCAATATTTTTACAACTCGGATTGACGATCCGTCAGCTCCAGCAGCTTCAATGCACTAGCACACAGTTTTGGCAACTTCGCCGGTCTGGGTTATCTTCCCAGTCTGGGTTTAGCCCTTTTTTGTACATATTTAACTGGAAATGTACTAACATTTCAATTCTGTCAAGCCCGGATTTTAAATCCGTGATAGTTTACCGCTTTTATATACATTTACGCATATATAAGCGACTTTCACCATCACTGGTACTCATATCAGTCCTGGTTGACTACACTTCTATCAATATATATATATATATATATATATATATATATATATTTTCAGTCGGCCTGGATTATTTTGTGGCCATTTTACTGCTTTTGCACACTTCCCCATACTGGGTGCTCTCCCCAGTCACTGGGTGACTACTTTTCTGTCAATTTTAATTCCAATACGGGCATTGACGTGCAAACCCTTCGCCCTTTTTACTGCTTTTATATATATATATTTTATTTCTGTCACAGCCTGGATCATTTTATGGCTATTTACAGTTTTTATAAATATATATATATTTCAATTCCAGTCCGGGTTTGCGAGTGAAAATCCATCGCCCTTTTTAGCTTTTATATATATATATATATATATATATATATATATATATTGCTTGCTCAATTCCATTCAACTGCTGCATTCAATACTCATTTGTATATGAATTTGCATTGATATATCTGCTGGTGGTATAGATTTATTTAAATCTCTCGCCACTTCTAGTTTTTAAACAGTTCAAAGCGTCCAGACTAAACCGAAAAGCTAGAACGGCTGAGATTTCCTTAAATCTAGCTTTATTTCTAGTTTCAGCACTGAAAGCAAACTCGCGTCCCTTAGATCGCTATCTAGTGGGAACGAGACGCTCTGGCCACGCGCAGCCAGGATTTACTGATGAATCCTTGGTTCCATTGCGTCGTGAAGACATACATTTATTTCTGTACAAATTTGAACTGTGCAGGTTTATTGGCTACTCACATGTGAGCCTGGGAATCGTGGGATTCACGATCAAAACGATCAGAATCTGATTCCCACGATGGACAAACTCCGATTTACAGATGTACCCTACCAGTTTTTTTGTAAAATGTATATGTACATAGACCTTAAAACGGTTATCCGAATTTAAGATCTCAACATAGTGAAAATATGGATTCTCGTGTCAGCGTCCCTCCGATGGTTTTCATGCCCATGAGGAGACCGACACTTACATTTTTTGTTGTGATAGATCATATCCAACACACCTCATATGCAGCCTTAAGGCTATAAAGATAAAATTTGAAAGTATCAAAAGGCTTCAATTCCTATGTCAGCGTAGGGGTTTGATAAACAGCTTTCAAAACATCACTGTCAAATTCAATTTTAAAGCTTTTGCAAATCTAATCAAAATACTTTTGCAAATCAAATCAAATACTGATTTTTAAAATCAAATCAAACCCTTCGTATATAGGTTCAACGAAGCAAAGCACAACTTTCAATCAATCAAATCAACAGGCCCATGTTTCAAACAGCATTCACTCATGCATTCTAGTTTTAAGGGAAATATTGAAAAGATTGCGGTACCGTGTTTATACGGGAGTTGTGGGGTGCCTAACACCTTCCCCACACTTAACCAAGCCCCCGAACTCAAAACTCCGATTTTAAAGATCAAGTTTCGACAGTGTCCAGCAATTGGGCCTCTTTTCAAATCAAACTCGGTTGAGTTGGTACAACCATTTTCAAATCTACCAACTGGCGACTCTGTTAATCAAATCAAATCGTCGACATAAACACATGTTGGCCTCTTTCCTAAAAAACCCTTCAAAACCTTTTTCGCAATAAAAAGAATAAGGGTAGAGATAACTTAGGAAGAACGAATTTGAGAAAATCGGGTTATGAACCGACCCGCGGGATTTCTTAAATTTTCCAACGTCGACAGATGATGTGAATCGAGACTTCAACACTTAGCGTCTTCTTGTTAAACACTCTATAGGCCTTGCTGTCTGTGGCATAACCAAGAAAGATTCCTTTGTCTGACTTCGGTTGGAACTTAGCCAGATATTATTTTCCATTGTTGAGAATGTAGCATGCACAACTAAACACATGGAAATAGCTCACGTTGGGCTTTCTTCCTTTCCACAGCTCGTAGAAAGTCTTCTTTAGTGTAGAGTGAACAAGAGACATGTTCTAAGTATAACAAGCAGTGTTGATGGCATCTGCCCAAAAGTATTCAGGCAGATGAGCTGCTGCTAGTAGAGTCCTTCGTGCTTCGATCAGGGTTCTGTTCTTTCTTTCAGCTACTCCATTTTGCTGTGGAGTTCGTGGAGCTGAGAATTTGTGACTGATGCCATTGTCAGCACAGAACTGATTCATCTCTGAGAAGTCCAACTCTCTTCTATGATAACTCCTTATGTCCTTGATCTTCTCTCCTTTTTCGTTCATCACCAGCTTGAACATCTTGATAAGTTGGGAGCTCGTTTCATCTTTTGAACTTAGAAAGAATACCCATGTAAATCTGGTGTAGTCATCCACTTCGACCAATGAGTATCTTTTTCCTCCAAGGCTTGCAGTTGGGATTGGCCCGAAAAGATCTATGTGAAGTAACTGTAGGGGCTTATCAATTGAGTTGACTGCTTTGCCTTTGAATGAGCTCCTCGTTTGCTTTCCAAATTGACAGGCGTTGCATGGCCTTTCTTTGATGAAGCTGAGTTTGGGTAAGCCTGCTACTAGATCTTTGGTGGCCAATTTTAACATACTCTTGAAGTTGAGATGAGATAAACTTCTATGCCATAGCCAACTCATTTCTTCTAAGGTTTTGGCAAGAAAGCATATTGTTTCATCAGAACTTAGTTGATCAAGATTAACAGTGTAGACGTTCCCTTCTCTGGTTCTAGTCAGCTTTAGAGAGGAGGTCTTCAGATCTCTGACTTGACATTGATTGTTGAGGAAGGTGACTTGATGACCCTTGTCGCAAAGTTGGCTGATGCTCAATAGATTGTGCTTCAGTCCTTCCACATAGGCTACTTTGCTGAAGGACACTGCACCATTCCCAGCTGAGTCATATCCTCTTGTCTTACCAGAACCGTTGTCTCCAAAGATGACTGTTAGACCCTCCTTCTCTGTGAAGTTAGACAGGAGGGATTTATTCCCAGTCATGTGCCATGAGCATCCACTGTCCAGATACCAGGTTGTGATCGTGGAGCTCTGTTCCTTTAGTAAGATTAGGCTTTCATTTTGGTACCCAGACTTGCATGGGTCCTACTTTGTTAGTTCCCTTGGGGACCCAAATCTGTTTGACTTTGAGTTTATTATGCAGGGGGTTATAATAGCATACTGCAGCCTTATGACCATATCTATCACATACAAAGCATCTAGCATGATGCATGTTTATGTGTGTGTATGGATTCTTTCTCCATTTGGACTTACGTGGATAATTGGTAGCCTTTCCCTTATACTAACTCTTCTTTTTCCACGTGGCGTTGTGATTCAGGGTTTGTGTAGAGTGAACCTCAACTCTACGATTCCTTCCTAGTTGGTTCGTGGAGCCAGTTTTACTTGACTCCACGATCCTTCGAGGTTGGAGAATAGTGACTGAGTTACTCTTTCCTTTTCGGAATCCCAGGCCAGCATGAGATCCGTTATGTCTTGGGACATGACTTGGATCAAAAGAGCAAGGATGCATTGGCTCTTCACTTTGTGTGGATTTCACAAATGTAATGTTTCTATTGAAATTTGAAGCACTACTAATGTTAGCTTCCTTGGGCTTTTCCACACATGGTTCTGAGGTAGATTCCCCAAAACCTAAACCTGTTCTGTCAGATGCACTTCTCTGACTGGAGATCAGGGAGTCCATAGATGAATAAGACATGTTCCATATTAGAATAGTCTTCTTTAGCTCCTCAATCTTAGAGGTTAAATTTAACTCTCTTTGTGTGCTGAGTTCATTGTTCTGTCTTAAGAGTTTATTCTCAGCTTCAAGTTTAGAGAGAGAGGCAGTACTGAGTAGAGTTGTCTCCAGTTCTACTTGAACTTTCTCTTTCTCTTTTTGAAGAAGAAAATAATCTTTAGACAGAACTCTGAACCACTTCATATATTGATGCAGATCAGATGTTATGCCATGTAGTGCAGTCCTTAGATCATCAATGTCTACATCAGGAGAGTCAAAGTCGAATACCTCATCAATACTTACTTCGTGATGGTCAGTGCTCTTCTTGTCTTTTACATCTTTGGCCATTAGACATAGATTGGCCACTTGAGGTTCTTCATCATCTCTTGACTTAGAGTTTGTATCGTTGTCTGAGTCACTCCACGATCCTCCAGCTACAAGACCTTTGTCTTTCTTCTGAAGCTTTTTGTAGCCTTTGAACTCCTTCTTTGGATTGGTTTTCCTCTTCAGTGCTTCTCTAAGAGGTTTGTTGCAATTTGTAATGAAGTGGCCAGGCTTCTTGCAGTTGTAGCATAGGTCGTTGATCTGCTCCTAACTGTTGTTGTTGAATCTTTTAGGTCTGTTGCTTCTGCCTTTGTGCATGAACCTTTTGAGTCTTCTGACCAGCATTGCAATGTCCTCATCATCATCTTCCTCAGAGTCAGATTCATTTTCAGCACGAGCTTTGGAGGTGGCTTCTATTTCCTTGAGAGCAACTCCTTTGTCCTTCTTTCTTCCTTTAGATAGAGTTTCTGTTCGTTGATTCAGCTCTAGTTCATAGGTAAGAAGGTTGCCATAAAGTTGTTAAATTATCATTTTATGAAGGTTATTTGATTCTTTGATTGCAGTGGTTTTGGCATCCCACTTGCTTAGTAAGGACCTCATGAACTTGATGATAAGATCTTTGTTTGGATAGATCTTTTCAAAAGCTCGAAGAGAGTTGAGCAGTACCTTGAATATCTCATAAGTGGAAGTGGCGTTTTCTCCTGGTACATGGGCGAACATCTCATATTGTTGAGTCAGAAAAGATTGCTTATTTTCTCTGACTTCTTCTGTTCCTTCGTGCATAATGAGCAGTGCTTCCTAGACTTCTTTGGCAGTTTTGCTGTTGACCACATTTTTGAACAGATCATCCTCTAAAGACTGGAACAAATTGTTCTTAGCCTTTTTGTCTAGCTGGACAGCTTTCTTCTCGTTGTCAGTCCATTCTGATTTGATCTTGATCTGAACTTTGTTTGGATCTTCTGGAGTTGGTGCAAGCTTTGTTGGAATGTAGGACCCATTCATAACGATTTCAAATAGATCGTCATCTATTGAATCCATGTAGGCTTGCATACGAACTTTCCAGCTAGCAAATTTGTCTTTGTTTCACATTGGTGGCTTGCTGCCTCCATCGATCTTGGACTCTCTTATTAGGTGTGCCATCAGATCTACTCAAGCTTTGTAGGCTAGTTGAGAGAATCTGCTCTGATACCAATTGTTAGTTCCCAGAGGCACAATAGTTATCTATAAGGGGGGTTGAATAGATATTTTATAACTTTTTGCTTTTCAAAATACTTATCAAATTTGTTAATAAATTAACCACAACGAAATATATGATTTGTTTGTTCCCCTTAAGATAAAACAAGTTTATAGTGTGATAAGCAGTTATAACAGTTATGACAGATATAACGGTTATGGAAGATATAGAAGACACAATGATTTTAAGTGGTTCAGAGCACTCAAGACTCCTAGTCCACTCTTCTACTCCACGAGTTGAAAATCCACTAAGGATATCTTTACAGTCTTTGAATCACTAAGATTCCTTCAAGACCAGCAATCTTGGAACTTCTTAGTTCACTGAGAACTCTTCAAGTCCAGCAGACTTGGAATACACTTGTAATGAGAGCTGAGTTCTTGGTTGTGCTACTCAGTTGCAGTTAAGCATACATTCGAAAGAACTGAGTAGCAAAGCAAGCTTTCTTTCAGGATCGTAGTGTTTGGCTTTGACTGTTCTTCAGCTTTGTTCGTTCTTGCTTGCTTACTTAGTCTGAATCTTCAATATGATTTGCTTATGAAGGAGCCTTTGAAATCTTTCCGTTGAAGGATTCTGTTGGAGCATTTAATGTTTCAGACATTTATGAGCACTGATGTTGACTTCCTGGGAATGTGGTGCTCTGCTGTCTGACTCGCCTGACACAACAGACTGCTTTCTCACCTAACACCTGAAAAGATGCTTTCAGCGGATAGAAAGTATTGTCCTTATCTTTTTCTATATGTTTCTTCGATTCAAACTAAGGATGAGTGTTGGATCATTGGGACTCCTGAAATGTCAACGTCCATAAGTCATTCTTCATTCGTTAGACATCTTCTTTCATCAGATAGGCGAATCTTGATACTCTGATACTAACTGGAGAAGCACCAAGATCGTTATCTTCATACCACGATCGTTGTGTGTTGGTGTGGTCAAAATAGATTCAGTCTTGATCGTAGAGATCACTATGATTCTACTTGTGCTTGACTGACTACGATCTCTACTTGTTCAGATTGCAGACTCCACGCTTCCGAGAGCTGACTGTGATTCATGACTTGGCTCGGCAGGCGCTCGGACTGTCTTCACGATTCTGAATGTGGCTTCCATGACAGACTACGATTCTGGAGCAACTTCCTCGATGCTCCACGATTATGCCTTGGCTTCTGCAAATTCTTGGCTGGCTCGACAGACTACGATTTTGTTGAGGCCTAACTATTACATTTTATGAGATCAACCAAACAAGTTTGATCTTTCTTCTATACATTCAATTACATAATGATAAACGTTTTAGCTCAAATCAACCTAAAAATTTTGATCTACCATCTAAGTCCTTGTACATGTGTCCTATTGAAGGACTTTACATATAAGCACATTTATTTACTTTCAACTTCTAATTTTAATATGCAATTCCCAACATCCTCTTTCAATGATCTCTCTAATTAAATAAAATCGCCGCAACACGTGTTTGGATTTCTGATGAGACCTAGGTTCCTTAGCCTGTGCAACTGCTCTGATGTTGTCACAGAATAAAGGTACTGCTCCTCTAATGCTAGGAACTACACCAAGTTCAGTTATAAACTTTTTCATCCAAACAGCTTCACTTACAGCTATGTACTCTGCCTCTGTCACTGAATTAGCAACTATTTGCTGCTTGGAACTCTTCCAACTCACTGCGCCACCGTTTAAGGTAAACACATACCCCGAAACGGATTTACTATCATCTTGATCCGTTTAAAAACTTGAGTCTGTGTAGCCCTCTAGTTTCAATTCAGACCCACCGTAGACAAGAAATACATCCTTAGTTCTTCTTAAGTACTTTAGGATATTTTTCACTGCCTTCCAGTGTTCTTCTCTAGGATTTAACTGATATCTGCTCGTTACACTAAGTGTATGAGCAACATCAGGTCTCATACATACCATACCGTATATGATAGATCCTATTATTAAAGCATAAGGAATCTTACTCATACGGTTTCTCTCCTCAGGTGTCTTTGGGGCCTATTTCTTAGAAAGATGTATTCTATGGCTCATCAGCATGAGACCTTTCTTGGAATCTTCCATGCTAAACCTCTTTAGCATCGTGTCAATGTACGTTCCTTGGGACAAGCCAAGCATCCTTTTAGATCTATCTCTATAGATCTTTATCCTTAAAATATATTATGTTTCTCCCAAGTCCTTCATAGAGAAATGTTTAGATAACCAAATTTTGATCGGCTGTAGCATAGGAATATCATTCCCTATCAATAATATATCATCAATATATAATACAAGGAATGATACAACGTTGCCACTAACCTTCTTATACACACATGGTTCATCCTCGTTTTTGATAAAATCAAACTCTTTGATTGTCTCATCAAAACGGATGTTCCACCTACGAGAAGCTTGTTTCAATCCATAAATGGATTGTTGTAGCTTATAGATCTGATTTGTTCAAACCATTGAAACAAAACCCTCTAGTTGTGTCATATACACATCCTCCTCAAGGTTCCCATTGAGGAAGGCCGTTTTCATGTTCATCTGCCAAATTTCGTAGTCATAGTAAGCTGCAATTGCAAGCAAAATCTGAATGGACTTGAGTATAGCTACTGGCGAGAAGGTTTCATCATAGTCAACACGTTGTCTTTGTTTGAAACCTTTCACAACCAGTTGGGCCTTATAAGTCTCTACCTTGCCATCCGCTCCAGTCTTTCTTTTAAAGACTCATTTACAGCCAATAGGATTAATGCCCTCAGGTGATGAAACCAAAGTCCATACTTTATTCTCATACATGGAGTCCATCTCGAATTTCATGGCTTTTTGTCATTTCTCTGAGTCTTTACTACTCATAGAATGTTTGTAATTCAATGGATTATCATCATTCATGATGCATACCTCATCGTCATCCTCTATGACGAATCCATACCTATCAGGTATCTTCGGTATCCTTATAGATTTACGAATAGGGTGTTGTACAATCGGTTCTTCTACTTGGTTAGGTACCTGATTTTGTTTCGTTGTAATTTTTGGGTCTTGAACTTCTTCAAGATATATCTTACTCCCACTGACCCCTTCGAGGATAAATTCTTTTTCTAAGAAGGCATCATATTTCGCAACAAACACTTTTTGATCAGTTGGATGATAGAAATAATACCCTGATGTTTCTCTAGGGTATCCCACAAATCTAAACTTGTTGGATCTAGTCTGCAGCTTATCATTCTCAAACTTTTTGACATAAGATG
This sequence comes from Panax stipuleanatus, assembly GCA_020205555.1. Taxonomy (NCBI): domain Eukaryota; kingdom Viridiplantae; phylum Streptophyta; class Magnoliopsida; order Apiales; family Araliaceae; genus Panax; species Panax stipuleanatus. Next base: position 116,751,385 of record CM035118.1, on the reverse strand, counting down.
GACGACAACCCCAAGTCTTAACATGCTTAAGATTTGATTTTTTCCCTGTCCATATCTCATATAAAATCTTTGGGATGGATTTGATAGGTACCTTGTTAAGTAGGTATGCAGCCGATTCTAGGGCATAACCCCAGAAAGAAACTAGAAGATCGATAAAGCTCATCATGGAACGAACCATGTCCAACAGTGTTTAATTTTTCCTTTCAAACACACCATTCAACTGTGGTGTTCCTGGTGAAGTCCATTGTGATACCATTTTATTTGAGACAATTGAGACAATTAAAAAAATTGTGTTTGGTTCCTTGGGGGAGGAAGAGTATGAAATAACTCATTCCAACTAGAATGGAATGAATCAATCCAAATGTAGCATTAATGTACACAATACATGTAATTACTTGTATAAGATTCATGGTGCAAAATAAGTAGGTGTTGTATTTTTGGAAACCAGATATCCTAGTGGTTGACCATTGTGTACATGACCCTTTAAGCAAAAAATACATGGTTTATACCTTTTATTCACTAAATAATGTATACCTATAATTGGTATTCTTATTGCTTTCTTTGCGTTTCCTTTCGTAATGCAAATTCATCTAAAGCACTGAATAATCTGATGTCAAGGTGAATTAAGACAACATTATATTGAAGTCACTACCAAGAGCAGTAATGATAGTCAATAATGAGGCTCTTATTTTCTAAAAGATCCCCGAGATTTTCCAACTTAGGAGTGTAGATAGAAATAAATTTTACTCAATTACAGAATTTTGATGTAGACTGACTACATCCACTTGTCACTATTTTCTTTTAGGTTTTGCATCATTTGTATGGTCATTACCAAATTCCATTATTTCAAATCAAATATAAACAAACTATAGGATCAAGAAAAAAAAATTAGCCACAACATATACTCCAGACTTGACCAAAGTCCAGCATATTTAAATAACAATCTGAAAATTTACACATGAGCATCATTATACTATTCCAAATGATATATAATTAGCACCAACCAACATACAAAGGTAAAATGAGGAAATTCAATATGCAAAAAATCGTCCAGATAATTTCATACATTACACTGCGTTTGTGAGTTTGGAGGGATGGGATGAGATGGGAAGGGAAAGTATAGGAGAGGAAAGGATGAAGGGATTATAGTTTTTCTTAGAATAAAATACACTAACACCCCCTCTAGATAACTATAATAACACTCACCTCTTCTCTAGTTTTTTAAGTAACAGTTAGTACTCCTGTAAGTTTTTAAGGTTGACTACATAGATAAAGTTACATATTTACCCTTGTATGTTATTAAATTTTTGTTCGTGAATAATATATATATGTTTAATTATCTTTTTTTAATACAATATATTTTAATTATAGTTTTATTTGTAATTAAGACTATCTTATTCAAATAATTTAGTTTAATTAACACATATTTTTGAATAAGTGATACAAATATTAAGAATTTTAAATTAAATTATTAATGGAGTTGTTCTAATTAGAGTGATTGAGTATGTTGATAGTTTAGTTTTTGGTGTTTAACAACAAAAATTATTATTTGAATTCTTAGTTTCATATTATGATTTTTATATGTTAAATTTCCTTGAGTATATGTCAAATTTTAGGATGTTTATGATTTTGATTATATTTTTTAGTATACAGTTGGTGTTATTTTTGTGCAATGTTGAATAAAAAAATATAATAATATCTATTCACTACAAAAAATGGTGATTTTGCAACAAACAGTTTTCGTTGCTAAAGGTGCGAAATTTCGTTGCCAAAGGGCATTTGCAATGATTTTTCGGTCGTTGGACCATTCGTTGCGCAATGAGCGTTGCTAATTGTCTAGCAACGAAAAAAAAAATTCGTTGCAGAAAGTGAGATATTTTGCAACGAAAGTTTTTTTCGTGTAAAATTATAAATCATTTAGCAACAAAATTTTTTGTAGCTAATTTATTAAGAAATTGTTACTGAAAAGAAACTTTCGTTGCAAAATCTGCCTAATTGGCAATGAAAAGAATCTCTTTTTTTGCCAACGAAAATGAAATTTGTTACGTTTGATACACTTTTGCCAACAATATTTTCCGTTGCTGAATAGTATGAAAATTGTTACCTTAATTGGTTTTCGTTGCTGATTGTATACTTTTTGGCAACAATGTTCGTTGCTAAATGTCCATAATAAACCGGTCATATATTAATTTGCAATGAAATTATTCGTTGTCGTTGGTTTTGTTCTGAATAATTATGATCAATTAGCAACAATATTGTTCGATGCTGATTGTTTTCGTCGATTAGCAACGACATTGTATTGTTGTCAAATCCATTATTGACTCTATTTTGTAACGAATGTCGAAATTATTTTACAAATAAAATAAATCGTGGCTCAATGACCGCATAACAAATTATGACATAAATACAAAAAACTCAAATATTATTAATTAAATCATCCAGTACATGATCATTCATAATCTTTACTATCAAATATCTATTACAAAAGAACAGTCTACACCCATTACACGTAGAACATTTATATATATATATATAGCAACATAGAAACCAATATAGATTTGACTTTTAACGAAACCATCTCAAGAAAAAAAACTGAAAATCATGTAATAACAACAATACTTTTTGTGACCTAATAATCAAACTTCATGAGCATTAACTGCATTGAAAGAGTGCTTCTTCACAGGAAGACCAGCAATGTCCAAGCCTCTTCTTCCTAAAATGAAGAGATAAAAAATAAAAACCAACAAATTTATGATTGAGAGACAATATATAGTTAGGCCATATGATATTGTGTACACCATAAAGAAAATAATTATTATAGAATATGATATATATCTTCTCTTATGTACAAACTCTCAATATTAGTTCAAATAGCTTTTATAACAAGTTCTATTGCACTATCATTCTGTAATAGGTATTAGATAATATATATTACACAATTATATATGTAATATTCTTATTCACACGCATACTTGTGATATTATTATCATATTTTTATTTTTATTATTTTATGTTATTTTATTTAGTTTGTCGTTTTCATATGATCATAAGATAAAATTAATAGACGAATATGACATTTACTAAGAATGTGAATATTATTACTTATAGTCTCTCCGTCTCATATAAAACAAAGAGTTATTCAAAAAGAAATAAAATAAATAATAATTTAAAAATAGAAAACGATGCATTTTAGAGAAAAAAAGAGAGGGTGAAATGTGCTTATTAGAGTTATCTTAATTTAGGATAACATTTTAATAGTCGTTGCAAAAAATTATACAGAATACGCAACGAAAGAAAAATTATTGACAATGAATGTGGTCTATATTAGGTTATGAAATGTAGAAACAAAAAACCTTTCGTTGCCCACGATGAGGAAAAATCAAGTGGCGGGAAATAAATTTTTACCGCCAACACATCGGGGAACAAAAAAAACGTAAATAGGCGGGATTTATTTTTTCCCGCCAACAAATTGGCAACGAATGTTTGTAACGACCTATGAATTTCGTTATGAAAAAATGAAAGTTTTTCACAAACAGCAACGAATGGCAAATTTTGTTGCTAAACATGCATTTTTTTCAACAACTTTATAAGTCATTGTCCGAAAAATCGTTGCCGAATGTTCATTTTTTTGTAGTGATTACTACCTCTATCTTGTAAAAAGATTTTTCTCTTAATATATTTTTTCTTTTTCTGAGTAACAACATTTGTCATTTTTACTATAAATAATTATGCTCAAGTGCGACTTATGTTTTTTTTAATATTTGAGAAAAATAATTAATATACTTTTTTATATGAATAATAAGATTCGTTCTGTAATGATAAGTTTAGTTTACGTAAATTTAATATTTGGGAAAAAAAAATAATTATAATTTTTTTCACGTTAATTTGTACTTTTATGGCTATTAAAATTTTACTTTTTAATTACAAAAAATATATATATTTGAATGTATATTACGTAAATTTTAATCTTTGACAAATTTAATTAGCAAAAAGTGTATACTTTATTTTCCTTATAAAATAAATATTTATTATTTTTTGGCATTTATGTTATTTATTGCTCAAGTTCATAATTTAATTAATTAGATCAAGTTAAGTAAAAATAATAATATACAAATTTTTATTTAGTGGATATGTTAATCATTATAACTTGGAGGGTGTATTAGACATTATATTATAAATATTTTTGGATATTAGTTGGTCAACTACACTAGGGGTAGTGAATGTTATATATTATAGACTAGTGGGATACTGACTGTTACTTAAAAAACTAGAGAGGCGGTAAGTGTTATTATGATTATTTACAGGGGGTGTCAATGTATTTTACTCTAAAATAAAACTTAAAGTTTCCGTTGCGTTCAATAAAACAAGTTATATAATTATCTTTTAATCAAGAAAACAACTTATAATTAAAAATCAACATATAATACATAATAAAACAACTTATAAAAGAACTTATAATTATCTTCAACTTATTAAACAACTTATAAGAAAAAACGTTCCAATAAACAACTTATTAAAACGTAAATAAGAATATTAAAACAACTTATTACAACGTTTTAAACAACTTATATAATTAAAACAATTTATTAAAACAAACACAGACCAAGACTGAATTCTAACAGCATGGAATACAATTCTAACAGGAATATAATTCTAACTAATTAACAAATGTGAGTTAATTTTATGGTCTGTATTCAGTCTTGGTCTGTATTTGTTAATTTTATGGTCTGGTACTTATTAACTAATTATATTCTAAGCTGTTAGAATTCAGTCTTGGTCAATATTTGTTATAATTCAATAATTAGCTAATTAGCTAATTATTGAAAATATAAAGCAAAAAAATTGGATCATATCATATAATATATATATCCCGAATGCGTAAACTATACTGACACCCCCTCTACATAACCATAATAACACTAACCTCTCCTCTAGTTTTTTAAGTAACAGTTAATACCCTTGTAAGTTTTTAGGGTTGACTAAATAGATAAAATTACATATTTACTATTGTATGTTATCAAATTTTAATTCATAAATAATTTATATATATATATATATATATATATGTTAAATTATCCTTTTTTAATAAAATATATTTTAATTATAGTTTTATTTATAATTAAGACTATCTCGTTTAAATTGTTGGTAACTTACAAAAAAAATAGTTTAATTAACACACATTTTTGGACAAGTGATACAAATATTAAAAAAATTTTATTAATGGAGCTATTCTAATTAGAATGATTGAATATGTTGATAGTTTAGTTTTTGGTGTTTAACAACAAAAATTATTATTTGAATTCTTAGTTTCATATTATGATTTTTATATGTTAGATTTTCTTGAGTATGTCAAAACTTAGGATATTTATGATTTTGATTACATTTTTTTAGTATACAGTTGACATTGTTTTTGTGTAATGTTGAATAAAAAAAAATATAACAATATTTATTACTATCCCTATATCTTGTAAAAAGATGTTTCTTTTAATATATTTGTTCTTTTTTTTAGTAATAACATTTGTCATTTTTACTGTAAATAATTATGCTTAAGTGTGACTTATGTTTAGTTTAATATATGAGAAAATGATTAATATAATTTTTAATACTTTTTATATGAATAACAAGATTCGTTCTGTAATAATAAGTTTGTTTTACGTAAATTTTGATATTTGAAAAAAATAATTATAATTTTATTGCGTTAATTTGTATTTTTTATGGATATTAAAACTTTACTTTTTAATTACAATAAAATATATTTGAATATATATCACGTAAATTTTAATCTTTGAAAAATTTAATTAGAAAAATTTGTATAACTTTATTTTTTTGATAAAAAGAATAATTATTAATTTTTGATATTTATGTTATTTATTGCACAAGTTCGTAATTTAATTAATTTGATCATGTTAAGTACAAATTATAATATACAAATTTATATTTAGTGGATAAATTAAACATTATAACTTGAAGGGTGTATTAGACATTATATTAAAAATATTTTTGAATATTAGTTGTTCAACCACACTAGGGGTAGTGAATATTACATATTATATACTAAAGTGGTATTGACTGTCATATGAAAAACTAGAAGGATGGTGAGTGTTATTATGATTATCTACATGGGGTGTCAGTGAATTTTACTCTTTATTTTAACACTAGTTTACTAATAATAATATATGCAACATTGTTATCAGTTATGCTAGCGGGGGACAAGATTGTCATAATATATGCAACATTGGAGTTTCCAAAATTGAGAGTTATAAGTTATGCTAGCGAGGGACAAGATTGTCATATTATTTATTTTACAAGGTTATTTTTGGTAATATAAAATATTTCATTTTGCCATCCTTTCTCATCCCTCCAAATCCTCCCAATTTTGAGTGGAAAATTTTGAGCCAAAAATTAAATCAATTTTACCTCCAAAACCGTTCCCTTCATCCCTAAAAATCTCACAAACATGGGATTTGGAGGGATTTTAATTAATTTCCCTTCCCTTCCCCTCAAATAAAAACTTACAAACACAACTCTCATAACATTCGATAAGAAAATAAATATAAAGAAAGTAAATCTTTATCACGTTATTAAATATGTGATCGAAGAGCACTAACATAGGAATATCACATTCATCCGACTTCCATCCACAATTCGTATACTGAGAATCTTTTCTTCCATTTCTTTGACAATCATAAGCCTCATCAACAAAAAGGCAACTTCCTAGTTTATAAATTGGGTATTTTTCTTCATCGTTCAGGTTTTGCATCACTTGTATGATCATTACTGTAAGACCCCGAATTTTATAAATAAAGATTTAATTTTCTTTATATATTATTTCAAAATGGTAAGGTGTTGATTTGATAAATGTGAAAAATTATGGGTGAAATATGTAAATATTTTAAAATAAGCAAGTGGTTATAAAATATTCATTGTTGTCGGAGAATATTTGTTTGGTCGTGGAATATTCTTGTTGTCGGGGAATATTCGTACGACGGCGCAGCTATTTGTGGGCCCCACAACGGAATAACTGTCGGATATAGAAAGCGACAGAAATAACCTTTTTATAAAATAACAGCGTAGTTGTTACCGTTAGTACTGTTGAAATACTTGGTGATTAAAATACAGTAATACGCGGTGTTGCACAGTAGCAAACGGTATTGCACAGTATTTTGAATTATTGATTCTTACGTAAGAAGTCACTACTCAATTATTGTTACAGTAATTACTGTTCAATATTTTATATTATTGATTCAATAATTGCATGATATTTTATTGATTCAATAATTGTTACAGTTGATATTTTATATCAATAATTGCTACGTTGCTATTTTATATGAATGATTCAATAATTGTCACTGCACAGTATTTCACATTATCAACTCAATAATTCATATTATTTGAATAATATTATTAGATAGGATTATTGACAATGTCTAAGGAAGTTCTGTCTAGGAGGGGTTATTTAATTGCGCGCCAGTAAGGAGAAGTCTTTATCGGAAGGCCCCCTCTTTCCTGGTAACGACCTGGTTGTCAATATTATAGTTTTGTAATATTATTTGTGAATAATTAATTATTAATTTATATGATAAAAAAAATATTTATTTTGTGAATATAAAAGAAGGAATTAGTGCTGATGTATTTTTATCAGTATTTTGGTGTAAAAAATCATCCGTTTATAAATTTCGTATAATTTATGTTTGGAATTTAGAAAAACTTCCTTCTACAAAGTTGTAGAGAATTAAATTTTCTATGAAAAGGACATAGAATTTGTATTTTTCTGACAAAAAGGCTATTTATTATGAATTATTGAAGTTTCAAAAAATAAATATTTTTTTTAATGGGAGGTGGGCCCCACTGGTGGCTGATGGCTTTTGAGGCGGCTGGAATTTTTTTTTAAAAAAATATTATTTTATTAAAAAGTCTACTTTAGCATCCTAAACGTTTTCTATAAATAGGGTGCTTAGGTTAGAATTGAAAATCACACCAGAATCAGAAGTTTTCTCTCTCTATAATATCGAGTGTATTTTTCTGAGTATTTAGATACTTTGAGTGTTGCTATTCAGTGCAAGTTTTCTTCAGCCTTATATCAGATATTTCAGTCAGAAGTACTATTCTTTTGAGGTAATGGATGTTATTTTCTTTCGTAAATGATGTTATTCTTTTCAATATCATTATACCAAAATATTGGCATGAATTTTATTATAAAATTCTTACTTTTTTCGTCGGGGTTACTATTCACGTATATGGCACTATTCACGAAAAAACTAAATTTTCTTCTATTTGTCCAAATTATCTGTTATGGTTACTATCTTTGATTGGATCTAAGTTTTGAGCTTTATTCTTGAATTTTGCTCCACAAAGTATTATTATGAAATATTCTTGAACTTGAATAAACTAAAATACTAATCCTTAATCTTGTCCTTTATTTTACTGGATTCGTTATTTATATTATTTTTCATCATCCTCAGTCCTAAAAGGTGATATAACTGAATATCTTTAGCCTGTAGAGCAAAGATGAATGATTACCTGATGAATATCTTTTGCCGTAGTGCAAAGATGGACAAGTGTTGAGATGAACATGACCACTGGTGATACAAATGAATATCTTTGGCCCGTAGTGCAAAGATGAATATTTGATTTGAGATGTATATTGATTGATGTTACAGAGATAAAATATTGATGATGTACTTTTAAATCATAGAAGATAGTAGACTTCATTCTCTACTTAACTCTTCTAATGAATTGTTATTTTCGCTGCGAATATTGATCTAAAACTTGTTGTCAATAATATTTTATCTGAATTGTTGAAGACTAACGATAATTTATTTTCCATTATCTTAGTCATAATATTCTTTACTAGGCTAGTTGAGCTCACCCTTTTCATCTATTGTCCTCTTCAGGAAATGATAATGTCGCAGGAACTAGTCGAGGGACAGAGTGATGGTACGAGTTAGAGCAGTAGTAGTCATCACTATTTCTAATAAATAGTGTGAGCATAATTGTAATGAGGACTTAGTTTGAATGTTAATATTTTCTACATATTTGTATTGACACTCACAGTTGTGTGGTCGTATTTTACACGACCGTGTGATATAAAGTTTGTATTTGAATTTTGTACCACGTATTTAGCGACTCAGAATGGGTTGGGTTGACTGGACCTATTCTGGGGGGGCGTCACAGTTGGTATCAGAGCCAGGTTATATGATATCTGGCGGAGATCGGGGAATAGAACTAGAAGGGAAGAGACGAGTAAATCCTTCACTAGTATGTCCTACCTAAGCTTATGTGGTATTTAATTGGCCAGTCGGAGCATAGGGTTAATATGTGATATGTTAATTTATTTAATTAACCCTTGTTTTATGGCAGTATTTGAGAATGAAAGCTGAGAATGTTAACAACGAAGTGAATGAGACCTTGGAGACACCTTTAATCACCAACCAGGAGAACGTGCAACAAGAAGGCAATGTTCATCCTGAAAACAACGCTGATCAGACGATAAACAATGAGATGTTTAGAAGTTTTTTGCAGTTCATGCAAAACCAGACTAGGGAGACTCGTGTGCAAAATACAGGTGAAGATAATAACAACTCGCGGCTTGTCACTGCCAAGCAGTTCAAAGAATTGGGACCACCAGAATTTCAGGGAAAGCCGGATCCGATCAAGGCGGAGACGTGGGTTAAGCAAATTACCAAGATATTTGATGTCTTGGGATGCGCAGAGGAACAAAAGGTTCCATTTGTCACCTTTATCTTCAGTGGAGAGGCAGATTACTGGTGGAAATCTGTGAAGCGTACCCAGCCTGCCGCACTCAAGATGTCTTGGGAAGCGTTTCAAAAACTGTTCAATGAAAAGTACTTTCCTGAAAGTATTCGTCATATGAAGGAGGTAGAGTTTTTTCGATTAGAACAAAACAACATGATTGTGTCCCAGTACGAGGCTAAGTTCGCGGAGCTGTCCAGGTTTGCACCTCATTTGGTGGAGAATGAGGAACGTATGACGCGGATGTTTCTGAGAGGTTTGAAACCCGAAATACGTCAATACCTCATTTCTCACAAATTTTCTCTATATTCGGATGTAGTGAACAGGGCCCAATTGTTAGAACGAGATAGTGATTATATTCAACCAAGGGACAACAACCAAGGTTGTACCGGTGGCAGCAATCATCGGAGCAATGACAACCAGCGGGGAGGAAAGTATGACAGAAGCGGTAACCACTCAGGTGATAATCGTGGCCATGATAGTAGAAAAAGCGAATCGGGAGGAGATTTCAAGAAGAGAAGGTACAACAATGAGAACGTGAAGACGTCAACATCAGCACCAGCATCAACTGTTTCTAGGGGAGGAGAACGACCACCGGTCGTATGCTATAAATGCGGAAAAGAGGGACACATCAGCCCAAACTGCCCACAACAATTCAAAGCATGCTATAACTGTGGAAAAGAAGGACATATAGCTCGAGATTGTCCTGCTGCGAAACCAAGTCCAGCGGGGGTGGTGATTCCCAAGGCGGTTTCGGACAAGTCAAAGTCGGTGATTCCTGGAAGAGCGTTTGTCGTGACAGCCCAAAACGCAAGGAATCCACACGAGGTGATTACGGGTAAGCTAATCATAAACTCTTGCGAAGTTTACACCTTGTTAGATACCGGTGCTACCCATTCTTTTATTTCACCTGCTTGTGCTCAACGTTTGAACTTGACTTCTGATAAATTAGACTTTGACTTATCTGTTGAAACTCCGTTGGGAGAAACCTTTGTTACATCCACAGTTTACAAATCTTGCGTGATTCAGATTGGTACCCTTACCTTACCTGTTGATCTTATATCTTTGAAAATACTTGCATTTGACGTGATTTTAGGAATTGACTGGTTAACCACTTACCATGACAAAATTGATTGTTTTCGTAAGGTTGTTAGTTTTCATATTCCTAATCAACCTGTTGTGCTAATCCAAACCACCAAACCACAAAAATTAGTTAATATCATTTCAAGTCACAAAGCTATTCGTTTATTGAAAAACGAATGTCAAGCTTTCTTAGCACATGTCACTGATCTAAACCAGAATACATTAGGTTTGAATGATATTTCCGTTGTTAATGAGTTTCCTGATGTATTTCCCGAAGAACTTTCCGGTCTACCCCCAGAACGTGAAGTTGAATTCTTTATTGACCTTGAACCCGGTACAAAACCCATTTCTAAAACCCCATATCGAATGGCTCCTATTGAACTTCAGGAGTTAAAGGTCCAATTACAGGAATTGTTAGATATCGGTTTTATACGTCCTAGTACGTCTCCTTGGGGTGCTCCTGTTTTATTCGTAAAGAAGAAAGACGGGAGTATGCAACTTTGTATTGACTATTGGGAGTTGAACCATGTCACTATCAAGAATAGGTATCCGCTATCTCGTATTGGTGACCTGTTCGACCAGTTGCAAGGAGCACAATTCTTTTCAAAGATCGATCTTCGTTCTGGATATCATCAGCTGAAGATTAAAACTGAGGATATTCCGAAGACTGCCTTCAGAACTCGGTACGGGCATTATGAGTTCTTAGTCATGTCTTTTAGATTGACTAATGCTCTTGCTGCTTTTATGGATATGATGAACCGTGTATTCAAGGAATATTTGGATCAGTTTGTTGTTGTCTTTATTGATGACATCCTCATCTATTCTAAAAGCCGTGAAGATCATGAGCACCACTTGAAGCTGGTAATTCAAAAGTTTCGTGAGAACAAGCTATATGCCAAGCTGAAGAAGTGCGAGTTCTGGCTTGAGGAAGTAGCATTCCTTGGGCATGTGGTATCGAAACGTAGAGTATCTGTTGACCCGACGAAGATTGAAGCAATACAAAGCTGGGAGCAACCTAAGTCGGTGACCGAAGTACGAAGCTTTCTGGGCTTAGCTTGTTATTATCGGAGGTTCGTAGAGGGATTTTCTCGAATCGCTACTCCATTAACTCAGTAGACTCGAAAAGATACAAAATTCGTTTGGAGCGAGGAATGGGAGAAGAGCTTCCAAGAGCTCAAGAGAAGACTTATCTCGGCACCTGTTTTGACAATACCATCTGGTTCGGATGGATTTGTTATCTACAGCGATGCTTCGGGCAAAGGGTTGGGATGTGTTCTCATGCAACATGGGAAAATCATAGCCTATGCCTCGCGACAACTCAAGGAATATGAGAAGAATTATCCTACTCATGATTTAGAGTTGGCAGCTATCGTTTTCGCATTAAAGATCTGGAGACACTACCTGTATGGAGAGAAAGTGGAGATCTATACGGATCATAAGAGCCTCAAATATTTTTTCACTCAAAAGGAACTCAACATGCGGCAACGACGTTGGCTTGAGCTGTTGAAAGATTACGATCATACCATCCAATACCATCCTGGAAAAGCGAACGTGGTAGCTGACGCGTTGAGTAGAAGACCATATGTGGGAACGAGTGCGATGATGTCAAGTATACGCGTAGAACCAGGTTTGATTGATAAAGTTAAAGCTGCTCAAGCTACGGATCCGGAGCTGATGAAGATGAAGAAGAAGGTGCAAGAAGGTGCCATTCCAGAAGCAAGAATTGATGAAGAGGGAATACTTCGAGTCAACTCCAGACTTTGTGTTCCTAACGATTCCGACTTGAAGCATAGAATCATGATGGAGGCACACAACACACCGTTTGCAATCCATCCTGGGAGTACTAAAATGTATCGTGATCTTCGACATACATTTCAGTGGAGCAATATGAAAAGAGAGATCGCGGAGTTTATTTCGAGATGTTTAACTTGTCAACGTGTAAAGGCGGAGCATCAAGTGCCGAAGGGTCCATTGCAACCACTGAAAATTCTGAAATAGAAGTGGGAACACATTACGATGGATTTCGTTATGTGTCTTCCCAAGGTTTCTCAAGGCATAGATGCGATTTGGGTTATTATTGATAGATTAACCAAGTCTGCTCATTTCTTGCCGATACGAGAGACTTATTCCCTTGAACGTCTTGCTCATATGTACGTGAATGAGATTGTGAGATTACATGGCATGCCAGTATCCATAGTTTCGGATCGTGACCACAGATTTACTTCACGATTTTGGATCAGTTTGCAGAAAGCTATGGGCACGGATTTACGATTCAGTTCGGCTTATCATCCTCAAACAGACGGACAATCAGAAAGGACTATTCAAACTCTTGAAGATCTATTGAGACTCTGTGTTCTAGACTTCAAAGGGAGTTGGGATAAGTACTTACCATTGGTGGAATTCTCCTACAACAACAGTTATCAAGCAAGTATAGACGTGGCTTCATTCGAAGAGTTATATGGACGAAAGTGTCGCTCTCCAGTATGCTGGAATGAGGTGGGTGAAGCAACATTGTTGGGACCAGAGTTGGTACGTATGACTACAGAAAAGATTCAAATAATCCGGCAACGTATACAAACAACATAAGATCGACAAAAGAGTTATACGGATCTTCATTGAAAGGACGTGGAATTTAATGTTGGGGACCAAGTGTTATTACGTGTTGCTCCGTGGAAGGGAGTTACGAGGTTTGGCAAGAGAGGAAAGCTCAATCCACGATTCATTGGTCCATTTGAGATCCTTGACCGAGTAAAAAATGTGGCCTATAGACTCGCTTTACCTCCAAGTATGTCTCGTGTTCATAATATTTTTCACATATCCATGTTGCGTAAATATGTGAAAGATCCAAACCATATTATTGAGTTAGAACTAGACGAGATAGCCGAAGATTTAACGTACGAGGAGGTACCTGTCAAGATCTTGGATAGGAAAGAGCATGTCCTACGCTCGAAAATTATACCTCAAGTTAAAGTTTTGTGAAAAAACTATGAAATTGAGGAAATGACCTGGGAGTTGGAATCAGAAATGAAAGCGAGGTATCCTCACCTTTTCGACATACCAGGTACGTACGTCAATTTCGAGGACGAAATTTTATAAGGAGGGGAGAATATAAGACCCAGAATTTTATAAATAAAGATTTAATTTTCTTTATATATTATTTCAAAATGGTAAGGTGTTGATTTGATAAATGTGAAAAATTATGGGTGAAATGTGTAAATATTTCAAAATAAGCAAGTGGTTATAAAATATTCATTGTTGTCGGAGAATATTCGTTTGATCGTGGAATATTCTTGTTGTCGGGGAATATTAGTACGACGGCGCAGCTATTTGTGGGCCCCACAACGGAATAACTGTCTGATATAGAAAGCGACAGAAATAACCTTTTTATAAAATAACGGCATAGTTGTTACCGTTAGTACTGTTGAAATACCCGGTGGTTAAAATACAATAATACGCGGTGTTGCACAGTAGCACACGGTATTGCACAGTATTTTGAATTATTGATTCTTACGTAAGAAGTCACTACTCAATTATTGTTACAGTAATTACTGTTCAATATTTTATATTATTGATTCAATAATTGCATGATATTTTATTGATTCAATAATTGTTACGTTGATATTTTATATCAATAATTGCTGCGTTGTTATTTTATATGATTGATTCAATAATTGTCACTGCACAGTATTTCACATTATCAACTCAATAATTCATATTATTTGAATAATATTATTAGATAGCATTATTGACAATGTCTAAGGAAGTTCTGTCTAGGAGGGGTTATTTAATTGCGCGCCAGTAAGGAGAAGTCCTTATCGGAAGACCCCTTTTTTTTCTGGTAACGACCTGGTTGTCAATATTGTAGTTCTGTAATATTATTTGTGAATAATTAATTATTGATTTATATGATAAAGAAATATTTATTTTGTGGATATAAAAGAAGGAATTAGTGCTGATGTATTTTTATCAGTATTTTGGTGTGGAAAATCATCCGTTTATGAAATTCGAATAATTTATATTTGGAATTTGAAAAAACTTCATTCTACAAAGTTGTAGAGAATTAAATTTCCTATGAAAAGGACATAGAATTTGTATTTTTCTGACAAAAGGGCTATTTATTATGAATTATTGAAGTTTTGAAAAGTAAATATTTTTTTAATGGGAGGTGGGCCCCACTGGTGGCTGATGGCTTTTGAGGCGGCAGGCATTTTTTTTAAAACAATATTATTTTATTAAAAAGTTTACTCTGGCATTCTAAGCTTTTCCTATAAATAGGGTGCTTAGATTATAATTGAAAATCACACCAGAATCAGAAGTTTTCTCTCTCTATAATATCGAGCGTATTTTTCTGAGTATTTATATATTTTGAGTGTTGCTATTCAGTGCAAGTTTTCTTCAGCCATATATCCGATATTTCAGTCAGAAGTATTATTCTTTTGAGGTAAGGGATGTTATTTTCTTTCGTAAATGATGTTATTCTTTTCAATATCATTATACCAAAATATTGGCATGGATTTTATTATGAAATTCTTACTTTTTCCGTCGGGGTTACTATTCACGTATACGGCACTATTCACGTATACGGCACTATTCACGGAAAAACTAAATTTTCTTCTATTTGTCCAAATTGTCTGTTATGGTTACTATCTTTGATTGGATCTAAGTTTTGAGCTTTATTCTTGAATTTTGCTCCACAAAGTATTATTATGAAATATTCTTGAACTTGAATAAACTAAAATACGAATCATTAATCTTGTCCTTTATTTCACTGGATTCGTTATTTATATTATTTTTCATCATCCTCAGTCATAAAAGGTGATATAACTGAATATCTTTGGCCTGTAGAGCAAAGATGAATGATTACCTAATGACTATCTTTGGCCGTAGTGCAAAGATGGACATGTGTTGAGATGAACATGATCACTGGTGATACAAATGAATATCTTTGGCCCGTAGTGCAAAGATGAATATTTGATTTGAGATGTATATTGATTGATGTTACAGGGATAAAATATTGATGATGGACTTTTAAATCATAGAAGATAGTAGACTTCATTCTCTACTTAACTCTTCTAATGAATTGTTATTTTCGCTGCGAATATTGATCTAAAACTTGTTGTCAATAATATTTTATCTGAATTGTTGAAGACTAACGATAATTTATTTTCCATTATCTTAGTCATAATATTCTTTACTGGGCTAGTTGAGCTCACCCTTTTCATCTATTGTCCTCTTTAGGAAATGAGAATGTCGCAGGAACTAGTCGGGGGACAGAGTGATAGTCCGAGTTAGAGTAGTAGTAGTCCTCACTATTTCTAATAAATAGCGTGAGAATAATTGTAATGAGGACTTAGTTTGAATATTAATATTTTTTACATATTTGTATTGACACTCACAGTTGTGTGGTCGTATTTTGCACGACCGTGTGATATAAAGTTTGTATTTGAATTCTGTACCATATATTTAGCGACTCAGAATGGGTTGGGTTGATTGGACCTATTCTGGGGGGGGGGGGCGGGGCATCACAATTACCAAATTCCATTATTTCAAATCAAATATAAACAAACTATAGGATCAAAACCAAATTTTTAAGTAGTCACAACATAGACTCCAGACTTACCAAAGTCTAATACATTTAAATAACAATCTGAAAATTTACACAGAGCATCATTATACCATTTCAGATGATATATAATTAGCACCAACTAACATACAAAAGCACAAGGAGGAAATTCAATATGCAGAAAAACATCAAGATAATCCCATAGCAAACAACAATTCAACAATGTTAGCTTCTTTTTTTCTTTTGAAAAGTATAGAAGTCACTATTAGTTTGTTTTAATGATCATTAGTTGAAATCAGACTCATTTTGTTGTTAAACACCAAAAATTAAACTATCAACATTCTCAATCACTCTAATTAGAACAATTTCATTAATAATTTAATTTAAAATTATTAACATTTGTATCACTTATCCAAAAATATGTTTTAATTAAACTAAATTATTTGAATGAGATAGTCTTAATTACAAATTAAACTATAATTAAAATGTATTGTATTAAAAAGTATAATTAAACATATATATATTATTCAAGAATTAAAATTTGATAACATACAAGGGTAAATATGTAACTTTATCTATTTAGTCAACCCTAAAAACTTGCACAGATGTACTAACTGTTATTTAAAAAACTAGAGGAGAGATAAGTGTTATTATGGTTATTGTTAACGCCACAATCTCGTCACGCGCCTCAATCACGAAAAGCACTCTTTGTCCTGCACAATGAACACATCAGCACCGGATCTCGACGGTTTTGGGCCGCCGGGGATCGCTCCGGTGTGAGAATGAGTACAGATTTTGAGAGAAATTGGGTTAACAATGGAGGTGGTGTGCTTTTGTGTTCTGAGAGAAAAATATGTCCCTTACCTTGTCTGTATAGTGCCTTTTTCCCTCTTATTGTCTCATCACCTTTGCATGTTTTCCCCCGATGTCTTTGTCAATTGGCTGCATGCAGGCTTTTTTCTACTTGCTTTTCCCCCTAGTCAACATTATGTTAACTCCTCATTAATGAAGGTGGCTTAAGACGGCTGGGCCCATCACCTCAATCAGCCGCCTGCTAATCTCACAGATTAGGGGTAATCTTTAGTCTATAAACTGCCACCTGTCATCCACTACCAGCTTCAATCTAGAGTTTATCTAAATGATCTTTTGGATAGTAGCCCAATACTCCAACAGTAAAAATGGGTCTGACCCGGAAAGCCCATAACGAATTTAAATTGACCGACCCAAAATATTTACGGCCCAACATTGCCCCCTAGTTTTTCGTTAAACAAAATGTTTAATGAAAGAGTATAGGAACCTGGGTCAATTATCAAGGAGAATCCCCACAGACTCAGCGAAGCCCAATTAATAGAAAGCCCATATTCAAATGCAGACCTCACGAACCCAAAATCATACACCAATCTTTTTAAATTTCAAAAGTAAATGATATTTCCCAATTCCGAGAGGACACGCCGGCGGTTAACCTTCCCCATCATTATCTCTATTAAATGTGCAGCCTTTGGACTTCGTGCATTTCCAGAAAGGCAATTCTATAAGATTTTCAAACCCCCAAATCAGACAATTTTACCCGTTCATTTGGAGTTCGAAATATACCAGCTTTCTTCTTCTTCTTCTTCTTCTTACTTCGATTTTCTTCTTAACTTGTCTGTCAACAATGGCTTCCCAAAACAAAGAAAACGCTGCTTTGACTTCCGAGATTCGTTCATCTTCCATCCCGACTGTGCCAAACCCTAAGTCTGTATCATCATCCGGCAAAAATCCTATACCTCCTGCTTCTGTACCCCCTCCTTTTAAATTCGAGGACGAGGAACAACACCCCATCGCCAACAGTCCTTCGAAACTGACAGAAAATGATCTCGAAACCATCCGAGAACGTTATTTTATTCCAGATACACATTATCTAAAGGCGCCTACCCTCTCCGATCGAATGTATCATCGTCCCGACGGTTGGACCGCCATGCCTCTCATTTTCTTGGAGAGAAGAATCCGATTTCCTCTCCATGCTTTTATCGTTACCCTTCTGGGGTTTATGGGTGTGGGATTTGCCCAACTGGTTCCCAATTCCTACATCCACATTCTAGCTTTTATAGCTTTCTGTAGCGAATCAGGGGTTTCTCCCTCTATCGACTTCTTTTTCAATCTGTTCGTTCTGGGCAAATCTCGCGAACAGGGTTTTAAGGTTCTGGGTAAACAAGCCCCAAAACCTAATTCTAAATTCAGTAAACGCCCCCTAATGGATACCCCTTCGAGCAACAAGAAATGGTATGAGAAATGGTTCTTCATCAAAGGACCTGAAATATCATCCATTCCCGATTGGACTACTTCAGAACATGCCACTTCGGACCTAGGCGACCTTCCAGACGATCGCATAAAGGAGATAGCGAAGCTCATGGGGAAGCTTCCCAGGGAGGAATGGAGCTTCAACCTCCTAGGCGATCATTCTTGGTTATTCGATCATAAACGTAAGTTTCCAACCCAAATTTTGTATGTTTTTCTCAATTTCTCTTTTATCATTATTTTGAGATATTTTTCTTTGTGTACAGTATCCTTGATCAGGCCTTCATCTTCTGACCGAAGAGGTATAGAGCAAAATCTGTCAGCCCCCTCAGCTCAAGATTTTCCCGAAGCTCAAGAAACCGAAGCACAAGCCTTCGAGCTTCAACCTACCGACCCACCAATAGCCGAATTGAACCCGGACGAAGGGGTTAGTCGGCCTCGCCGAAAAAAGAGAGTTGCCCGAAAGCCTAAACACACTTCCGCTCCTATCCCCACCGAGAGCCTCCTTGACATGCCCGCTGCTGATCGTGCCAAAATTCTCCTTACCAAGAAGCGAAAGGCTAAAGTCAACATTGTACCTCTCACAACCGAAGAATTGAGAGTTCCTCCTTCCACATCGAATCTAGATCTACCTCCACTCTCGCCCACAGAACCTGACGAATTTGAGGTTGAACCTAGTTCTCCTCTTATCCGAAAGAAAAAACATATTTCAGAAGACCAGACCTTTCCTGAAAATCAGCCAACATCCTCTCCTCAACGAGTAAATCCTCCTTTCTTCGGTTCGACGTCTGGAGCTCCTCGATCACCTAGTCTATGGCCTGACCTGAATGAAGACTTCCCCTTGCATCTCTATAATTCTTTCGTTCTGGATACAGACAACCACAGGTTTGGCAACAGTACCATAGCCGATCTGCTGGAAGAAGGCTTGGCTCATCAGGCTAGAGTAAGTTTTCGATCATTTCTGCTCATAAATATATATTCTTCAAGTATTTTATTAATTCAGAATGTCTGCAGGCAAATGGGATTTTCGGGCGTCTTCACCAAAAACATAAAGAAGCCGGGGTCGAAGAAGAAGCGGCCCGAAAAGAAAATGCCATTTTAAAGTCTGCCTTGGCGAAGGAGAGGAGTGAACATGAGAACCTCCGCTTCAACTGTAAAGGTCTTCAAAATGATCTCGCCAAAATGAAAGAGCAGCTGGCCGTGTCTGAAGCTTCTCAAAACGCGATTATGCAACGGAATGAAGAACTTCAGCGGTCCAATAAACAATTGACTGAGAATAACCGGAATCTGGCCTTAAGCGTATCAGATGCTAAGAAATCTGAAGAACATCATCTGGATCTTCGGGGAAAAGCTGAGAAGGAGCTTCGGAATCTGAAGTCGATGGGTCCTCCTCTCACTGAGGAACTTCGCAAGGAGATCCAGGCTGAATACCGGAAGTCTCCTTCTTTAACTAACGAGATAATTCAGATGTACGCGGAGGGTTATGAAGCAGCCCGAAGCAAGGGTAAGGCTAAATTGGCAGCCGTTGCTGTAAACCCGTTGCTCCTTGATTCTTCCGAAGATGAAGATGAGGAGTAATGGTGACAGAAATTTACCCTTTGTATGACAATGTACTGACTTTATTAAGCTTAATGAGATGTATCTTATTCCTTGTTGCTCCTTTCTTAAGTCGAATTTGTATCTTTGTTTAAACGATATATAATTTGAGCTCAACACTCCAAGTAAAATTAATCAACAATGTAAGACGAAACTTACTCACTACCGGAGGATATCATACATCATTGTTAGGATAAACGATCCACCAACTTTTTAGTATGAATATTAGTTCCGAAGAACTTATAATGTTATTCAGCTTTATAATAATTTAGATAAATTCACTCTTCTTTGAGAGCCGAATAAGTTCAACACAGAAAATATCTCGCTTTGCTATAAAAAGTCGAAAGGATTCAGCCTTATACCGAGCTGGCAACCTCGTTCTCTCCGAGAGCCGAACAGGTTCAACCCAAAAGATATTCCGCTTCGCTACGAGGAGTCGAAGGGATCCAACCTTATATCTGGTGACCACGTTCTCTCCGAGAGCCGAACGGGTTGGACCATCAATAGTTCACTTCGCTACGAGGAGTCGAAGGAATCCATCCTTATACCGAGCTGGAGACCTCGTTCTCTCCGAGAGCCGAACAGGTTCAACCCAAAAGATATTCCGCTTCGCTACGAGGAGTCGAAGGGATCCAACCTTATATCTGGTGACCACGTTCTCTCCGAGAGCCGAACGGGTTGGACCATCAATAGTTCACTTCGCTACGAGGAGTCGAAGGAATCCATCCTTATACCGAGCTGGCAACCTCGTTCTCTCCGAGAGCCGAACAGGTTCAACCCAAAAGATATTCCGCTTCGCTACGAGGAGTCGAAGGGATCCAACCTTATATCTGGTGACCACGTTCTCTCCGAGAGCCGAACGGGTTGGACCATCAATAGTTCACTTCGCTACGAGGAGTCGAAGGAATCCATCCTTATACCGAGCTGGCAACCTCGTTCTCTCCGAGAGCCGAACAGGTTCAACCCAAAAGATATTCCGCTTCGCTACGAGGAGTCGAAGGGATCCAACCTTATTTCTGGTGAATAAAAACCTTTACTGGAGAGACAAAGAGAGCCATTTTTATTAATAACTGTCGTTGTGGTTACAGACTTCCATATTTTAATACTATCCCTACTGAAAATATTTGCGGAGTCTCCCGGCATGCCAAGTATTTTTGATTTCAGACCCATCTAAAGTTCGCAGCCGGTAGGTTCCGGGTTTTGATACACTGATGACTTCATAGGGGCCTTCCCAATTTGGCATGAGTTTACCCATATTCTGAGGGGTAGAAGCTTCTACTTCCCGGAGAACTAAATCCCCAACTTCGAATCTTCGAGGCTTTACACCTTTGTTGTAGTACTTAGCCACACGACGTTGATATGTGGCCAACTTTATCAAAGCTGCCTCTCGGACTTCTTCGATCAGATCTAAGTTAGCTCTGAGTCCCTCATCATTGTATAATTCTTTAAATTGACTGACTCGAAGACTTGTAGATCCAATTTCTACCGGAACTAAAGCATCAGTACCGTACGCTAGCCTAAATGGGGAATCTCCCGTCGTAGTCCTTGGCGTAGTTCGGTAAGCCCATAGCACGCTAAGTAATTCTTCGGGCCATCTGCCTTTGGCGTCATCCAGCCTCTTCTTGATTCCATTCAGGAGTATTCTGTTAGTTACCTCAACTTGTCCATTAGATTGTGGATGGGCAACTGAAGTCTTTCGATGCTGAATCCCTAACTCTTTCAGAAATGCCTCAAATTTTGATCCCACGAACTGGCGCCCATTATCTGAAATTACTACCATAGGGATTCCAAATCGAAATACTACTGACTCTTTGAAAAACTTCAAACATTCCTGTTCTGTTATCAGCCGAAGAGGTTTCGCCTCTACCCATTTAGTCATGTAATCAATTGCTACTATAACAAAACTGACCTGACCTTTTGCTTTTGGAAGAGGGCCCAGTATGTCTACCCCCCAGACAGCAAAGGGTATAGGAGATAAAACCGAGTATAGCTCCTCTGGTGGCTGATGTGGGATCGAACTATTCAGCTGACATTTGGGGCATCTTTTCACATAATCAGTAGCCTCTTTGAAGATTGTCGGCCAATAAAAACCTTGGCGAAGTACTTTATAAGCTAGCGACTTCGCGGCCATATGATCACCGCAGATACCTTCATGGACCTCCCGAAGAGCATATTCAGCTTCAGACGGGACCAGACACTTCAGTAGGGGAGAGGAATAAGCTCTTCGATACAGATCTCCATCAATCAGTAAGAAGTTTGCGCTCTTGTATCTCACCTTTTTAGCCAATATCTGATCCGAAGGTAGTACGCCATTTGATAAATAGTTTATGTATGGAGTCATCCAACAATTTGACTGTTCTACGCACGTTACTTCCTCTTTCTGGATGCTGGCTTGTTTCAGGATTTCCAAGTAAACGATTCCTTCGAAAGTGCTTGATTCGGCAGTGGCTAGTTTCGATAATGCATCAGCGTTGAAATTATCAGTTCGACCGACACTTTTAAACACACATGAGCCAAAGTGTTGAAGTCGATCTTTCAATTCTGCAAGATATCTAACCATTTTGGAGCCTCGAGCTTCGTACTCTCCCGAAACTTGCTTGATGACTAGTTGAGAATCACTGTAAATGATCAGCTTCTGAACTTCTAGACTATGAGCCAGACGCAATCCAGCTAATACCAACTCGTATTCAGCCTCATTATTTGTTGCTTTGAATTCAAATCTGACGGCCTGCTGTATTTTGAATCCCTCCGGGCTTGTTAGAATTATCCCGGCACCACCAAGATCCGAAGTAGAAGACCCATCCACATACAACGTCCAATAATCGTGCTCCTGCCGGAGTATGGCCACTATTTCCGGAGATTCTACCATTTCGGTCATGCTGCCATCAGCCTCAGGAAATGAGCACTCTATCACAAAATCAGCCAAGGCTTGGCCTTTAATAGCTGTCCGGGGATAGTACTCTATGAAGAACTGAGACAATTCCATCGTCCACGCAGCAAGCCTTCCCGAAACCTCTGGCTTCCCTAACACCTTCTTTAGTGGTTGGTCTGTGTACACCACTATTATCCGACCTTGAAAGTATTGCCGAAGCTTTCTACTAGCAATGACCAAAGCAAAAGCAAATTTCTCAAGGTATGGATACCTTGTTTCTGCATCCCTAAGGGCGTGATTTACATAGTAAACCGGGTACTGCTTACCCCCAATTTCCCGCACCAAAACTGCTCCTACGGCCAGTGAACTTGCAGCCAGATACAAATACAAAGGTTCCGTAGGAACTGGCTTCACTAACAGAGGTGCCGAAGACAAGTACCTTTTGATGCCTTGGAAGGCTTCCTCACATTCCGAAGTCCATTGGAAGGTCTTCGCATTCTTCGGCCCTTTCAACGTGTTAAAGAATGGCAGGCACCTTTCTGCTGACTTAGACATGAATCGTCGCAACGATGCTATTCGACCAGTTAAACGTTGTACATCCTTGTATGACTGGGGTGATTTCATGTCTAAGATAGCCTGGATCTTCTCTGGATTGGCTTCGATACCTCTCTTACTGACCAAATATCCCAAGAATTTGCCTGCCCCCAGTCCGAAAGTGCACTTAGTAGGATTCAGCTTCAATTCATAACGGCGCACCGTTCGGAAACATTCTTCTAGATCATCCAGATGACCATGACCCGACATGCTTTTAACAATCATATCATCAACGTAAACCTCCATATTCTTGCCTAGCTGCTTCTCGAAGATGTGGTTCATCATCCTTTGATATGTAGTTCCGCATT
Source organism: Panax stipuleanatus (assembly GCA_020205555.1). Classification (NCBI taxonomy): domain Eukaryota; kingdom Viridiplantae; phylum Streptophyta; class Magnoliopsida; order Apiales; family Araliaceae; genus Panax; species Panax stipuleanatus. The sequence continues at coordinate 116,727,339 of CM035118.1, read as the reverse complement.
GATTAATCCGAAAGTCATTTTTTTGTAGGCGTACACCGACCGATGAGTAATGAAAGCTGTTTTTGGTATATCTTCTTTACACATAGAAATTTGATGATAACCTGAAAAAGCATCCATAAAACTAAGAAAAGCATACCCCGAAGTTGCATCAATGAGTTGGTCGATATGAGGCAGAGGATAGAAGTCCTTCAGGCAGGCTTTATTTAGATCGGTGTAATCTATACAAACTCGCCACTTGCCATTATGCTTCTGTACCAGAACCACGTTGGCCATCCACTCTGGATAATCGATCTCGAAGATGAAATCTGCATCCAACAACTTAGTGATCTCCTCGTCAATTATCTTCTGTCTCTCCAATGCGAAGAGTCTCCTCTTCTGTCTAACTGGCTTCTTAGTTGGATCCACTTGCAATCTGTGCTCCGCTACTTTTCGACTTACTCCCGGCATGTCACTAGGGATCCAAGCAAAGACATCGGCATAGCACCGAAGCAACTTCAGCAGGCTTGTTCGAAAAGGTTCTGGAAGTCCCGAACTGATTTTCACTGTTTTCTCTTTCTTCCCCGGAATCAACTCGATCTCTTCGGTATCCTCAACGGGCACGACTAAAGGTTCGGTTCCGCTTTCTGTAAATGGTTCCACCTCAATGGCCATTGTATGCTTCAGTTTACTGATCCCTACCCCCGAAGTGATCAGAGCATTCCGATAGCACCTCCTTGCTAAGTCTAGATCTCCAGCCACTTCACCAACTCCGTGGGATGTAGGAAACTTAATTTTAAAGTGGGGTATTGAAGTAACCGCCTGTAGAGCTGTCAAAGTAGGTCTCCCCAAAATAGCATTGTAGGCAGAATCAACATGTACAACATAAAATTTACAAAGGATTTGAACCTGTTGGGGAACTGTCCCGAAGATGACTGGCAGCTCGATGGTCCCTGCTACTTTGACGGGATCGTTGCTGAAACCATATAGAGGGGCCTCCTGCCCGATTTCCATCTTCTGGCCATCCGCAGGCATTCGGTGGTAAGCATGAGCATACAATATATCCACCGAAGAGCCGTTGTCAATCATCATCCTTTTCATATCCACAGAACCTACTTGGGCCGTGATTATCAAGGCTCCTTCATGTGGTTCGATAGGTTCCGTAGGGAAGTCCTCATCTGTAAAGGAAATTATGGAACCCGGATATGCCCTTTCGACCTTTGCTGGCTTATCTGCCAAAGACATCACAGAGTCCAGATACCCTCGTCTCTTCTTACCTGCAACTTTTCCTGTGTTCCCCCCAGATATCACATCCACGATATGCCGCACTGTAGGGTTTGGCACTGGTTGAACGGGCTGGGCAACTTGAGCCAACTCCTTATTCTCCGGTTGATTCCTTTGTCGTTCCCGACCTGTTACATAATGCATCAAAGTACCACTTTGAACTTTTCTCTCAATAAATTCTTTCAAACTCCAACAGGAATTTGTATCATGTCCAACCGCCCGGTGGTAATTACAATATAAGGCAGGATCTCCAGACCCCGGTCGAAGGTTGTTTTTGGGTGCTTCGAAGTACGGTTGGTTTTTAATGTGTTCCAAGATGGTGGCCCGATCCGTGTTAAGTTGTGTGTACACCTTGTTCACTCTTTGAGTTGGAATGGGTGGACGATCTCCCCTGGGTACCCAGTTACTATTATACCTTTTTTGATTACCTTCGGATCGATCGTTGCCTGCATTATTTCTTCTCTGATTAATGTCAGGCTTTTCCCTGTCTTTCCCCTTTACTTTTTCCGAAGAGCTTTGTTTCAAGCTAGCCATTGCCTCTTCCACCACGATGAAACCTTCGGCCTTTTCAAACGCTTCGGCCAGACTCTTCGGATGTTTGAACACCAGCTTCTTTACTAATTTTTCCGATTTCGCCAGATCTAAGCCATTCTGGAATAACCCTACCGCCTGAAGATCGTTAAGATCTGAAACCTGCCCTACAGCTTCTCGGAATCTCTTCACATACTGCCCCAGAGTCTCACTTGGATATTGCCTTACTTGGGCCAACGATCCCGTGGGTCTCCCTCTTCTCTTATTGCTCCCGAAGCGAGCATGGAATTTGTCACACAAATCCGCCCATGACGCAATCGAATCTGAAGCCAGAGCCCCCATCCATTGCCTTGCGTCCTTTCTTAATGTCAATCCGAACGTCTGACATTTAGCTGCGTTTGAATAGTCGTAATAATCCATTAATCTGTCAAATGCTTGGCTGTGGTCAAACGGATCTCCAGAACCATCATAACTTTCCATATGAGGCAACTTTTTGCTGGGATCAGCTTTCTCTTTAAGAATTTCAGATGAAAAGGGGGACGCCTTTTTATCCGGAGTCTTCCTCCCTTGTTGATCCTCTGTTAGCTGCTTCCGGAGCTCCTTTATCTCTTTCACCAAGTCTTCCACCAACCCGGACGAAGAAACAACCTCCTTCCTTGGAGAAATCGTCCTATTGTGTCTAATCCGATCTTTTTCATCCGGGCTAAACGATGTCGAAGGACTTCGTCTCGTACTTCGACCAGAGCGAGAACTCCCTGTATGGTGTATCCTCTTCGAATGCCTTGGAGAAGGACTTCTAGATCGGCTTCGTCGCCCATCTCTTCTACCGCTTCTATGGTACTCAATACGAGGCGTCCTTTTCGAAATCTCGAGAGAATATTCTTGTGATATACTTCGTTTCTCATCGGGAGAATGACTACAAGTCTCACTATCGTCTCGCTGGGAGTATTCATTCCTCCTTGCTCTTCGACCACGTGATTTACCCCTTCTTCCCGGTCGAGTGTAACTGAAAGCTTCGTCTTTTCTCTCGGCCGCAAGAACCATCTGTTTAGAAATCTCCTCTCTCTGCTGCAGAAGTGCTTTTAAAGCTGTGTCGGTCTCTTGAGCCTTCTTTGCCAAGACAGAAATCTTGTCTGTATGGCCTTCTCGATGCCGGGCCTTGAGTGGTGTATCCATCATCTTTTTCCGATCGTTATCGGAACCTTTGCTAGCAGTAGAAAATAACTTCCTCTTGGCATCCCCATGGTCTCTAGCTTGAGAACCTCCTAGTACCCTCTGTGACTCAAGTCTGTCATGAATACTTTTTGAGGGTCCTAGTCTGTCTTTCACCGAAATCCTTTGCAGAGAAAAACTAGCGTCCGTTGGCTGTCCCTCAGCCGTGATCGTTTTACTTTTTACCATAGCTTCCGACGTAAGATGCTTAATACGTTGTGATTGAAAATCAGAAACACTAAGAGCCCTCCTTCTAGCGCCAATGTTAACGCCACAATCTCGTCACGCGCCTCAATCACGAAAAGCACTCTTTGTCCTGCACAATGAACACGTCAGCACCGGATCTCGACGGTTTTGGGCCGCCGGGGATCGCTCCGGTGTGAGAATGAGTACAGATTTTGAGAGAAATTGGGTTAACAATGGAGGTGGTGTGCTTTTGTGTTCTGAGAGAAAAATATGTCCCTTACCTTGTCTGTATAGTGCCTTTTTCCCTCTTATTGTCTCATCACCTTTGCATGTTTTCCCCCGATGTCTTTGTCAATTGGCTGCATGCAGGCTTTTTTCTACTTGCTTTTCCCCCAGTCAACATTATGTCAACTCCTCATTAATGAAGGTGGCTTAAGACGGCTGGGCCCATCACCTCAATCAGCCGCCTGCTAATCTCACAGATTAGGGGTAATCTTTAGTCTATAAACTGCCACCTGTCATCCACTACCAGCTTCAATCTAGAGTTTATCTAAATGATCTTTTGGATAGTAGCCCAATACTCCAACAGTAAAAATGGGTCTGACCCGGAAAGCCCATAACGAATTTAAATTGACCGACCCAAAATATTTACGGCCCAACAGTTATCTAAAGGAAGTGTTACTGTATTTTACTCATTTTTATACTCCTACCGGATAACTTGTTAATTCCTAGTCAACCATCGTGGGTAGTAACTGGTTGGAGGCTTGTATGATCTAAACAAATTTCTTGCATAACTGCTGAATATTAAGTTAATCATAAGGTGTGAATAATTTAAACTTTATTTGAGGGAAACTGAATATTAAGCTACCCTAGCTATAAGAGTTTTGAGTTGTTAAATTTGGAATGTTGAACACTATCCTCCATAAACTTAGACATACTCGGCAAATGATTAACCATAATATTTTGATCAAAGTGATTAATTATGACACTAAAACAGTGTGAAAAAATGTCAACAATGTAACCAAAACACTGACTCCAGCCGCCATGTTTAGTCTCATTCCAGCACTTTGTATCGCGATTGGAAACAGACAGTCACTTGTAGAGGCATTCTGCTTCACAATCTTTGCCAGCCCCTGGAAATCGCACGACTCCACATCCTGATTATTAATCTGGAAATAATTGTTAAACGCGTACGAAACCCTCTTGCTCCCATCCAATTTACTGCAACCTCCTCCATCTGCCAGGCTCGTGCAATCGCCCAAGGAGCAGGCGTATTGTACGTTGGATGGAACTGCACCCATGTCCTTGACATCATTATCGAGCACACACCACTGCCCGGGAAGGTATTGCACATTCTTTGCCCCAACTGGCATTACATCATTTCCTTTCCCCGAAAAGTCCATTGGGAACTTAGGCTGTCCATCATACCTGAAAATCCCCCAATGGCGCTCAAAATCACCCGGGGCTACACTTTTCTGGTTCTCATCCGTAAGACTAAAGAGGTAAACCTCAATGTACCCCGGATACAGAGGAGTCCCTTTGTTGGTGGCCATTTTCTTGAAAAATCCGTCGTAGAATTTCTTAGCCATTTGGAGATTGGCATTTTTGTTGCCATCGGTTGGCCATCCGATTTCCCCAACAACTATTTTCAGCTTTGGGACCCCTGCTTTTCTCAAAGACCAAACAAGGGTGTCAAGATTAGCGTCCAGCATATTGTTATAGTATATATTTTTGTCTTGGACCCCTTTTCCCCCTCCATTAAAGAAAGCAAAATCAACAGGGAAATCAGGATTTTGGTAGAGACTAAGGAAGGGGTATATGTTAACGAGGAATGGCGCATCGTTGTCATTGAGAAAGTGTGCAATTTTAACCATGAGCTCTCGTATGTCCTTTCGAAAATTGCCCTCAGATGGAGTTGAATTGGATTCATAGACATCAGCATTTTGGGGGATGGTCACTTTGATTTTGTCTTTATGGCCAGCTTCATTTATAGCCTTTTGGATGTTTTCCAATGCGGGGAACATTGTTTTTAGGTTTGAACCATTGTACGAGCTCAAGAATGGTTCATTTCCAACAGCCACATACCTGTAAAACCATGCCGTAGTTTAGTTCGTTCAACAAAATTAGTGGAAGTTCAATCGATATTCAAATTTATTCATAGATGCAAAATAAAACAGAAAGTACTAAAGAAAATTCGTAAATGGAATTTCATTCAAATTTACAAGTACAATAGATGAAAACATGTATAATTTCAAGTTTGATTTCAACGTCAGATATTTTCAAATTCAAATTTAATTTGATTCATTTAACTTAAAAAAATAATAATAATTTGTGATTATTACTACTATTGAGATAAATTACAATTTTCATAATTTTATTAGAAGAAAAAAGTTTAGCCAAGGCTTAGCTTTCTAAAAGTAAATAAATTCATACCAATTTTAAATTTGACAATAGCTCAAATTAACTTCAAAAAGTCAAACTTAATTTTATATTTTAAACAAACGGAATATCTACAAAAAATTGCATATATTGTATTGTACAAAAATTCCTTTTTGTCCAACTGATGCATCACAAAAACTATGTACAGATCTTTTTGGGAATTTTCATTTGACACCATACTCCATCAAAATGAAAACAAATGTTACTCACCTAATATCAACTCCACCATCATAAAGATGTTTTGAGACATTCTCTTTGACCCAATCCTTGGCTTTGTCATAATCCCCAAACCGGGCCAGTTGATCATTAGGGATGCCGAGCATGACCTGAATGCCGCTACCAGCAAAATGTTTGACCGTCCAATGATCGGAATCAAACAGCTTCACTTTATTGATCTTATTGTCCTGCAGCATTTGAATTACTATGCCAGGGTCGAGATTTTGCGCCATTTGAGTTCCCCAATTTACTCCGATAGCTTGAGCAAAATTAGTTGTTGTGACCAGAAAAAGCGAAAAACATGCCCATGACAGGACCATGGCACGAGCCATGGTTAATTAAGGCTGCAATGATTAGAGGGTAGGGGGAATTAAAATGCACCACCGGACAGCTTCTCAATTTGTTTTCTTTGAGATGTGGATAATACGAGTGGGGATGGAAATTTGGGAGGAGGGATTAAAGATTGATGGAATTGCGTGAGTTTAGAGATTTAAAGAGAGAGAGGTGGGTGATCACAGGTGTTTTGGGTGTTAGAGAAGGCCAATGTTACAATGTATATGCTGTTTTTAGGCAGCAAATTATGAAGGGTTGAGAAACTAAATAGATATTTCTAATTTTGTAGGGGTTAGTAACATAAAAAACCAAGGATTTTAATCGACATATTTACCATTTTCTTTAAAATAAATAGTATAATATTTATTGTATGTTTCTACGTTTAGTTACCATTTTAACTGTAAATTTTAATTTTGTTGAACATCCCCCCTCATGGACGAGGAGAATAAATTACTTGTAGAATGTCCATAATCCAATTGGGTTATTGATTGTGTTGGGTCCCGAATATTTGAAGACCCAAGACCTGGATTGAGCTTGGCTGCGGATGGGCTTTGACCCAAACTATGGTTGGGCTATAGTGAGTCCGGTTGGTCTATGTTGGGGGCACTCCTAATTATATGGGGATTCTATGTATGGAAGGAAGAATCATGCAATGATTCAACTTTCTATATCTTGGGAGATTTAATACTATCCTATTATGAAAAGGATACACGGGGGGAACCCTAATCCTATATGGACGTGGATTCTAGCATGGATGTGAGTGCTATAAATACATGGCTTAACCCTAATAAGGTACATACACACTTTATTATTCCAGCAATAGAGTATTTTATTCCTCCATTGTTAAACCTTGTCAGCCTGTACTTATTCTCACACCGGAGCTATCTCCCGGCGGCCCAAGCCGTTAAGCTTTGGTGTTTACCCGTTTTGTGCAGGATTGGACGCGCTTGGTGATTGGAGCGCGTGGACGAATCTTGACGTTAACATTGGAGCTAGAAGGAGGGCTTTTCAATCACAACTAGCAAATCACCACGCCAGAAAATATGGTGACCTACAAAACAGTTTCTGATATGGAACAGTCGTCAGTGGCGGTGTCCACACAACCGAAGGGGTCGGTGAAAGATCGGTTGGGGCCATTCAGCATCCACACACGGCTTGGCCCTCAAAACAATTCAACCGGTTCTCAGGGAGGAGGTCTGCATGGAGCCCAACGAAAACTGTTCCACACCACTAGCCAGGAAAGGAAAGACCGAAAATGGGTGGAAGGCACCCCGCCTCGAACCCATCTCCGGGAGGACCGCGAAGCGGCCGTAGCCAGAAAGATGAAAGAGATAGAGGACACAGAGCAGGCTCTGAAGGTCCTCATGATGCAAAAGGAAGAGTTTGCCAGATAGGTCGTGCACATGGTTGAAGACAAAGCTTCCAACCACCTTAACCACTCTGGGCGAGGGAGGTCTCCGCTCAGGGAATCCCAAAAGAATAACGATGCCACCAAAAGAACCGAGGGTAGGCTTCGGAGCCGCTCTAGGGAAAGAAGCAGATCCGGAGATCGTCGAACTGAGGGGCGTTTGTGAGTACACTGCTCTAACAGCCCTCGGCGGGACGAGAGAAAGTCATAAGTGGACCGCCATGAAAGCCGAAGACAAGATAGCCCCCGCGGGAAGCGGTCTCATCAGGAGGTCCAGTCATCGGTCCAAAAGCCGAAGGGCAATCCCCAGGATAGTCCTCGGCGGAATCAAGACAGAGACTACAGAAGCCCTCCCCGGAACCGCTGGAAGGGTGACAGAGACTACCGAAGCCCCTCTTGGAACCGCCGGGAAGGTGAAAGAGATTACAGAAGCCCTCCCCGGTCTCACCGGGAGGGCGAGAAAGACTGCAGGAGCCCTCGGAACCTAAAAGATCTAAGAGAAAAGTTGTCCCCAAAGAAGAATTCTGATCCAGCTCTTACAGCGGTCGAGATATTGACCAAAAAGCTGGAGGATATGCAGAAGCAGCTGATCGCGAGCCAGCAAGGGAAAGTGACTTCGGGGAAAAAGGCTTCCTCATTCTCCGAAGAGATCCTTCGGGAAAGAGGCGACCTAAATAAAAGGTTGTCCATATATAGAGAGTTATGACGGGTCAGACGATCCATACAAGCATAGCTAAACATACGACACGTTATTGGACTACTATGGCTACACCGATGCGGCAAAGTGTAATACCTTTCATCACCACTTTGAGGAGGGACGCCCGGCACTGGATGAACACACTAGCCCCGAACTCAGTCTCGTCATGGGAAGAACTATGTGACAAATTCCATGCTCGGTTTAGGAGCAATAGGAAGAGAGGAAAGCCTACGAGGTCATTGGCCCAGGTCAGACAACATTCCAACGAGACGCTAGGCTAGTACGTGAAGAGATTCAGGGAAGCAGTCGGCCAGGTGGCCGACCTCAATGATTTGCAGGCCGTGGGGCTTTTTCAGGACAGCCTGGATCTGGTCAGGTCCGAAAAACTGATGAAAACTGATGTTCAACCACCCGAGGAGTCTGGCCGAAGCCTTGAAAAGGCGGAAAGCTTCATCACTATGGAAGAAGCAATGGAAAGTCTGAAGTGAGGCTCTACAGAGAAGCCTAAGGAAAAGGAGAAAGAGAAAAGCATGCCCGAGGGAAATTCAAGACGTTATGGGAGTGATAAATCGGGTAACTACCAAAAGTGAGATGATAATAACAGGGGGTCGGGTGGGAACCGCCCTCCCCTACCGAAAGATCAGGATAGCAGAGTCTACACTCTACTCAACACCCCCCGACTGGCCATCCTAGAGCACTTGAAGAAACTGCCGGGTTACCAGAAGCCAGATGACGGCTACAAGCCTAGGAAGGAAAATTCTCACAGGTACTGTGACTACCACGAGTGTATGGGGCATTACACCGCAGAATGTTGGGGTTTGAAGGAGCTGATCGAGACAAACATACAGTATAGGGGTTTAATTCGATTTGTGTCAGGAAGGGGAGAAGAAGCATAGCAGATGGCAGCTCCGACCCAGGCTGATCAGCAGCCCCAGCCGAACCCGACTCACGGGGTTCGCCATGTGGTAGATGTCATCACGGGTGGTATGATGGGAAAGCTCTCGGGACAGAAGCGGCATAGCTATCTGGATTCAGTAATGTCAGTGGAAGACCAACCCATAAGATGAGAGGACCCTTTCCTGGGTTTAGTCATATCCTTTACAGACGAAGACTTCTCTACCAAACCGATCGAATCACATGAAGGAGCCCTGGTAATCACAGCACAGGTGGGGTCAATCGATATGAGAAGGATGATGATAGACAACGGATCATCAGTGGACATTTTATATGCTCATGCCTATCAGAGGATGAGCCTAGACGGAAGGAAGATGGAGATCGGACAGGAATCTCCACTCTACGGCTTCAGCAACGAGCCGGTCAAAGTTGCTGGAACTATCGAGCTGCTGGTGATCTTCGGTACAGCTCCTCGGCAGGTGGAGATCATGTGCAGGTTCTATGTAGTACATATGGACTCAGCTTACAACGCCATCTTGGGAAGACCTAAACTGACAGCCCTTCAGGCAGTCACCTCCATACCCCATTACAAAATCAAATTTTCCACCAAACATGGGGTCGGAGAGGTAGCAGGGGACCTCGATCTGGCAAAGAGGTGCTACCAGAATTCACTGATCACTTCAGGAGTAGGGGTCAGCAAGCAGAAGCAGACCATGGCAATAGAGATCGAGCCCTTCACCGAAAGCATCCAGGAGCCATTGGTCAAGCCAACAGGAGAGACCAAAGACATAGAGCTAGTACCAGGGAAGCCGGACAAGATAGTGAAGATCGGGACAGGGTTACCAGAACCCTTTCGGACCCATCTGGTGGAGCTACTACGGAGCTATGCAGACATCTTTGCATGGGTCCCCAGCGATATGCCAGGGGTAGATCTGAAGGTTGTCGAGCAAAAGCTTTACGCGGATCCAGCAAAGAAACCAGTTAGGCAAAAGAGGAAGATCTTTGCCCCTGAGAGATAGAGAATAATTGACGAGGAAATAGCGAAGCTGTTGGCAGCAGACTTCATATTTGAGATAGACTATCCAGAATGGATGGCGAACGTAGTGCTAATTCAGAAGCAGAATGGCAAGTGGCAGGTCTGCATCGACTACACTGATCTGAACAAGGCATGCCCGAAGGACTTCTATCCTCTGCCACACATCGACTAGCTAATTGATGCCACTTCGGGGTATGCACTGCTTAGTTTTATGGATGCATTCTCGAGATATCATCAGATCTCGATGTGCAAGGAAGATATACTGAAGACGATATTCATAACACATCGATTGGTGTATGCTTACAAGAAGATGACCTTTGGCTTATTGAACGCGGGAGCCACCTACCAAAGAATGATGAACTATGTCTTCCAAAACCAGCTGGGAAGAAGTATGGAAGTCTACATAGATGATATGATTGTGAAGAGCATGACTGTCCGAGGGCATTTAGATGACTTGGAGAACTGCTTCCAGACAGTTCGGCATTATAATCTGAGGTTGAACCCTATAAAGTGCACCTTCGGTCTGGGAGCCGGGAAATTTCTAGGGTACATGATCAGTCAAAGAGGGATAGATGCCAACCCCGAGAAGATCAAGGCCATCCTTAATATGAAGTCTTCAAAGTCATATAAAGACGTCCAACGTCTGACAGGTCGGATAGCAGCTATGAGGAGATTCATGTCCAAGTCGGCAGAAAGATGTCTGTCGTTCTTTGATACTTTGAAAGGGCCGAAGAACGCAAAGAGCTTCCAATGGACAGCAAAATGTGAAGATGCGTTTCAAGAGATAAAGAGGTATTTATCTTCGGCGCCTTTGCTGGTGAAACCTGTTCCTACAGAGCCATTGTACTTGTACTTGGCGGCAAGTTCGTTAGTAGTAGAAGCTGTCTTGGTGCGGAAGATCGGGGGTAAGTAGCACCCGATTTATTACATAAACCACTCCTTTAGGGATGCAGAAACAAGGTGTCCGAACCTGGAAAAGTTTGCCTATGCCTTAGTGATAGCAAGAAGGAAGCTTCGAAAATATTTTTAGGGTCGGTTGATAGTGATTTATACAGATCAGTCGTTAAAGAAAGTCCTGGGCCGACCAGAGGTCTCAGAAAGGCTTGCAGCATGGACCATGGAGCTGTCCCAATTTATTCTAGAATACCACCCTCGGACGACCATCAAAGGGCAGGCGCTAGCAGATTTTGTTGTAGAATGTTCATTCTCTAAAGCAGATGATAACATGAGACAAGTTGAGGGGACAGAGAAGACAGTTGCAGTTGTTCTTCCAGGACAGAGTGTTTGGACCTTGTACACAGATGGTTCAACAACTTCAGATGTCAGTGGAGATGGAGTCATCTTGACCAGTCCCGAGGGGTTCAAAGTCCAACAAGCGATCAGATTCGGGTTCAAGGCCATGAATAATGTGGCAGAGTATAAAGCAGTTCTGGCAGGGCTTCGGCTAACGAAGAGTCTTGAGGTGAAGAAGCTGGTTATCTTCAGCGACTCTCAGTTGGTCGTCAAACAGATCTCTGGAGAGTATGAGGCCCGAGGGTCCAAAATGGTGAAGTATTTGGCAGAAACAAAGGATCGACTGCAGATGTTCAAATTATTTGAGTTTCAAGGGGTAGATCGGTCAAATGACACTATAGCCAACGCATTGGCTAGGTTGGCTATGACTGAAGCAAGCACCTTCAGCGGATCGGTCTACCTGGAAATCCTGAACAAACCAAGTGTTCAGCATGCTGAGGTAATGTGGCTGGAGCACTCAACAAGCGGGATAGCTCCATATCTGGACTATCTCGCGGACGATATATTGCCATCGGATCGATTGCTGGCCAGAAAGATAAAGCACAGGAGTGCAAATTTTGTGCTGATAGATGGAGATTTATACAGAAGGGCTTACTCATCACCATTGCTGAAGTGTCTGATGCCATCAGAAGCGGAGTACGCCCTTCGGGAAGTTCATGAGGGGATATGCTTTGGCAGGGTTACTACTGGCCTACAATTTTCAAGGAGGCTACTGAATACGTGAAGAAGTGCTCGAAGTACTAGCTGAATACCCCTATCACACATCAACCTCCCGAAGAGTTGTATTCAATATTATCACCCATTCCTTTTGCCGTATGGGGGGTTGATATACTGGGCTCGTTACCAAAAGAAAAGGGGCAAGTGAGCTTCGTCATCATTGCCATTGACTATATGACAAAGTGGGTGGAGGTTAAACCTCTTAAATTGATCACAGAACAAGAGTTCCTGAAGTTTTTAAAAGAATGTGTTATGTTTCGGTTCGGCATACCTATGGCAGTAGTTTCAGATAATGGCCGACAGTTCGTGGGGTCAAAGTTCTAGTCATTCCTGGCCGAACTCGGCATACAGAATAGGAAGACCTTGGTGGCACACCCTCAGTCTAATGGACAGGTCGAGGTCACTAACAGAACCCTACTGAATGGAATCAAACGAAGACTTGATGAAGCGAAAGGAAGATGGCCCGAAGAACTGCTCAGTGTCCTATGGGCCTATCGGACCACTCCTCTGTCCACTACTGGGGAATCCCTATTTTGATTGGCTTATGGTACAGATGCTTTTGTACCAGTAGAGATCGGCTTCACTTCCCTTCGGGTCAGCCAGTATAAAGATATGTATAATGAAGATGGACTTCGGGCTAATCTGGATCTACTGGATGAAGTCAGAGAAGCTTCCTTGGTGAAACTTACTGCTTATCAACGCAGGGTGGCTAAACACTATAACAAAGGCGTGAAGCTGAGAAGGATCCAGGTCGGGGAATTCATTTTTTGGGAAGTAGAGGCCTCTATGCCTCAGAATTAGGGGAAACTGATGCCTAGCTGGGAAGGGCCGTATGAGATCATATAAGTACCAAAGCCTGGCACCTATCGACTTCGAGCATTGGATGGGTCAGACATCCAGAATACTTGGCATGCCGGCAGACTCAGGAAATACTACCACTAAGAAGAATCTTTAGTAGAATAGGGTCTTCAGTAGTCCAGAAGTCAGAGTCAAACGTCTATAATAGTGCCAGGAATTCATCAATAAAAGAAGCTTTTTTCTCTAGCAAAGTTGTTCTATGTGTTTATAATTGTCCGATCAGAGGACCAAATTGTGTCTATCAGATCACCGGATTAGATCAGCGGATTAGGTTTTTTGGTGCTAAGGTGGAAGACCCTTCGTCTCTTTAGAGCGGAGTTTAAAGTTTCCTGGTGTACCTTCGGCTCTCGGACAGAAGGTCATCGGAGTGATCACGGTGGAATTCCTTCGTCTATTTGTAGCGAAGCGAATGTTTATTCCTGATGTGCCTTCAGCTCTCGGAGAGAAGGTCATCAGTGGGACTATGGTGGGCTTCGTTTAGAAGCAAATTTTCTTAGTGTACCTTTGGCTCTCGGAGAGAAGGTACATTGGAGTGTCTAAAGGTTGGGTTTCCACGCCTCTTTGGAGCATCTTGGAACATTCCTGGTGTATCTTCGGCTGTCGGAGAGAAGGTTATCAGAGTGACTAAGGTTGGGATTTATACACAAGCAAAGATTTTCCTAGTGTGCCTTCGGCCCTAGGAGAGAAGGTCATCAGAGTGGCTAAGGTGGGCTTCATTGAGAAGAAAAATTTTCCTGGTGTATCTTCGGCTCTCGAAGAGAAGGTATATCTGAGTGATTAAGGTGGAATTCCCTCGTCTTTTTGGAGCGACGTGAATATTTTTATGATGTTCCTTCGGCTCTCGGAGAGAAGGTCTTCAGAGGTTTAAGGCTGGATTTATTTAGCCCTGGGGGGCATCGAAGACTTTTCATGCTTTAATTACTTGTGATTATTTCATGAATTGAATGATATGAATTCATAATGAAAGTGCAGGTTGGAACTGAAGACTGAAAGATAAATACTTTTTCATTGATTGATAAAGTTAAAGATTACAGGAAAATTAAAGGTATAAATAGGAGACTCCTATTCAAAAGAAGAAGGATCCTCATTAATATCCTCTTCGGAGTCTGAAGTATCAAGAAGAGCCGGATTGACGAAGCGTTAGGCCATTTTGGCCTTGCCTTTAGTTCGGCAGGCTTCATAACCTTCGGAATACATCTTCAAAACTTTTCATTCAGCTCGGCCGATTCTTTGTACTTCTTGACGGCTTGCAGTTTGGCCTATTCGATGACAGCTGACGTAGAGGCTTTAAGGTTAGAAAGTTATTTCTCCAGATCTGCACTCCGAAGGCGAGCATCTTCTTCCCCTTTCTGCAGAACGGAGTTGGTCTGCTGAAGTTTTTGGACGTTCTGGTTCAGCTGCTGGATCAGGAAATGGTCAGCCTCAGCCTTTTCTCCGAGGGATCGGCATGTGGCGTCGGTTTGGGTGGCATGCTCTTCCAGTTTGGCCTTCTCCGCCTGAAGTGCAGAAGCTTCATGTTGGAGTTGGAGGTTAATTCATTTGGTTCGGGCATAGACGCCTTGTTCTTGGCGAATAGCCAGCGTGAGAGTCTCTATCTCCTTGGCAGATCTATTCACTTCTGCTTCATGCACCTTCCATTTGTCAGCAATCCAACCCCAGAGAGCATTCATCTGTAGAACACAAGTTATATTTAATCAGGGGGATTGTTAAATGACTATATTGAAATAAGGAGGATATCAGTAGCTTACCCAGCCTTGCTGGATAAGGCCATCGGCGATGAGGCCTTGATAAGGGACGTCTTTAAATCGGTCCTCATCAGCAGGGAGGACAAAGTTTTTATAAGCCTTAAGGGGATAATGTTGGTGGTCGCAGGGAGAAGAAAGTCTTCTGGCTTGGTTCTGCAGCGGGGGCAGATTGGTGTGGTTGAGAAGAAGAGGGAGGCTCTACGATCTGCGGGTTTTCAGGGGGAGGTGCGGAGGTAGTAGCTTCTGGAGTTGTGTGTTTTGGTCCTTGGCTAGAGGGGGGAGTAGGAGCGGCTTCAGATGAAGAAGCAGCTGTTGCAGAGGAAGGTACTCTCAGCTCTTCGGCAGTCAAAGGGGTTATCCTGGCACGTTTTGCTTTGGTGCGGAGGATTTGTCCTCTCTCTTCTTCGGGTAGGTCTATGATGTTGACTGGAATAATAGGGGGAGGACCGACTTTTCTTTTAGCAGGCTTCTTTGAAGCTCTCTTCTTCTGTCGAACCTTTGAAGAGGCTTCGGGGTTGGCGGCTTCGGATGGGATTTCTTCGGTGTTGGGCGTTGTGGAGGTTTGGACTTCGGCATGAGCATTCAGTTCTGTGGATACTTCGGTAGTCTTTTCAGAGCGTTTCCCCGAAATATACTATTGGTCATTTTACCGATCAATATATTCGTGCAAGTATACACGGTCAACAAGTAATAAAGTGTAATTACAGATATCGTTCCCACAGAGAATTAACAGATAAAAGGTCGCCAAATCAATAGTCCATAATCAATTCAATCTTATTTAAACGGGCGGTAAGAGTTGAAATTAAAACTAAATTAAAACTAGACAAGGAATTAAACTTAATACTAATTAATCCTAGAGTAAAATCAGATAATGAAGACATGAGATTCCAATTTCCCCTAATGATTCATCGAAGTTGATTCACTTCCAATTAGGTCAAATTAATCCTCACAGTTGTTAGCCGAGAACACGAAAGTGAGAGAAGGCCATCTTTCGATGCACCTAATCCATATCACATGCAATCCACAAATGATAGAACGTACGTGAACACCCATATTATCTAAACCCTTATATGTCTATGGTGTTTACAAATAAATAGGGTTTAAGGTCAAGTTCTCTATTGACTGCGAGCGGTGCTTCGGTATATGTCTATCCTAAGCACAATCATAAGTCCAACGCCATGTGAACATACAATTGCCCGCCACTACGATTATATCTAAACCTACATTTCATCTTTCAAGTCCACATAGGTTATCACAGTAATTGGTCATGACTCAATTAAGCAATGAAAGCATGAATCGCAATGGACAATCACATAAAAATCAATAAGAACCAACATGGAAGATAAATCAACATCAACTACTCATTAGGTTCCATTGAAACCTCAAAATACAATTTAAGTCATAGACAACTCAAATATATCATCCACAAGGTTCATAAACATCATCCGAATACAAAATGAATATAAGGAGAGTAATGAGATAGAGAATGTAAATCTTTAGTCTTTCTCCAAGCTTGGATCTGTGATGTTAATCCTTGCTTCAATCTTCTTCTCTAACTAAACCCTAGAATCTAACTAACTCACACTAATCTAACCTTACTCTACTCCTAATCTAGATTAAACAAGAAATGAAAGGAAAAGAAATGGAAAACTAGGGCTTAGACTCCCCAAGGGAAGATGTCTCGACCAAATGGGGCTAACAACCCTTATATCTATGCCTCTCCCGTTCAATTCAAGCAAAGTCAAAGCTGGCCAGATTTTAGACTGGCGCGGCCGCGCGCCATAATGCCTTGGAGAGGGCGCGGCCGCGCAACTTTACAGGTTTTGATGATTCTTTGCTTTTGCTGCTGCACTTGGCTGCCACCTTCATGCTTGCCTTCTTGCACTTTTAGCCTCGTAGCATCCTCACATATCAATGCTCCTTCGCCATGCCATCATCATGCCTTAAGCCATTTGTACTTTGCCTCTTTTTGGCCATCTTTTGTCCATTTAAGCTCAATTTGCACTAAAAGAGTTCCTAAACCTGAAAATCACAAAACAAAGGAAAAACATATGAAAAGCACAATGATAATCAAGTTTAAGCCACTAAACAAGCTAGAAAATATTGATTAAGTGGTCCTAAAACCCACTTATCAAATACCCCCAAACTTAAACGTTGCTTGCCCTCAAGCAACTAAAATAAAACTAAACACAAGATGCATTGCAGTATCTACGATGTAAGCAACCTACACTATCATGAATGCGAATCCAAGTCCCAGTCAGTAATGAACTTCTTAAGCAATGCCTCAGAAAAAACCACAAGATAATCAAACAAATAAGCTACCCAAGACAAGATCATAAGGCATATTCTTGCAAATCCACAATGTCAGCACTGATGTATTGTGCGTTGTGAGCCTAGTAACCATTAGATATGACTTCAGATAAATAACTCACATACTATGCTTCTTAGGGGAAAAACAAGTTTTAACTTAAGAAAAATAGTAAATCATATAATTTCTAACTAAGACCATGTATTACTTAAGCTACAGGTCAACAGGGGGGTTTCATTAAGCTTTTATTTACTTACAAGGGCGTATTCGCACTTTCCCGTGCACACAATCGACTGTGCAATGCCTAGTCCTCTTAGGCTTTTCAATGATATCCGTGTAGCAAGCTTTCGACTAACGACTCCCAGACCAGACGGCCTTAGGGCGCTGGGTGTAGAGACACCCCAAGGGCTTACTTACTTGAATATCAAAGGCCACAGAACTCGACGTAGCCGAAGTGTTTATTCTATTTTTTTCTTTCTTTTTCAAAGAATTTTCTTTTCATTTCTTTTTCTTTTGTTTTCTTTTCTTTTCAAAGGTGAGTGCGTCTTACGCTCTATCTCCCCACATAGCATGCATACCCCCTGTTTCCCCCAAACTTAAGCTTTTTACAGTCTAGCTATTATTATATGATCACTAAACTCTTTTATTAAAACATCGATTTCCCACCAGAAGACAAGTATGTGAAAATTTAAACTTAGCATGTCATTGTTGTTACTCTATCGTGCTAACTAGTTACACAGTATCTGATAGATACGAATTAACATATATGACAATGTTATCAAGCTTAAGTCTCAAATCAGTTCAAAGATCAAGCGATTTCAGCTTCCTCACAGGCCAAATACATAACTAACCAACTGAAAACTGGATTCATGCAATATGTCCTAACACAGAATGCAAAAATAAAATAAATTTTTTTAAAATTCTGACAAATTTTAACAAAATACGATCAACATGCACTAAATGAACTAACACAGTATGACATGAACTAACACAACATGAAATGAGCTAACTACATGCAAAAACAAAACCAATACCCCCAAACTTGAAATGTTCAATGCCCTCATTGAAGGTAAAGGTAAAAATAAACTCCCCTATTCGGCTTTGTCGTCGCCCTCGTCCTCATCGTCCTCCTCAGGCGGTGTGTCTGGAGGTGGATAAGCAGCGGCGGATCCATATGTCGGTAACTGCACCTGCACTCCCAACTGGCCAAAAGTATGGGTCATTGCCCCACAGAAATCAGTAGTGAAGGCCTGGAAGTTCGTGCTCATGGCGTCCATCCTGCGCTGTTTTCGCCTCTCCATCCTATCAATATACTCGTGAACTGAGTGAGAGGACTCGGACTGCGCTGGTGGCATCCTCTCAGAAGTCTCCCCAGCCTCTCTCTGATATAGCACTATGAACCCTGCTCCTTGAGGATGAGACTTGCCGCCTTTCCATATCTTGAATGACTCAATGGTAGGGTGGTCAATGGTGCTCATGGGCATTAGCATCGGCTCTGCGTCGGTCCACATAACTCCATTCATAATGCAGAGCCTGGTAATTATTGATGCGTGTGGGATACTAGCTGAATTCCCGCCACTCAGAAATCTGCGGATTGAACTATTAATCACGTATCCCAAGTCGATCTTCTTGCCCTTGATGATCCCATATAACAGAGCAGCCCGATCCTTAGTGACCTCATTCTGATGCTGTGTTGGCATCAGATTTGCACAAATGAAGCTGTACCACGCCTTCCCATATCTACTCAAGGCGGCCTAGGGGAAATGCAAGTTCTGATCCGTCCCCTACTTTAATTTCCAAGATATGCCTGGCTTGCACAGATAATCATAAATGGCATCAAACTCTGATCCCCACTCCTTAGCATAAAGAGACTCAGGTGCATCCAATGCAATATTCGGTAAACTGAAAAGCTCGTTGATGCTCTATTTTGCAAAGGACACTTCACACCCCCGCACGAAGATTTTGTTAGACTTGGTAAATTTCGCATTGTCATAGAATTCCTATACCACAGAGATGGGGGCTGCCATAGGCTCCTCACAGATTAGATTCCAGCCCCTCCCTCTAATCATAGCTGCCATATGCCCGTCTAATTTCCTATCAGGCGCTAATCCCCGCTCCGGCACAAATGTCCTGCCTACCAATGCATCATGAAAGAATTTCTAAGCCTTCAGACTGATGAACTTGTGGTCATCATAGTCGATGCCACCTCCCCTATGCTTATTTAAACGGGTGGTAAGAGTTGGAATTAAAACTAAATTAAAACTAGACAAGGAATTAAATTTAATACTAATTAATCCTAGAGTAAAATCAGATAATGAAGACATGAGATTCCAATTTCCCCTAATGATTCATCTAAGTTGATTCACTTCTAATTAGGTCAAATTAATCATCACAGTTGTTAGCCGAGAATAGGAAAGTGAGAGAAGGCCATCTTTCGATGCACCTAATCCATATCACATGCAATCCACAGATGATAGAACGCATGTGAACACCCACATTATCTAAACCCCTATATGTCTATTGTGTTTACAAATAAATAGGGTTTAAGGTCAAGTTCTCTTTTGACTACGAGCGGCGCTTCGGTATATGTCTATCCTAAGCACAAATCATATGTCCAACGCTATGTGAATATACAATCGCCCGCCACTATGATTATATCTAAACCTATATTTTGTCTTTCAAGTCCATATAGGTTATCACAATAATTAGTCATGACACAATTAAGCAGTGAAAGCATGAATCGCAATGGATAATCACATAAAAATTAATAAGAACCAACCTGGAAGATAAATCAACATCAACTACTCATTAGGTTCTATTGAAACCTCAAAACACAATTTAAGTCATAGACAACTCAAATATATCATCCACAAGGTTCATAAACATCATCCGAATACAAAATGAATACAAGGAGAGTAATGAGATAGATAATGCAAATCTTTAGTTTTTCTCCAAGCTTGGATCTTTGATGTTAATCCATGCTTCAATCTTCTTCTCTAACTAATCCCTAGAATCTAACTAACTCACACTAATCTAACCTTACTCTACTCCTAATCTAGATTAAACAAGAAATGAAAGGAGAAGAAATGGAAAACTAGGGCTTAGACTCCCCAAGGGAGGATGTCTCGACTAAATGGGGCTAACAGCCCTTATATCTCTGCCTCTCCCATTCAATTCAAGCAAAGTCAAAGCTGGCCAGATTTTAGACTGGAGCGGTCGCACACCATAATGCCTTGGAGAGGGCGTGGTCGCGCGACTCTGCAAGTTTTGATGATGCTTTGCTTTTGCTGCTGCACTTGGCTGCCACCTTCATACTTGCCTTCTTGCACTTTTAGCCTCGTAGCATCCTCACATATCAATGCTCCTTCGCCATGCCATCATCATGCCTTAAGCCTTCTGTGCTTTGCCTCTTTTTGGCCATCTTTTGTCCATTTAAGCTCAATTTGCACTAAAGGAGTTCCTAAACCTGAAAATCACAAAACAATGGAAAAACATATGAAAAGCACAATGATACTAAAGTTTAAGCCACTAAACAAGCTAGAAAATATCTTACTAAGTGGTCCTAAAACCCACTTATCAGATACTCGTCTAAATCTCGGCGCTCGATGTTAGTAGGCTGGAAAAGGGATACTGCAGTATAACAAGAATTAGCAGGGTTGGCAGTGAATGCAAAATTAATTTATTCTTAAGGAAAATCATTCGAAGACTTACATTGGTTATCGAAGAGCCATGCTTGTTTGGTAA
The DNA here is from genome assembly GCA_020205555.1 of Panax stipuleanatus. Lineage (NCBI taxonomy): Eukaryota > Viridiplantae > Streptophyta > Magnoliopsida > Apiales > Araliaceae > Panax > Panax stipuleanatus. The sequence continues at coordinate 116,706,462 of CM035118.1, read as the reverse complement.
GGATTGTATAACTCCATTCTGTATGGGGTATCTTCACAATTATATTGGAAATCTCTAAGGCCTGATCGAAGGAGACGTCGCCCACGGGGGGGTTGGATCGTTTGTGCGAAGCCCAGCCTGGTAGTCGGAAGGTGTCGGGTCCTCGAACGAAGAACCATTCGGAATGCCATCCCTTGTTACTGGAAGGTATGTCTATGAGCGAGCGTTTGATTGGCTGGACGTTCGGCTTGTTAGGTAGTTTGCTAAACTGTCTGAAGCCTTCTTCTCGGGAGGCAGACAGTTTGAACAGGTTAAAGAATAGGTCAATCGAAGCTTGGATTTTTGCTTCGGCACAGAAGGCGATGAAGGCTAAGATGTATATATAGGAGTTTGGTACGAGTTGGCCGAAGCAGATGCCAATGTACCCGAGGAGGGTTATAATGAAATTATGGAGGGGAAATCGAACCCCCTTCTCCAGAACGGTCAGGGGGACGGCGATCCAACCGTTGACAGAATGGTACATCCGGTCAGAAGAGGTGGGGGCTCTTAGGGAATGGGTGGACAAAATCTGAAAGGATTGGCGTATGGTTTCCATATCTTCAGATTTAAATTTTGAGGGGGTGTTGGAAATGGGGAATTCAGTAGGAGTTGGAGTACTAACGCTGGGCTTTTTCAGTGTCAGGTTTCGGTGGGTTGGTGGTTACTGTGGTAGATTCAGTGGTAACGACGGCGGGATTAGCAGGTTGGGCAGTAACGTGCACGGTTGGGGCCGGAATGGATGATAGAGGGATTGCAGGGATGGGGCCAGTGGGGTTAATGTTGGAACCAGAGGGGTTGTTTGAGGATGACATAGCTGGGTATTCAAAATCTTCAAAGAAATGAGTTGCTGTTGGCCGGAGAAGAAGAGTTGAGAGAGATTAAAAAGTTTAAAATCGGTAAAGTAGATAATAGAATTGTTGGGAGGATTTTATTATGTCTGGCCAGCAACTGTTATCGAATCCCGAGGGACGACGCGTTAATGGGGGGGTAATGATGAGACACGTGAGGATGCGAAGGGTTGAGACAGCGGGGCTGTTTGGGTGCTCCGGATGCTTGGTTATGGGTTGAATAGAACTGTTGGGTCATGTGCGGTGGGCCGGGGCTATTTGGTTTAATCCTTGGGCTGGGCTCGGTCAGAGAGTATCAGTCTTTGAACTTGTTTGGCTCGGTCAAAGAGGTCCAATTTTTAGCCGTTGGGTTGGACATTTTGTATGGTAGGGCTATATATACTCTTCCATCAAATGTTCTATTTAATGAAAGACTGGGGGGCAATGTTGGGGCCCGAATATTTAAAGACCCAAGACCCGGATTGGGCTTGGCTGCGGATGGGCTTTGACCCAAACTATGGTTGGGCTATAGTGAGTCCGGTTGGTCCATGTTGGGGGACACTCCTAATTATATAAGGATTCTACTCATGGAAGGAAGAATCATGCAATAATTCAACTTCCTATATCTTAGGAGATTTAATACTATCCTATTATGAAAAGGATACACGGGGGAACCCTAATCCTATGTGGACGTGGATTCTAGCATGGATGTGAGTACTATAAATACATGGCTTAACCTTAATAAGGTACATACACACTTTATTATTTCAGCAATAGAGTATTTTATTCCTTCATTGTTAAACCTTGTCAGCCTGTACTTACTCTCACACAAGAGCTATCCCCCGGCGGCCCAAGCAGTCAAGCTTTGGTGTTTACCCATTTTGTGCAGGATTGGACGCGCTTGGTGATTGGAGCGCGTGGACGAATCTTGGCGTTAACAAATTGTAATACTAACGAATAAACATATATTATTTATGCATTTTATTATTATTATTATTATTATTATTATTTTATATTATTATTATCTTCAAATAATGAGTTTTATTTTATTTTGTGGGAATATGATTTTAGAAGATTACCATAAAAAATGGAAATAAAAAATGAAAGCATGCATGAAAACTGCCACAGGAGGGAGATCAAATTATATATACTAGTTGATAGCCCGTGCACGGGCTAGTTTGAGTAATGGATTGGATAATTTATTAACACGACAGTGCTCAAAATTGAAGACAGACGTATTATTTGTTGTAACAATTAAAAATGACTTTAGAGATCATTCATCATATTTACTTAGCATGAATTTCTTTTTGATTCAATATATTCTATTATAAAATAAAATAAAATTACAAATATGTGAATAATTGTGAAACTGTTATTTACACACCCAGAGATGAATACACACCAACAGATTTTTATAACTAATTCATACTTACACATAAAAGTTCAAATACTCACTATGAATTCACAGTAAAATTCTTTTAAATTGAACACCAAGATTACATACTCTATCAAACCGAACGCAACCCATTACATCCTGAAATTTAAACACCACATAAAAATAAAGTATTATATATTCCAAAGATTTAAGTTATCTTTGGTTTGGTGGTCTTCTTTTCGATTTGCTACCTTGGAATTAAGTTCTTCATCCCTATAAAATAAAGCAATGTACCAAAGAGTGTAAGACAAATATATCAAAAGATATGGGGCTGCCAAATATAAATAGCAAGACCCCAAAACCTTTTTTTCAAACAAAGAAACTACAACAAAACCCCCAACATCAATAGTTGGTACAAAACCAACTAACCGTGAAGGTTAGAAAATTATGGAGAACAACTACTTTGGGTGTTATCTTAGATATAGGTCCATCATCAATATTAAATTCCAAGCCTACACGATTCTATATTAACTTTATATCCCAAACTACATTCCAAAAATTGAATTTTACATTAAATTCATATCCCAAACTCCACTAAAGGGATTTAACTAGCATACAAAACTAACCATTAAAGATCATTTGATGTGTGATACTTCAAAGAAGCAAAATTAACAACTTGTATTCCCTCCGGCGTTGTGAGCGTTTTTTTATTTATTTTGTTGCTTAACAAATTTTTTTATCAAAATATAATATTTAAAAAACACCAATAAAGGGAGTTTGTATGAAACAAGTTGTTGATAGTTAGCATATGATCAACCTAAATCACTAAATAGCTATGCTGGACAACTGGAGTTTAAAGGCCGCTTATAGCGGAAAAAGAACCATATGATACAAGACGCAAATATCAAGACAACTAATTGAAACAGTTATAAAACGAAACTATTATCTTATTAATTATCTACACTTCTACATGCAAGTACAATTTAATGTAAATATGAGCACTAAACAAACTAAGGTGGTGTTTGATAAAATTGAGTGTTAAGATCTAAACACTTTAGACATCTGAATAATTTAGAGAATCTGTTTAGAATTGTGTCTGAATGAAAAAATATTGTTTAATAACTAATTTTTTTTAAATGTCTGAATAACAATAATTTACCAATTTAACCCTAAGAACATTTTAAGCAAAATCTCTCTCTCCTTCTTAGATTCCCAATAACAGAGGATACAAAATTACAAGAAAGTTCCGTTCTATAGAGAAAACGAAACCCTAACTCTCTCTTTCCTTCTCAGATTCCCAAATTTTCATCATCCCAAAATCTCCCTTGAATTAATTTCATCAGTCTCAAATTAAACCAGATTAGGCCATAAATCTCTCATGTATATCACTCCTTCGAAGCCATAAACAATGTCAAAACTCGCAGCAGACAAAAACCCACTAGTCTAACCCACGAGCTCCCGGTCCGTGACTGAGACAGTGAACGAATCGCATCGCTTCGTAATCCAAGGATACTTGTTGGCTAATGGCATGGGAATCGGCAAACACATCGCTAGTGAAAGAGAAGAGAGCCATGAAATTGAAGATTCACGCCTAAATCAAGGATTGTTCAGCAACGAAGAAGAGCAGCAGCGAAATTGAAGAGGTTATTTTTGTCCCAAATTTTTTTTTTCTCTCAGACATGTCTCTAAATGCTGTAGACTAATTTTTTTGTCTAATCCTTTAAGAGCCATTAAGAGGTAAAAAATTTTTTGCCAAACAACATTTGCCTCTGACCAAATCAGAGGAAAGTCCATTCAGACCTATTCAGAGACAATCAAACAGCACCTAAGATGCTTTATGTAGTAGTAGAGCACAAAGTACATACTTCCATGTGTCAAAAACTGAGCGAACTCATTCAAAGATCTCATCTTCTGTGTGACACCCCCAAATTCGGGTACTTCATTTTCACAGGATTTGGTGTTAATTGTCCAATAATAACATATTTATCTACCCATAATAAATAAAACTCATAAATAAATAGAAATCCTCCCCTTAAGGGGTTACAACATCATAAATAAATCAATCCCATGTCAATTAACCTTAATATATCGAGTGCGGAACATAAATAAATAATTAAGTCTTAAAATAACATTATAAGTCTTTAAACAAAGCATTCTCAAATAAATAAATAAGTCTTCATCACTTGTTTGCTTTGCCATTTCCCTTACTAGTGGATGAATCTTCAGTTCTTTCAATCTTAGCTGCAATGTTATTATGCAAGAGTGAGCAACGTACGATTTTCCACAAGTATAATAATATAATAATAATAATAATAACATGCGAGAATTCGACGAGTTCTGAATAATAGAAAGCTCGGCTTTTGAATCATGATTAGAAACAAGAATCAAAAGTATATTTGAGGCTCACAAGACCAAGAACTATGTATCAGGTTATCAAGTATTTCTACCTTAAACCTTTAACAGTCGTAAGACTATATGGACTCTACTTCTCGTACTTAGGATCAACCCTTAGTACCATATATGTGCACAACATCTCAACGTTGACGCGTAAATAATCCTCTATTAAGGGTTGTTCATCTCAGTTTGACATTAGAGTCCGCACCAAAGAAAGTTTGGTTTAGATAAGCTCAATAGTAGTTTTAGAATTTAAAAAGTTTATCAACTATGGACTATTCGAATAAATGAGGTTTCGCTAATCTTTCAGGGTTCAATAATAAAATGGATACTGTAAGACCCCAACTTTTATGAATAAAGATTTAATTTTCTCTACATATTATTCAAAATAGTAAGGTGTTGATTTGTTATAATACTTATGGGTAATTTGTGCAAATTTTACAAAGTAAGCAAGTGGTCAGAAAATATTCGTTGTGTCGGGGAATATTCGCTTGGTCGGGAAATATTCTTTTTGTCGGAGAATATTCGTACGACGACGCAATCATTGGTGGACCCCATAACGGAATAACCGTCGGATATAGAAAGCGACAGAAATAACCTTTTTATAAAAATAACGGCAAGATTTTTACCGTTAAGCTGTTGAAATATCCGGTGATAAAAGTACAGTAATACGCGTTGTTGCACAGTAGCACACGTTATTGCACAGTATCTCTGATTATTAATTCTTACGTAAGAAGTCACTCAGCATTTCATTTAATAATTGCCACAGTAGTTGCTGCATAGTATCTCATATTATTAATTCAATTATTGCCACCGTATCATCTGCACAATACTTTATATTATTAAATCAATAATTAACACGACACAGTTACTCATATTATTATTAGCATTATTGATAATGTCTAGAAAGTTCTGTCAAGAAAAGGGGCTATGTTATTTAATTGCGCGCTAGTAAGGAGAAATCATTATATGAAAAACCATCTCTTTCTTGAGAACGATGTGATTGTCAATATTGTGAGTTATAATATTAATGATGAATTGTTGATAAAAATATTTTCTTTATGTTAGAAATATTAATGTTAGTGAAAATCGACATTTATTTCAATAATAATTGATTTCTAGATGTTAAATTGACCAAACGGGCAATTAATCGGATAAATGAGCAATTAATTACTATTGGTTCACATGCAAGGAACTATAGGTTCACATTCAGGTACTATTAGGGGATGTTGTGCAAGATTGGTAATACTTGAGGGACTAAATTAAAAATAGAGATAAAGATGAAGGTACTAAAGTATAATTAACCTTGTAATTTGCCACCTTTTCCTGGCCTATAAATACTCCTCCGTCCATTCATTATTTCCTACCATTTTGAAGAGCAAAGTTATAATCACAAAAAATAGTGAGAGAAACTATAGAGAGAGAATAAGAGAGAAAGAAGAAGAGTATTTTGCTACTACACTATTTCAGTATTCAAATCTCCTACTAAGGTAAAGGATGTTACTTTCTTTCAATACTCGTTAAGGTTGTCATTCTATTACTTATTAAGTTGTGGGAATAACCTGTCTACGCGGACTACCGCATGCATGGTGAATAACCCTTCGTATTCATTTCTTTATTAAGTTGTGGGAATAACCTGTCTACGCGGACTACCACATATCCGGTGAATAACCCTTCGTATTCATTCTTTATTAAATTGTGAAAATGATCTGTCTACGTGGACTACCGCATGATGGGTGAAAATCCATTTGCAGTTTCGTATATTATTTCAATTCATATTCCTAAATCTAAACTTACTATGGTAAGTATTGATTCTATAATTCCTGACATGATTAGAAATTGCTTAAGGTTTTCGCTTCATCTAATATTATTTCACTAGAATATTGGTCTGAACTTCATATTAAAATTTTAATCTTTTCATATCGAAGTACTATTTATTAGGGTATTATTCATTCAGGTACTATTCACAAGGTACTATTAACGATAAAATTAATTTCTTTTTCTGTCCAAATTATCTTTGATTTATGAATCTTATTCTTAAAATTGGATCCATTTTTTGATCTTCATGTTGACAATTTGGACATTCTTGAACTCTGGATAAATTAAATTATAAATATTTAATATCTGTCCTTGATCTCATTGGATTCATTCTTTATATCATTGTCATAATTCTCAAACTTAAATTGTGATGAAAGTTATCTTTAGCCCGTAGTGCAAAGATGAACTGTTGATTGATGAATATCTTTGGCTCGTAGTTCAAAGATGAACAGTTGATTGATGAATATCTTTGGTCCGTAGTGCAAATATGAATAGGTGTTTGGCATGATCATGACCACTGGTGATACAAATAATTATATTTGGCCCATAGTGCATTGAAAATTTCTTTAATTGGAAATAATTATTGATTGGTGTTACAGGGATAAAATATTGATGATAGACTTTTAAATCATAGAAGATAGTAGACATCATTCTCTACTTGACTCTTCTAATGGATTGATATTTTCGCTGCAGTTGTTGATCTAAAACTTGTTGTATATTGTATTCTATTAGATTTTTTCCTGTTGAGGATTAAGGATAATTTATTCTACATTATCTTAGTCATAATATTTTTTTACTAGGCTAGTTGAGATCACTCTTTTCTTTCATTGTTCTCTACAGGAAATGAGAATATAGCGAAAACTAGTCGGGGAGTAGAGTGATGGTCCAAGATAGTGCTATAGTAGTCCTCACTATTTTATAAAATAGTGTGATAATAATTACAATGAGGACTTAATTTGAGTATTGATATTTTCGTATTATATACGACATAATATCTGTATTGAAGCTCATAGTCTGTGTAGTCGTATTTTGCACGACAGTTTAATGTAATAAGATTTGTATTTGAAATTTGTAACATGTATTTGACAACTCAGAATGGATTGCGTATTGGACCTATTTTGGGGGCTTCACAGATACTCAAATCAAATAATGAATCTCAAATGTATACAATTGAATAAGCATTGTATAACTGAAGTATTACTTTAAAAGAATTAACGTCTCATATGAAATCATGAACTTGAATAAACAAGAGTAAGAACTTGTTTAATGAAAGAATAAGACTTATAAACTTGCTCAATTAAAAGTAGAGTTAAGAAGCTTGCATAACGATAACAAGTCAGACATAGAAAACTTGCCTCGTGCGTAAGCTACAATTATAAATCACGTTCTCCAATTAATCCTACATACAATTTACATTCACAATACAAATTAATTACAACATAACTAGTACCTCAAGTATGTTATCTTACCTCTGGATCAGATTATATTTATTGAATCCACAAATGTTAACTCTTAATCACATTATTAGACTTTATGAATAACGAGTTTAAACCACTTATTTAACTTATCAATTAATCACGTAAACATTATTGACAAGTAAATAATTTGTTTTAACATCTCAATATATATATGATTAACACGTTATCATGTTCATTATATTAGGTTTTGAACTTGAACACTTAAATAAAATTCTCTGGGTCATTCTGCTAGCCGGCGCTGCAGTGCCCAGTTTGAATTGGGAACCGGCGTTGCGGCGCTGAGCCTACGTCAGCCGGCTGCTGGCCTGGCGCTGCAGCGCTTGGTTCCTTCACAGAACCGGCGTTGAGGCGCTGTGCCACGTCAGCCAGCACTGAGTCTGGCGCTGCAGCGCTCGATTTCTTCATAGAACTGGCGTTGGGGCGCCGCGACTCAGTGAGGCCTGACAGTGTTCGCGAAGAACGCAGAAAAAGCCAATTAATTCCAAAATTAAGCTCAAACAACGATGTTAATGTTACCCATAAGTTATAAACTTAACATAAACATTTAATAACATTCTTAGCATGCTTTTAACAACTTAAATCACATAGACAACTAAATTAGAACACATAATGTTCATGTTCTTGATATTTTTCATAGTTTCATCAATTTTCATGAAATCATACATTGCAGATTCGTTATAACACTGAATCAGTTCGATTAAGTTTTGTTCTCTTCGTTTTTACATGCATAAACATAATCAATCATCAATATTCTGTTTAGCATACAATTGAATCATGAATTTTTGTACATAGAAGCCATATTCATGCGTTAATACTCTGTAGAATATAAAAATCCAATTAAACACAATTACATAGATTTAATTACTCTAAAATAGTTTATAATTGATATAAATCATGTTATAAACATCTATTAACTCATACACAACCATATATCCAATAATCATCAACAAAATTTAATTATAGAGAACTTACATATACATTAATGGAGAAAACTTAAAAACAAGAATTGAAACTTAGGATTAAGAAATTTACTCTTGCTAACTCTATTTAGATTGTTAGAAACCTCTTTTAATTTTCCAAACTCCTTCTTCAAAAAATTCTTCTCTCAATTCTCTCTTTTTCTCTCTGAAACTTGCTAACAGATATGATATAATATGAAGGAATAATATTGATATAACTACGTATAAAATAATAACCAGTGGGATCATGGGTAGCAGTTAAGCGCATCAGGGCCTTAACTGCTCCCATGTTCCTAAGGCCATGTTTGGTTAGTTTACAAAAGCTTCTTTTCCCATTATTTTAATTAAACGTTTATTATATAATTTATTTGTCACACTTTAATTAATCAATTAATATCATTTAAATTCAATTAAATAAAAGGCAATATTACACATTAAATCAAATCATCACATAATTAAAATTCTCATTTATTAATTATGACAAATAATTAAATCTCTAATTAATTATTAAATTAATTAGAATAACATTATAATTATTAAACAACTCATTTAATTTAATAATCTCAATTAAATTCACACTTTGAACTATAAAATTATTTCACATTAATAAATATTTAATTAACTCAATAAATATTTAAAATAAATTATAAAATTCTCATTCGTCACATCTTTCCCCCTTAAAAGGATTCTGTCCTCAGAATCACTATTCAATTAATTCGTCCCGTTGCATTCTTCCCCCCCCCCCTACAAAGATTTTGTGTAACGATTGAGATTTTTATATATTAAATTATAATATTTATTGAGTATATAAATATTTTATGTGATTTATTTATTGAGTTGAATAAATAAATTATGTGATTTTGTGGAGTGATTTAATTAGTGTTATATTAATTAAATGAATATTTAATATTTAATTTAATTGATATATATTAATAATATAGTTCTAATTTAATTGAGATAATTAAATTAGATGAATTATGTGATGAGTGTTACACGAATTATAATAAGCGAGTAATTATAATTATGTGGTAATTTTTATGTGATTAATTGATGTTAGATTTTAATTGATTAAATAAGAATGTTAAAAATTTAATTAATTAAAGTGTGACATTAAAGTATGTGTTAAAAGGATTTATTTAAATAAAGAAAAAGATTTTTAAATTATTTTAACCAAACAAGGCCCTTACTTTTGTTTTAAACTTTTTTTACCAAACATGGCCTTAGCTAATAAAATAATTGTTTTTAAAATGATTTTGTTTAGCCAAACATGGCCTTACACTTTTTAAATTCTTGTAACATATATATTAAATACTAGTTAGTGTATATATTTAATATATATGAGTTATATGTTTTATATAGTTATATGTATAATATATGTATATCAGATATATATGTTATACAAAAGATACGTTAGTTTTAGAAAACAAGAAAGAAAGAAAAATAGAGAAAAGTTAGAGAGAATACAGAGTAGTCTAGAGAGAAAAGAGAGAAGAAGAAGGAAGGAGAAGGAAGGAAAAGCTTGAGAAGCTTGAGAAGAATCCATTGTCATCATCCTCTTCTTTCAACCCACTAATCTACGGGTATAATCTCAATTCCCAATTCTTAATTTCATGTTTATGTTTTTCCTAATATATTTCTTTGTAAAACATGTTCTTATGAAAATTGTATAGCATTATGTATATATATATATATATATATATAATTATGTTCATATCATGTCTATGTGTCATTGCATGCCTAATTAATTGTTTAATTCATGATTATATGATAACAATGAGGAATTCATGTTCTTCAAAGAGTTACAGTGAAAGTATTTTGAAATTATATATATATATATATATATATATATGTATAATTTTCTCTTGTAAATCAAAGGAATTCATGTTTAATGGTGTATTGTTGTACAAATTAATGTTAGATTATGTTAGCTTGTCAAGAAACGAGTTCATGGTGGTTTGAATTATGTGATTTGATTGAAAAATAAATTTACAGTGTTCAGGTTTATCAAGAACACTGGAAAATAGTTTTATCCAAAATTTTCAAAATTGAGAGTTTTAAATTAGGTGTTTTGATGATTCAGTGTGATTAGAACATGTTAGAAACTATGCATTATGTTTATGTGATGTTGTATATGCAAATGATTGGTTAAATTCGGAACTCGATGCAAAGAAATAAGCCAATTTGGCTTTTTCTCTGCACTGTTCGCGAATGGTCTGCGTCTGCTGCCGAGTTTCCGCCTCGATGGGATGTGCAAGGCAGGGGAACGCGCCCCGACGGGCTGCGCACCAGCGAGTTTGTTTGTACGTGGAGCGCGCCCCGGCGCGTGTGACAGAAAGTGAAAATAAATTATTTTATAACATGTTTAAGTATAGTAAAGAAAATTGATTTATTTAAGTTATAATATGTGTTTATAATTTAATTAAATGCATGATCAATTATAAATTATAATTTGTGTAGTTATAATTTAATAATTGTATGATTAGTTATAAATTATAATATGTTATTATAATTCAATAATTATGTAATTACAATTTAGTAAATGCATGATGTAGTTTAATTAATTGTAAATTATACTTTGTTTATAATTTAATTAATATAAGATGTGATTATAAATTGAGTAATTATAATTAGATTAATGTTTAAATTATAATTTAATATGAATTACATTGTTATTATTTGAGTTAATTATGTGAGCATGCCTATGTGATGTAATTAAATTATGTGGTTATTAATTAGTAACTTAATAATTAAATAAGAATGAGTTAACCTAGAAGGGTTAACCAATTATGTGAGTTAGTTACGCGTTAACTAATTTAGATTATTGTGATTAAACAAATATGTGTAGAAAGTATTAAAGAACGTGAATTTTGTTAGTAGCTTGCGCTTGAGGCAAGTCTTCTATCCCTGAACTCGTTAATTAAATATAAGTTCTTTAAAGTTCAAATATTCATTGTTTGAAATTGTCCTTTTATTTTCTACATTGGACAAAGTACTTATTGAAAGTTTATGATTTAATTAAAGTGACTTTGACTTATTGTTCAAGCAAGGTCCAGCTTATCTTTTAAATGCTTTAAGTTTAATTCTAAAGCATATGTAAATTCGTAATTCTTTTATTTATGAATTATTCTACGTTATTGAAAGTCGATTCAACTAATCCTTAGTTGATGAACGTAAATTCTAAATTACCCTTGTAAGCTTATCCAAACCAAATTTTCTTTGGTGCGGACTTGTATTCAAATACTGAGATGAACAACCCTAATTATTAGGGGAGGTTACTACGCAGAAGCGTTAAATGTAGTGAACATACATAGTACGGAGGGCTGATGCCCCTAAGTACGAGTTAAGGTCCATAGTCTTAATGACTGTTAAAGGTTTTAAATAGAAATGTTTATAACATAGGACAAAAGTTCAAGGTCTTATGACTCTCAGATGACTTCTATACTCGAATTATAAATGTGATCAAAGAATTGTTATTCAATTCTTTATCGTTGTGAAAGTAAAGTTATTCAAACCTTTTCAAAGATATTCTTGTATTTCTTATTTACCGTTGTATTCCAGTGAGCTGTTGTTTGCTCACTCTTGCATTAAATAACCATTGCAGCTAAGGTTGAAAGTGTTGATGCCCCGTCAACGGGCAAAGGCAAAGGGAAGCTAAACAAGTGAAAACTTGTTTTATTATTGAATGATTGTAATAAGATTGTTTCAGTTATGTTTGTATTTTCCACAGTTAACCCTGGGAATTATTTTGAAAAATTGTAATCTTTTTGATAAGGAAGATTTTATTAATTATAAAGGTTGTAATTTATTTTGCAATTATTTATTATTGGGTAGATGTATGTTATATTTAGAAAGTGAACACCAAATCATGTGAAAATAAAGTACCCGAATTTGGGGGTGTCACAGGTTGGTATCAAAGCAGTAGGTTATGAACCTTAGGTGGAAAAAAAAACCTTAGGTAGTAGCCTTATAGTAAGATCGAAAAGATAGTGGTGATAGGAAAAGATAATAAACTACCTTATGTGATATGTGTTTACTAGTATTCGAAGAGTGACGACTCGATATCACGTAATAATTAAACTTTAAAATTCTTTTGTCAGGATGACGAATGTTGGAGAACCTAGTCAGGCTAGAGAGGATATACCTCAGGTGCCTAGAGAGGAGGAGCCCCGAGACATCCATGTTGTCTGGGAGCAACTGGTTAGGAGAGATCCATCTCTAGTGATCACCGTAGCTGGTCAGGAGCATGAGCTGACACCTATTCCAGAGGAAAAGGACGAGGACGAGTCTGAAGAGGATCCCAAAGAGGAATTCCTACCTCACTCTACTAGTGCTGAGATGTATGAGGCAGTCTACGATAGTAACGTGAACCTTCATGGTCGAGTTGGAGAGCTCGAAGAAACCATCCAGCAGCGGGACGAGACTATCGAGGATATGGTTAGTGAGCTAGGCGCAGTGGAACCTAGTTCACGTAGAGAATGATAGAGACGAGGTCCGAGCTGAACTAGAAAAGTTGAAGCACGACATCCAGGAAGAGTCAACGAAGCGTGCTAGAGTGGAGGAAACAAGCTTGAGGGCTACTCAATGAGCTGATCGAGCTGAAGACGAGGCTGAAGCCAAGAGGGCTAAGCTTAGGGAAACAGAATATGCTTTTCATACGGCCATAGATAAAGCACATGATCGTATGTTCTATTACCCAGCTCAGTTCCAAGGTTTACCATGGTACGTGGTGGACCGAAGGACAGTGTTTCGGGTGATGGAGGAAGAACACAGAGAGGCTGTACGACGTCTTAGCATGCCTAGGCAGTAGAGCTTTTATTTATGTGTTGCCTTTTGTATTAAATAATGTAATCGCATAATTTGAGATAAGAACATCCTGTAACTTTTCCAATTCAGGAAGGATGATGTAAATAGCAAAAATGCTATCTAATTGATGTTTTTAAACTACGAGTAATGAATAAAAGAAGTTTATTGATGTGCTGTGTGTTCTATTTGAACTGAGTTATTCAAACGTTTAAGTATGAACTTGAATACTTAAAAAAATGAATAAAGGATCTAATAATAATATTTTCTTAACAGAAAATGCCTCCTAGAAGAAGACCTACACGTCAAAACTCTGAGGGTTCTACGAACAACAACAAAAATAACGATGGGACGAATCCCAACTCAGTTCAGCAGTTAGTGAACCTACTGACAGGAGCGCTTGCGAATCAGCCGCAAATACAGGGTACTACTTTTAAGGAATTCAAGGCAGTAGGACCGCCTGAATTTATGGGATCGATAAACCCTATAGATTCCCAGACATGGGTGATGGAGATGGAGAAGGTCTTCGATGTAGCTAGAGTAGGTGAAGACCAGAAGATAGCATTCACGACTTTTATGTTAAAGTCAGATGCTAGTTTCTGGTGGCAGGCCAATAAGACCAGAGAGGGTGAAGGAACGATACCGTGGGAACGTTTCAAAGAGATGTTTTTTGAAATATACTTCCCAGTGAGCTCGCAGGATCAGATGGAGGTCCAATTTCTAGAGCTAAAATAGGGAGGGATGACGGTGTTCGAGTATGCCACGAAATTTACCGAGCTGGCCTAGGTTTGCTACTTACCAGGCCAGTACAGATGCTAGAAAGGCGAGGATGTTTGAGCGGGAACTGAAACCCTGGCTCTACATCAAGGTCTCCATGTTCCAGCTGAATACGTTTGCAGCTGTGCTGGAAAAGGATATACTCGCCGAAGGAGGGAGCGACGTGGTGACGAAATTCAACCAAGACAAGAAGAAAAAGAATGAGGTGGAAACTAAGGCTAGTGGTAGCAGCGCTATTAACCAGAAGAGGAAGTGGAACGACAACACCTCTGCTAGAAGTCAGCAGGGAGGCCAACAGAAAAGGAAGTTTGAAGCATGTGCTACATGCGAGAAAAATCACACTGGCGTGTGCATGAAGGGGAAGCGGGTGTGCTTCAACTGTGGTCAGGAAGGCCACATTGCGCTGAATTGCCCGAACTCGAAGAAGGGAGCTTGCTATACATATGGATCCAAGGATCACATGGCTCGCAGTTGCCCGAAGAAGCTGACGGCAGGGTCAATAGGAAGCGGAGGAAATGGGAGCGACAGTAACTTGACTATCGCTGCACCATTGCAGGCTGTTTGACCCACTGCCCGGACATTCAATATGACGGTGCAAGATGATGTGCAATCAAAAGACGTGGTGGTAGGTATTATTCTGGTCAATAGTATAACTGCATATGTATTATTTGATTCGGGTGCTACTTGTTTATTTATATCTGATGCTTTTGCTAAAACCCTAGACTTACCTATAGAGGAGTTAGTTTACCCCTTGAACATAGAGATTGCGAATAGGGAGGTTATTCCTGTTAAGTGTGTTTACAAGAACTGTAGATTGGACATTAAGGGTCAGGAGCTGAGGGTAGATTTGATTCCGATAAAACTTGGGGAATTCGATGTCATACTGGGTATGGATTGGTTGTTCAACTATGGGGCGATAATCGACTGTCAGAAGAAATCGGTAAACCTTATGACTCCGTCGAAGTTAGTGTTCTATGGTAGCAAATCGTCTAGACAAGCAAGTTGTCTGACGGTTATGCAAGCTAAGAAACTTTTGACGTAAGGCTGTGTAGGATATCTAGCCTACATAGTAGATACGCGTAAGGAGAGCCCGAAGATAGAAGAGATATCAGTGGTTAAGGAGTTTGTGGACGTTTTTCCTAGCGACTTGCCAGGACTTCTGCCAGATAGGGAGATAGAGTTCGTGATCAACTTAGCGCCGGGAACTGCTCCAATTTCAAAAGCTTTGTACCGAATGGCTTCAGTCTAGATGAAGGAACTGATGGTTCAACTGCAAGAATTGCTAGACAAGAAGTATATTCAATCGAGCATTTTGCCGTGGGGAGCGCGTATGTTATTCGTAAAGAAGAAGAATGGATCGATGCGTCTTTGCATTGATTATAGGGAATTAAACAAAGTTACGATCAAGAATATGTATCCTTTACCTAGGATCAATAACTTGTTTGATCAACTGAAGGGTGCTAAATACTTCTCGAAAATCGATTTGAGAAGCGGCTATCATCAATTGAAGGTGAGAAGGGAAGATATACCAAAAACAATTTTTAGGACTCGGTATGGTCATTACGAGTTCTTGGTGATGTCATTTGGTTTAACAAATGCCCCAGCTGCATTTATGGACCTAATGAACAAGGTGTTTAAGCCATTCCTAGATAAGTTTATAGTGGTGTTCATAGATGACATCCTGGTTTATTCTAAGACCGAGGAGGAACACGCTGAACACTTAAGGCTGATATTAGAATCGCTGAGACGAAAGAAGCTTTATGCAAAATTCTCAAAATGCGAATTCTGGTTGGAACGTGTGTAATTTCTTGGCCACGTGATCGACAAAGATGGGATTTCAGTAGATTCGTCGAAGGTTGAAGCGAAAATGAATTGGGATCAGCCAAAAATGCAGTCTGAAGTGAGGAGTTTCTTGGGATTGGCAGGTTATTACAGAAGATTTATCCAAGACTTTTCCAAGATCGTAACTCCGTTGATGAATTTAACTTATAAAGCAGTTAAGTTTGTTTGGATGGAAAAGTGTGAGGAAAGTTTTTTGGAATTGAAGAAGAGGTTAAGTACTGCGCCTGTGTTGTCTTTGCCAGATAGTACAAGAAATTTCATAGTATATAGCGATGCCTCACATAAAGGATTAGGATGTGTGCTGATGTAGAGCGGCAAAGTCATTGCCTATGCGTCACATCAGCTGAAGGATTACAAGAAGGGGTATCTGACCCATGACTTAGAATTGGCGGCAGTAGTGTTTGCCCTAAAGATATGGAGACACTTCTTATATGGAGAAAAGTGTGAGATATACACGGATCACAAGAGTCTGAAATATATTTTCACCCAGAAGGATTTGAACATGCGCCAAAGGAGATGGTTGGAACTGATCAAGGACTATGACTGCGAGATACTTTACCATCCGGGTAAGGCTAACGTCGTCGCCGACGCTTTGAGCAGGAAAGGTCGAGAGAAACTGAACATGTTAACTAATCAGGATCAGTTGATAGAACAGATGGCTAGGTTAGAACTGGAAGTGAAGTGTCTGAAGGAGTCAGATGAGATGTTGTTTCAAGTAACTACTGGTTTTACTCTGGTAGACAAAGTGAAAGAAGCACAACTTCACGACGAAGAGTGCGAAAAGATCCAGAAAAGAATAGTGGATGGCGAAGAGTTTAAGTTCAAGATCGATAACGAGGGACTGTTACGATTTGAAGGGAGAATCTGGGTACCGCCAATACCAGAGGTCAAAGAGGAGATTCTGATCGAAGCTCATAGCTCGAGATATTCTATTCACCCTGGGAGTACGAAGATGTACCAGGATCTCAGGCACCATTTTTGGTGGCCGAATATGAAGAGGGACATTGCTAAAAGTGTTGCGAAGTACTTAACGTGCCAGAAAGTTAAGGCAGAACATTAGAGACCTAGCGGGTTGCTGCAACCGTTGGAAATTCCAGAGTGAAAGTGGGAGCACATCACGATGGATTTTGTGGTAGGTCTTCCAGCGACTCAGAAAGGATTTGATGCGATATGGGTTATAGTGGATCGACTGACGAAGTCGGCCAACTTTTTACAGATCAGGATTAAGTACAACTTGGATCTACTAGCAAAGCTGTATGTAAAGGAAATCATTTCTTGACACGGCGTTCTGGTGTCGATTGTGTCTGATAAAGATCCACATTTTACGTCTAATTTCTGAAAACGTTTACAAGAGTGTCTGGGAACGCAGTTACGAATGAGTACGGCGTACCATCCTCAGACTGATGGCTAGAGCGAAAGAACGATTCAGACGCTTGAGGATATGCTGAGAGCTTGCATAATGGACTTCAAGGGAAGCTGGGATGATCATCTACCGTTGGTAGAGTTTGCCTACAACAATAGTTATCACACGAGTACCGGCATGCTGCCTTACGAAACGTTATACGGTAAAAAATACAGAACTCCTTTGTGCTGGGATGAAGTCGGTGAACGTCAACTGTTAGGACCGAAACTGGTACAACAAACCGCTGAAATCGTGAAGCTGATCAGAACAAGATTAGTTACTGCTCAAGACAGACAGAAGAAGTATGCCGATCAACATCGACAGAAAAGAGAGTTTTTACCAGGAAGCTTCGTTTTCCTGAAAGTATCTCCCTGGATAGGGAAGATTAGATTTGGCAAGAAGGGGAAGCTGAGTCCCCGATTTATTGGACCTTTCGAGGTATTGCGAAAAGTTGGTGAGGTAGCTTAGGAGGTTGCATTACCTCCGGAACTCGAGAATATACATAACGTCTTTCATGTTCTTCAAAGAGTTACAGTGAAAGTATTTTAAAATTTTATATATATGTATAATTTTCTCTTATAAATCAAAGGAATTCATGTTTAATGGTGTATTGTTGTACAAATTAATGTTAGATTATGTTAGCTTGTCAAGAAACGAGTTCATGGTGGTTTGAATTATGTGATTTGATTCAAAAATGAATTTACAGTGTTCAAGTTTATCAAGAACACTAGAAAATAGTATTATCAAAGTTTTTCAAAATTGAGAGTTTTAAATTAGGTGTTTTGATGATTCAATGTGATTAGAACATGTTAGAAACCATGCATTATGTTTCTGTGACGTTGTATATGCAAATGATTGGCTGAATTCGGAACTCGTTGCAGAGAAATAAGCCAATTTGGCTTTTTCTCTGCACTGTTCGCTAATGGTCTGCATCTGCTGTCGAGTTTCCGCCCCAGCGGGATGTACAAGGCAGGGGAACGCGCCTCAGCGGGCTGCGCCCCGGCGAGTTTGTTTGTACGTGGAGCACGCCCCGGTGCGTGTGACAGAAAGTGGAAATAAATTATTTTATGACATGTTTAAGTATAGTAAAGCAAATTAATTTATTTAAGTTATAATATGTGTTTATAATTTAATTAAATGCATGATCAATAATAAATTATAATTTGTGTAGTTATAATTTAATAATTGTATGATTAGTTATAAATTATAATATGTGATTATAATTCAATAATTGTGTAATTATAATTTAGTAAATACATGATGTAGTTTAATTAATTATAAATTATACTTTGTTTATAATTTAATTAATATAAAATGTGATTATAAATTGAGTAATTATAATTAGATTAATGTTTAAATTATAATTAATTTAATTATAATTTAATATGAATTACATAGTTATTATTTGAGTTAATTATGTGAGCATGCCTATGTGATGTAATTAAATTATGTGGTTATTAATTATTAGCTTAATAATTAAATAAGAATAAGTTAACCTAGAAGGGTTAACTAATTATGTGAGTTAGTTATGTGTTAACTAATTAAGATTATTGTGATTAAACAAATATGTGTACGTAGTATTAAAGAACGTGAATTTTGTTTATAGCTTGCGCTTGAGGCAAGTCTTCTATCCCTGAACTCGTTAATTATATACAAGTTCTTTAAAGTTCAAATATTCGTTGTTTGAAATTGTCCTTTTATTTTCTACATTGGACAAAGTACTTATTGAAAGTTTATGATTTAATTAAAGTGACCTTGACTTATTGTTCAAGCAATGTCCAACTTATCTTTTAAATGCTTTAAGTTTATTCTAAAGCATATGTAAATTCGTAATTCTTTTATTTATGAATTATTTTACGTTATTGAAAGTCGATTCAACTAATCCTTAGTTGATGAACATGAATTCTAAATTACCCTTGTAAGCTTATCCAAACCAAACTTTCTTTGGTGCGGACTTGTATTCAAATACTGAGATGAACAACACTAATTATTAGGGGAGGTTACTACGCAGAAGCGTTAAATGTAGTGCACATACATAGTACGGAGGACTGATCCCCCTAAGTACGAGTTAAGGTCCATAGTCTTAATGACTGTTAAAAGTTTTCAATAGAAATGTGTATAACCTAGGACAAAAGTTCAAGGTCTTACGACCCTCAGATGACTTCTATACTCGAATTATAAATGTGATCAAAGAATTGTTATTCAATTCTTTATCGTTGTGAAAGTAAAGTTATTCAAACATTTTCAAAGATATTCTTGTATTTCTTATTTACCGTTGTATTCCAGTGAGCTGTTGTTTGCTCACTCTTGCATTAAATAACCATTGCAGCTAAGGTTGAAAGTGTTGATGCCCCGTCAACGAGTAAAGGCAAAGGGAAGCTAAACATGTGAAGACTTGTTTTATTGTTGAATGATTGTAATAAGATAGTTTAAGTTATGTTTGTATTTTCCGCAGTTAATGTTTATGTCAAGGATAGAGTAAACCTTGGGAATTATTTTGAAAAGTTGTAATCCTTTTGATAAGGAAGATTTTATTAATTATAAAGGTTGTAATTTATTTTGTAATTATTTATTATTGGATAGATGGATGTTATATTTAGAAAATGAACACCAAATCATGTGGAAATGAAGTACCCGAATTTGGGGGTGTCACATTTTGTCCCCAGAATCGCTTACATATAGATTAATCAAATAAATGTGGGTACGTTTTCATCATGTGTTCTTCGAGTTCCCACGTAGCTTCTTCAGAGTTGTGGTTCCTCCAAATTCCAAAAACAAAAGGTATCACTTTATTTCTGAGAACTTGCTCTTTCTCGTCATTAATCTGAACATGAACTTCTTCGTAGGATAAATCTTTCTCAAATTGCAGGGGTTCATATTCTATAACATGTTTGTAATCGGGTTTATACGGTCGTAATACTGAAACATGAAAAACATTGTGGATGTGTTCTAATGCCGGAGGTAAGGCTACCTCATACGCAACTTCTCCAATTCTACACAGCAATTCAAAGGGTCCAATGAACCTTGAGCTCAATTTTCTCTTTCTGCCAAATCTGATCTTTCCCTTCTAGGGAGACACTATCAAGAAAACAAAGTTTTCGAATTCAAATTCTATATTCTTGCGGTGTGGATCGACATATTTCTTCTGCCTATCCAGAGCAACTACTAATCTTACCCTGATTACCTTGATGATCTCGGCGGTCTCTTGTACCAATTCTGGTCCTTGCAATTGACGTTCGCCAACTTCATCCCAGCATAGTGGAGTTCTACACTTTCTGCCATACAACGCTTCGTAAGGCGGCATGCCAATACTTGCGTTGCAACTGTTGTTGTAAGCTAATTTCACTAACGGTAGGTGATCATCCCAATTTTCTTTGAAATCCATGATGCATGCTCTTAACATATCTTCCAATGTATGGATCGTTCTTTCACTCCGTCCGTCGGTCTGAGGGTGATATGTCGTACTCATTCTTAACTGCGTCCCCATGCATTCCTGTAGTCGCTTCCAAAAATTTGATTGAAACACGAATCTCGATCGAAAACTATTGACACTAGAACTCCATGCCTTGAAACAATCTCCTTGACATACAACTTTGTCAACTGCTCTAGGGTGAATCTGATCTTGATTGGTAAGAAGTGTGCTGATTTTGTCAGCCGATCTACGATAACCAAAACTACGTCGAAACCTTTCTGAGTCGTCTAAAGACCTAATACGAAATCCATTGTGATATGCTCTCATTTCCATTCTAGGATTTCTAACGATTATAGCAACCCACTCGGCCTCTGATGTTCTGCTTTAACTTTCTGACATGTCAGGCACTTGTCCACACAATCGGCAACGTCGCATTTTATATTCGACGACCAAAAATGCTGTCGCAGATCCTGCTACATCTTCGTACTCCCCAGGTGAATTGAATACCTTGAATTGTGATCCTCTCTCAAAATTTCCTCTTTAATTTCTGGCACTAGCGGTACCCAAATTCTTCCCTCGAATCTTAACAGTCCTTCATTGTCCACTTTGAATTTCAGTTCATTCCCTTCAAATATCCTCTTCCTAATCTTCTCACATTCCTCATCCTGAAATTTTGCTTCCTTAACCTTATCCACTAAAGTTGTACCAGTTCCTGGCTGAAATAGTATCTCGTCAGACTCCTTAGGATATCTCACCTCCAATTCTAGTTTCTCCATCGCTGAAATTAGCTCTTCCTGGGCAGTCAACAACATCAATTTCTCTCAACCCTTTCCGCTTAAGTCGTCAGTAACCACATTTGCTTTACCCGGATAATATAAAATCTCACAGTCATAGTCCTTTATTAATTCCAACCATCTCCTCTGGCGCATGTTCAAATCCTTTTGTGTAAAAATATATTTCAGACTCTTATGGTCTGTATAAATTTCACACTTCTCCCCGTAGAGATAATGTCTCCAGATCTTCAAAGAAAACACTACCGCAACCAATTCCAAATCACGGGTCGGATACCCCTTCTCATAATCCTTTAGTTGTCGTGACTCATACGCAATGACCTTGCCATTTTGCATAAGCACACATCCTAGTCCTTTATGCGACGCATCACTATACACCACGAAATTTTATGTGCTATTCGGAAGAGATAGCACATATGTCGTACTCAACCTCTTCTTCAGTTCTTGGAAGCTTTCCTCACACTTCTCCGTCCAAATGAATTTCACCGATTTCGTAGTCAAATTCATCAGCAAAGTCGCAATTTTGGAAAAGTCCTGAATGAATTTTCTATAATATCCTGCCAATCCGAGAAAACTCCTCACTTTCGATGGTGTGTTCGGCTGATCCCAGTTCATCACAGCTTCGACCTTTGCTGGATCTACTAAAATTCCATCCTTATCAATCACATGTCCAAGAAATTGCACACACTCTATCCAGAATTCTCATTTCAAGAACTCGACATACAACTTTTCTCTTCTCAATGACTCCAATGTCACCTTCAGATGCTCTACATGCTCCTCCTTGGTCTTAGAATACCCCAGGATGTCTTTGATGAACACCACCATGAATTTGTCCAAAAAAGGTTTGAACACTTTGTTCATTAGATCCATAAATGCTGCAGGAGCATTCGTTTTACCAAATAACATCACCAAAAACTCGTAATAACCATATCGTGTCCTAAACGTTGTCTTTGGAACTTCTTTCCTCACCTTCAACTGATGGTACCCACTCCTTAAGTCTATCTTTGAGAAGTACTTAGCTCCCATCAACAGGTCAAATAATTCGTCGATCCTTGGTAACGGATACTTATTCTTAATTATAACCTTGTTCAACTCTCTGTAATCAATGCAGAGCTGCATCGTTCCATCCTTTTTTACGAACAACACCAGTGCTCCCCACGACGATACGCTCGGCTGAATATACTTCTTGTCCAATAGCTGTTACAGCTGCACCATTAATTCATTCATCTCCACCGGAGCCATACTGTACGGGGCCTTTAATATTGGAGCAGTTCCTGGCGCCAAATCGATCACGAATTCTACTTCCCTATCTGGCGAAAGTCTTGGAAAATCATCTGAAAATACGTCCACAAAATCTCTTACAACATGTATCTCCTCTAACTTCGGATTCTCTTTTCTACTATCGACTATGTAGGCTAAATACCCTACACAACCTTGTCTAATAACTTATTGGCCTACATTATCGTTAGACAACTCGCTCGTCTAGGCGACTTGCTGCCATAAAATACAACCTTTGACGGGGTCATAAGGTTAATACACTTTTTTTGACAATCAATTATCGCCCTATAATTGAATAGTCAATCCATTCCCAGAATAACGTCGAATTCCCCAAGTTTAATCGGGATAAGATCTACGATCATCACATTTCCCTTAATGTCCACCCTATAGTTCTTGTGTACAAACTTAACAGGAATCATTTCCCTATTTACAATTTCTATGTTCATAGGGTATTCTAATTCGTCCTTAGGCAATTCTAGCTTCTTAGCAAAGTCATCAGATATAAATGAACAAGTAGCACCTGAATCAAATAACACATAAGAATTTATATTATTGATCGGAATGATACTTGACACCACATCACGTGACTGCATAGCATCTTGCACAGTTATGTTGAAACTCTTAGCGGTAGGTCGGTTGGTTGGCCTCGATCCCGTAATAGTCAGAGTATTTCCACCGCTAGTTCCTCTATTTCCACCTTCTCCTGCCCCTCTTGATACCTTCTTGGGAAAATCCCTTGCCAGATGGTCCTTTGACCCACACGTGAAGCAAGTGCCCATCTTAGGGTTAGGGTAGTTTGGTACTATATGGCCTTCCTGACCACAATTGTATCAGACCATCTTTCCTTTCATACAGACCCCCAAGTGATTCTTTCTGCAGGTCGGACAAGCCTCCACCCTCGTCTTCTAATTTCTTTGCTGGTTCCCAGTTGACGCACTGTCATTCCACCTTCTTTTCTGACTGCTGCCACCAGTATTGCTGCTACTAGCTTTATTACTTTCACCTTCATTCTTCTTCTTCTTTAGCTCTTGATTGTACTTGGTCAGAGCATCGCTTCCACCTTCTACGATAATTGCCTTCTCCAACACTCCCGCAAAAGTGTTCAACTGGAACATTGACACCTTGCTATACAACCAGGGCTTCAGTCCCTGTTCAAACCTTCTAGCCTTTCACTTGTCTGTATTCACTTGGTAAGTTGCAAAATTAGCCAACTCATTAAACTTTGCAGCATAATCCGGTACGAAAATGTTACCTTGCTTTAGCTCCAGGAATTAAAGCTCCATCTAATTCTGAGAGCTCGTTGGGAAGTACATTTCGAAAAACATTTCCCTAAACCTATCCCAGGTGATTACACCATGTCCTCCCAGACCTTATTTGCCTGCCACTAGTAGATGGCCTCTGCCTTCAGCATAAACTTTACAAAGGCGGTCTCCTGATCATAGTTAACCCTTGCGACGTTAAATACCTTCTCTATTTCCATTACCAAGTATGAGCTTCGATTGGGTTCATGGATCCTTTAAACTCTGGCGGTCCTACCGCCTTAAAATCCATAAACGATATAGCTTGTGGAGCTTGCAGCTGATTGGCAAGTGCTCCAGTCAATAGGTTCATCAACTGCTGAACATGATTAGTGTTGGCATTGTTGTTATTGTTATTGTTATTGGTTGACCCTTCCTGAGCTGGTTGACGAGTTGGGCGTCTTCTTGGCGGCATCTTTCTGTTTAAGATATACGCTTATTAGATCGTTACAAAATTTCTTAAATATTTAAGACTTAACTTAAACACTTTAAGATATCACTTAACGCATATTATCTCAAATAAACTCTGATATTTTATTCATTCAAAAGTTTTAAACATACGAAAGATAGCATCACTGTTATTTACATCAACTATCCCGAGATAAAGAATCTTCAGGATTTAAATCATCATAGTCCATTGTTTATAACCATAGTGGAATTTACATTATTAACTACCACAAAATATTCACATAATTCATATTGTTCCTATCACGACCTACTATGGCGTCGAATAACTTCTCTACGCTTTTCTTCCATGATACGGAACATCGTCCTACGATCCAGTATGTACCAAGGTAAGTCCTCAAACTGCACTGGATAGTAGACAACTCGATCTTAGGCCCTATCAATCGCTGTCTAGAATGTATAGTTCGTCTCCTCAATCTTAGCCTTCTTTGCCCGATCGTTATCTTCAGCAAGATCTGCACGTCGAGAAGCCTTCATCCAAGCATCCTCTGCTCTAGCACGTTTCGCTGACTCCTCTCGCAAATCACCCTTCAGTTTCTCTATCTCATCTGACTTGTCTTCATTTTGGTTCTTTGCATGAACTAACTTCCACTCCACGTCTCCAAAACTTATATCAAGATTCGCGATCTCGCATTCCTTCTGCTTTACAGTAGTCCATTGTACAACTTTCTGCTCCTTCAATTCTTGAACATTATCCTGTAACTCTATATTATGGTTATACAACTCGCCATACATCTCGGCACTGATAGAGTTTGGTGGAAACTCATCAGGGTCCTCATCTTCCTCCTCAGCCTCAGTCTCAACCTCTATTTCCTCAGATTCCTCCTCTGAATCAAACACTGGCTCATGCTCCTGACCCACAACAGTGATCAATGGAGATGACTCTCTCCGAACCAACTGCTCCCAGACTGTATGAATGTCTTGGGGCTCCTCCTTTCTACCTACTAGGGACTCAACCTCCCTAGGCTGACTGGATCCTCCAACATCCGACATCTTGACAATCAAAATTTTAAGTTTTTAGTTACTACGTGATGCTAATCGATACTCGCGAGCATATAAGTAATCACATAAGCACATTAAGTCTTTTATTATCTTTAATGAATTAAGGAATTCATTTCTTAGAACTCGATAAGAGTTTATCACCACTATGTTATCGATCTCTTAAAAGGCTACTACCCTAAGGTTTTCCCCCACCTAAGGTTCATAACCTATAGCTTTGATACCAACTTGTGACACCCCTAAATTCGGGTACTTCATTTTCACAGGATTTGGTGTTTATTGTCCATTAATAACACATCTATCTACCCATAATAAATAAAACTCATAAATAAATAAAAATCCTCTCCTTAATGGGTTACAACATCATAAATAAATCAATCCCATGTCAACTAACCTTAATACATCGAGTGTGAAACATAAATAAACAATTACGTCTTGAAATAACATCATAAGTCTTTAAACAAAATATTCTCAAATAAATAAACAAGTCTTCATCACTTGTTTGCTTTTCCCTTTCCCTTACTAGTGGATGGTTTGTCAGTTCTTTCAATCTTAGCTGCAATGTTATTATGCAAGAGTGAGCAACGATTGCCCAAAAGTATAAGAATATAATAATAATAATAATAATAATAATAATAATAACATGCGAGAATTCAATGAGTTCTGAATAATAGAAAGCTCTTCTTTTGAATCAAGATTATAAATAAGAATCAAAAGTATATCTGAGGGTCACAAGACCAAGAACTATGTCCCAGGTTATCAAGTATTTCTACCTTAAACCTTTAACAGTTGTAAAACTATATGGAATCTACTTATCGTACTTAGGGGGATCAGCCCTTAGTACCATGTATGTGCATAACATCTCAACGCTGACGCGTAAATAATCCCCTATTAAGGGGCCATTCATCTCAGTTTGACATTAGAGTCTGCACCAAAGGAAGTTTGGTTTGGATAAGCTCAATAACAGTTCTAGAATTTAGAACGCTCATCAACTATGGACTAGTCGAATAAATGAGGTTTCGCTAATCTTTCAGGGTTCAATAATAAAATGGATACTCAAATCAAATAATGAATCTCAAAGGTATACAATTAAATAAGCATTGTATAACTGAAGTATTACTTTAAAAGAATTAACGTCTCATATGGAATCATGAACTTGAATAAACAAGAGTAATAACTTGTTTAATGAAAGAATATGACTTATAAACTTGCTCAATTAAAAGTAGAGTTAAGAAACTTGCATAACGATAACAATTCAGGGATAGAAAACTTGCCTCGTGCGTAAGCTACAATTACAAATTGCGTTCTCCAATTAATCTTACATACCATTTACATTCACAATACAAATTAATTACAACATAACTAGCACCTCGAGTATGTTATCTTAACTCTGGATCTGATTATATTAATTGAATCCATAAATGTTAACTCTTAATCACATTATTAGACTTTACAAATAACGAGTTTAAACCACGTATTTAACTTATCAATTAATCACATATATAAACATCATTGATAAGTTAATAATCTGTTTTAACATCTCAATATATTATTAACACGTTATCATGTTCATTACATTAGGTTTTAAATTACGTTTCTGAACTTGAACCACTTAAATAAAATTCTCTGGGTTATTCTGCTAACCGGCGCTGTAATGCCCAGTTTGAACTGGGGACTGGCGCTGCGGTGCTGAGCCTACGTCAGCCGGCTGCTGACATGACGCTGCAGCGCTTGGTTCCTTCACAGAACCGGCGCTGCACGTCAGCCAGCACTGAGTCTGGCGCTGCAGTGCCCGATTTCTTCACAGAACTGGCGCCGCGACGCAGTGAGGCCAGACAGTGTTCACGAGAACACAGAAAAAGCCAATTAATGCCAAAATTAAGCTCAAACAACAATGTTAATGTTAACCATAAGTTATAACCTTAACAGAAACATTTAATAACATTCTTAGTATGTTTTAACAACTTAAATCACATAGACAACTAAATTAGTGTGACGCCCCCAAAATAGGTTCAATACTCAACCCATTTTGAGTCGCCAAATACATGGTACAGAATTCAAATACAATCTTTTATAACAAACGGTAATTCAAAATACGACCATACAAACTGTGAGTTTGAATACAAATCGTATATAATACGAAATATAAACATTCAAATTCATTTCTTATTCATTACAATTATTATCACGCTATTTTATAAAAATTGTGAGGACTACTACTGCTCTACTCTGACCATCACACTGATCCTCGACTAGTTCCCGCAACATTCTCATTCCCTGAAGAGGACAATAGATGAAAAGGGTGAGCTCAACTAGCCCAATAAAGAATATTATAACTAAGATAATAAAGAATAATTTATCGTTAGTCTTCAACAAATCAGATAAAATATTATGGACAACAAGTTTTAGATCAACAACTGCAGCGGAAATAACAATTCATTAGAAAAGTTAAGTAGAGAATGAAGTCTACTATCTTCTATGATTTAAAAGTTCATCATCAATATTTTATCCCTGTAACATCAATCAATATACATCTCGAATCAAATATTCATCTTTGCACTACGGGCCAAAGATATTCATTTGTATCATCAGTTGGTCATGTTCATCTCAACACCTGTTTATTTTTGCACTACGGGCCAAAGATATTCATCAGGTAATCATTCATCTTTGCTCTATAGGCCAAAGATATTCAGTTATATCACCATTTAGGACTGAGAATGATGAAAAACAATATAAATAACAAATCCAGTGAGATAAAGGACAAAGATTAAGGATTCGTAATTTAATTTATCCAAGTTCAAGAATACTCCATAATAATACTTTGTGGAGCAAAATTCAAGAATAAAGATCAAAACTTGGATCCAATCAAAGATAGGACCCATAATAGCTAACTCGGACAAATAGAAGAAAATTTAATTTTTCTGTGAATAGTGCCGTATACGTGAATAATGTCGTATACGTGAATAGTGCTGTATACGTGAATAGTAACTCCGACATGAAAAGGTAAAAAATTTATAATAAAATTCATACCAACATTCCAATGAAATGATACTAGATGAAACGCAAAATTTGAAGAATTTCTGATCATTTCAAGAATTATAGAAGCAATACTTGTCGTAGTAAGTTTTAATTTGAGTATATGAAATGAAATATTATCGCTTTCATAATATGGAATATGAAAGAAAATAATATTTCTTACGAGTATTGCAAAAAAATAATATCCTTTACCTTAGTAGAAATTGGATTTGACTGGAATATCGGATATTATTCTTAGAAAATCTTGCACAAAAAACTACACTCAAGGTATCCTTATACTCAAAAAAATACTCACAATACTATAGAATAAGAAGAATAAGAATTTCTAATATTGAAATGGTGTGTTTTAGGAAGGAGGGGTTACCCCCTATTTATAGCAACGGATGAAGGAAAAAAAAATCAAACATTCTGCCTAACTGTCATTTTTTTCCTTCTCTGCCAAATATGTTTGCCTAATTTCTCTCTTTTTTCAATTGTTGGGGCCCATAATTTGGAGAAAACGTTCCAGGCAATTTCCACCAACCATTCTTTGAAAAACAAAGCATTCCCAATGCATTTTGGTTTCTTTCGTCCCTTGTCATCACATGTATATATATATATATATATATATATATATATTATAACAATATTATTATTTAAACAATTATAATATATTATAATAATATATTTGAATGAATATTTTATTAGAGGAAATAATTAAAATTCCACAGAAAAATACGCCGAACTTTCAACAAATATTTCATTCTAAAAATTATTTTATTTATATAAGAATTGAAATAAATATTTTCTTAGCACATAAATCAATAATTAATTATTCACAAATAATATTACAGAACTACAATAATGACAACCAGGTTGTTCCTAGGAAAGAGGGGGCTTTTCGATAAGGATTTCTCCTTACTGGCACGCAATTAGATTAACCTAACCTCTTTCCTCGATAGAACTTCCTTAGACATTGCCAATAATGCTATCTAATAATATTATTCAAATAATATGAATTATTGATTTGCTAATTTGAAATACTGTGCAATGACAATTATTGAATCAATAAAATATTATGCAATTATCAATGTAGCAATTATTGAATCAATAATATAAAATAATAAACAGTAATTACTGTAACAATTACTGAGTAGTGACTTCTTACGTAAGAATCAATAATTAGAATTACTGTGCAATATCGTGTGCTACTGTGCAACACCGCATATTACTGTATTTCAACCACCGGGTATTTCAATAGTTTTAACGGTAACAACCACGCCGTTATTTATAGAAAAACTTATTCTTGTCGTTTTTTTCATCCGACAGTTTTTCGTTATGGGGCCCACCAATGATTGCGCCGTCGTACGAATATTCTCCGACACAATAAATATTTTATGACCACTTACTTTGGAAAATTTGCACATATCTCCCATAACTTACCACATTTGTCAAGACAAAACCTTACTGTTTAAAACAATATATAAAGAAAATTAAATCTTTATTTATAAAATTTGGGGTCTTACAACCTCCCCTCCTTATGAAATTTCGTCCTCGAAATTGACGTACGTACCTGGTATGTCGAAAAGGTGAGGATACCTTTCTTTCATTTCTGATTCCAACTCCTAGGTCATTTCCTCAATAGCATGGTTTCTCCATAAAACTTTGACTTGTGATATAACCTTTATGCATAGGACATGCTCCTTCCTATCCAAGATCTTGACAAGTACCTCCTCGTACGTTAAATATTCGGCTATCTCATCTGGTCCTAACTCAATAATGTGGTTTGGGTCTTTCACATATTTACGAAGCACAGATATGTGAAAAACGTTATGAACACGAGACATGCTTGGAGGTAAAACAAGTCTATAGGCCACCTTTCCTACTCGGTCAAGGATATGGACCAATGAATCGTGGATTGAGCTTTCCTCTCTTGCCAAACCTCTTAACTCCCTTCCACGGAGTAACACGTAACAATACATGATCCCTAACATTAAATTCCACGTCCTTTCGATGAAGATCCACATAACTCTTTTGTCGATCCTGTGCGGTTTATATACGTTGTCGGATTGTTTGAATCTTTTTCGTAGTCATACGTACTAACTCCAGTCCCAATAATGTTGCTTCACCCACCTCGTCCCAGCATATTGGAGAGCGACACTTTCGTCCATACAACGCTTAGAATAGAGCCACACCTATACTTGCCTGATAACTGTTGTTATAGGAGAATTCCACCAATGGTAGGTACTTATTCCAACTCCCTTTGAAATCAAGAACACAAAGTCTCAATAGATCTTCAAGAGTTTGAATAGTCCTTTCCGATTGCCCGTCCGTTTGAGGATGATATGCAGAACTGAATCGTAAATTCGAGCCCATAGCTTTCTGCAAACTGATCCAAAATCGTAAAGTAAATCTGGGGTCACGATCCGAAACTATGGATACTGGCATGCCATGCAATCTCATAATCTCATTCACGTACATACGAGCAAGACGTTTAAGTGAATAAGTCTCCCGTATCGGCAAGAAATGAGCAGACTTGGTTAATCTATCGACAATAACCCAAATCGCATCTATGCTTTGAGAAACCTTGGGAAGACCCATAACGAAATCCATGGTAATGTGTTCCCACTTCCATTTTGGAATCTCAAGTGGTTGCAATGGACCCTTTGGCACTTGATGCTCCGCCTTGACACGTTGACACGTTAAACACCTCGAGATGAACTTCGCGATCTCTCTTTTCATATTGCTCCACCAAAATGTATATCTAAGATCACGATACATGTTGGTACTCCCAGGATGGATTGCAAATGGTGTGTTGTGTGGCTCCATCATGATTGTATACTTCAACTCAAAATCGTTAGGAACACAAAGTCTGGAGTTGACTCGAAGTATTCCTTCTTCATCGATTCTTGCTTCTAGAATAGCACCTTCTTGCTCCTTCTTCTTCATCTTTATCAGCTCTGGGTCTGTAGCTTTAGCAGCTTTAACTTTATCAATCAAAGATGGTTCTACGTGTATACTTGACATCATCGCATGGGTCCCCAAAGTCTTGAACTCTATCTCCATCGTTTGTAAGTCATACAGAATAGGCTTTGACAACATCGTATTCGTTCCCGCATATGATCTTCTAGTTAACGCGTCAGCAACCACGTCCGCTTTTCCAGGATGGTATTGGATGGTATGATCGTAATCTTTCAACAACTCAAGCCAATGTCGTTGCCTCATGTTGAGTTCTTTTTGAGTGAAGAAATATTTGAGGCTCTTATGATCCGTATAGATCTCCACTTTCTCTCCATACAGGTAGTGTCCCCAGATCTTTAATTCAAAAACGACAGCTGCGAACTCTAGATCATGAGTAGGATAATTTCTCTCATATTCTTTGAGTTGTCGCGAGGCATAGGCTATGACTTTCCCATGTTGCATGAGAACACATCCTAACCCTTTGCCCGAAGCATCACTGTAAATGACAAATCCATCCGAATCAGATGGTATCGTCAAAACAGGAGCCAAAATGAGTCTTCTCTTGAGCTCTTGGAAGCTCTTCTCGCATTCCTCATTCCATACGAATTTTGTATCTTTCCGAGTCAACTAAGTTAATGGAGTAGTGATTCGAGAAAATTCTTCCACGAACCTCCGATAATAACCAGCTAAGCCCAAAAAGCTACGTACTTCGGTCACCGACTTAGGTTGCTCCTAACTTTGTATTGCTTCAATCTTTGCTGGGTCAATAGACACTCCATGTTTTGATACTACGTGCCCAAGGAATGCTACTTCATCAAGTCAAAACTCATATTTCTTCAACTTAGCATAAAGCTCGTTATCACGAAGCCTTTGAAGTACCATCTTTAAGTGGTGCTCATGATCTTCACGGCTTTTGGAATAGATGAGGATGTCATTAATAAAAACAACTACGAACTGATCCAAATATTCCTTGAATACACGGTTCATCATATCCATGAAAGCGGCAGGAGCATTAGTCAATCCAAATGACATGACTAAGAATTCATAATGCCCGTACGGTGTTCTGTAGGCAGTTTTCAGAATTTCCTCAGTTTTAATCTTCAACTGATGATATTCAGAACGAAGATCGATCTTTGAAAAGAATTGCGCTCCTTGCAACTGGTCTAACAGGTCATCAATGCGAGGTAACGGATACTTATTCTTGATAGTAACATGGTTCAACTCCCGATAGTCAATACAAAGTCGCATACTCCCGTCTTTCTTCTTTACGAATAAAATAGGAGCACCCCAAGGAGATGTACTAGGACGAATGAAACCGATGTCTAACAACTCCTGTAGTTGGACCTTTAACTCCTGAAGTTCAATAGGGCCATTCGATATGGGGTTTTAGAAATGGGTTTTGTACCGGGCTCAAGGTCAATAAAAGAATTCAACTTCACATTCTAGGGTTAGACCGGGAAGTTCTTCGGGAAATACATCAGGAAACTCATTAACAACAGAAATATCATTCAAACCTAACGTATTATGGTTTAGATCAGTGACATGTGCTAAGAAAGCTTGACATCCGTTTTTCAATAAACGAATAGCTTTATGACTTGAAATGACATTGACTGATTTTAGTGGTTTGGTGGTTTGGATTCGCACAACAGGTTGATTAGGAATATGAAAACTAACAACCTTACGAAAACAATCAATTTTGGCATGATAAGTGGTTAACCAGTCAATTCCTAAAATCACGTCAAATGCAAGTATTTTCAAAGATATAAGATCAACAGATAAGGTGAGGGTAACAATTTGAATCAAGAAAGATTTATAAACTGTGGATGTAACAAAGATTTCTCCCAACGCAGTTTCAACAGATAAGTCAAAGTCTAATTTCTCAGGTGTCAAGTTCAAACGTTGAGCACAAGCAGGTGAAATAAAAGAATGGGTAGCACCGGTATCTAATAAGGTATAGACTTCGCAAGAGTTTATGATTAGCTTACCCGTAATAAACTCATTCGGGTTCCTCGCTTGTTGGGCAGTTACGACAAAAGCCCTTCCCGGAACCACTGACTTCGACTTGTCCGAAACAGCTTTAGGAATCACCACCCCTGCTGGACTTGGTTTCGCTACAGGACACACTCAAGCTATATGTCCTTCCTTTCCACAGTTATAGCACACCTTGGATTGTTGTGTGCAGTTGGGGCTAATGTGTCCCTTTTGCCCGCATTTATAGCATACGGTCGGTGGTCGTTCTCCTCCCCTAGAAACAGATGATGGTGGTGCTGCTGTTGATGTTTTCACGTTCTCATTGTTGTACCTTCTCTTCTTGAAATCTCCCCCCGACTCACTTCTTCTATTATCATGACCACGATTACCATTGGAGTGGTTACCGCTTCTGTCATGATACTTTCCTCCCTGCTGGTTGTCATTGTTCTGATGATTGCTACCACCGGTAAAACCTTGGTTGTTGTCCCTTGGTTGAACATAATCATTATCTTGTTCTAATAACTGGGCCCTGTTCACTACATACGAATATAGAGAAAATTTGTGAGAAATGAGGTATTGACGAATTTCTGATTTCAAACCTCTCAGAAACATCCGCGTCATACGTTCCTCATTCTCCACCAAATGAGGTGCGAATCGGAATAACTCCGCGAACTTAGCCTCGTACTGGGACACCGTCATGTTGTTCTGTTCCAGTCTGATAAACTCTACCTCTTTCATGTGATGAATACTTTCTGGAAAGTATTTGTCATTGAACAGTTTCTGGAACGTTTTCCAAGACATCTTGAGTGCAGCAGGCTGGGTACGCTTCACAGATTCCCACCAGTAATCTGCCTCTCCACGGAACATAAAGGTGGCGAATGGATCCTTTTGCTCCTCCGTGCATCCCAAGACATCAAATATCTTGGTAATTTGCTTAACCCACGTTTCTGCCTTGATTGGATCTGGCTTTTCCTGAAACTCTGGTGGTCCCAACTCTTTGAACTGCTTGGCAGTGACAAGCCGCGAGTTATTATTTCCACCTGTATTATGAACACGAATCTCCCTCGTCTGGCTTTGCATGAACTGCAAAAAGCTCCTAAACATCCCATCATTCATCGTTTGTTCGGTAGTGTTGTTTACAGGAGGAATATTGTCTTCCTGTTGCACGTTCTCCTAGTTGGTGATTAAAGGTGTCTCCACGGTCTCATTCACTCCATTGCTTAGATTTTCAGCTGCCATTCTCAAATACTGCCATAAAACAATGGTTAATTAAATAAATTAACATATCACATATTAACCCTATGTTCCGACCGACCAATTAAATACCAAATAAGCTTAGGTAGGACACACTAGCGAAGGTTTGACTCGTCTTTCCCTTTCTAGTTCTATTCCCAGATCTCCGCCAGAGATCATAGCCCTAAGCTCTGATACCAACTGTGACGCCCCAAAAATAGGTCCAATACTCAACCCATTTTGAGTCGCCAAATACATGGTACAAAATTCAAATACAATCTTTTATAACAAATATTCATTCAAAATACGACTATACAAACTGTGAGTTTAAATACAAATCGTATATAATACGAAATATAAATATTCAAATTCATTCCTTATTCATTATAATTATTGTCATACTATTTTATAAAAATAATGAGGACTACTACTGCTCTACTCTGACCATCACACTGATCCCCGACTAGTTCCCGCAACATTCTCATTCCCTGAAGAGGACAATAGATGAAAAGGGTTAGCTCAACTAGCCCAGTAAAGAATATTATGACTAAGATAATAAAGAACAATTTATCGTTAGTCTTCAACAAATCAGATAAAATATTATAGACAACAAGTTTTAGATCAACAACTGCAGCGGAAATAACAATTCATTAGAAGAGTTAAGTAGAGAATGAAGTCTACTATCTTCTATAATTTAAAAGTCCATCATCAATATTTTATCCCTATAACATCAATCAATATACATCTCGAATCAAATATTCATATTTGCACTACGGGCCAAAGATATTCATTTATATCATCAGTTGGTCATGTTCATCTCAACACCTGTTCATCTTTGCACTACGGGCCAATGATATTCATCAGGTAATCATTCATCTTTGCTCTACAAGGCCAAAGATATTCAGTTATATCACCATTTAGGACTGAGGATGATGAAAAACAATATAAATAACGAATCCAGTGAGATAAAGGACAAAGATTAAGAATTCGTAATTTAATTTATCCAAGTTCAAGAATACTCCATAATAATACTTTGTGGAGCAAAATTCAAGAATAAAGATCAAAACTTAGATCCAATCAAAGATAGGACCCATAATAGCTAACTTGGACAAATAGAAGAAAATTTAATTTTTCTGTGAATAGTGCCGTAAACGTGAATAGTGCCGTATACGTGAATAGTAACACCAACATAAAAAGGTAAAAATTTCATAATAAAATTCATACCAACATTCCAATGAAATGATACTAGATGAAACGCAAAATTCGAAGAATTTTTTATCATTTCAAGAATTATAGAAGCAATACTTGCCGTAGTAAGTTTTAATTTGGGTATATGAAATGAAATATTATCGCTTTCATAATATGGAATATGAAAGAAAATAATATTTCTTACGAGTATTGCAAAAAAATAATATCCTTTACCTTAGTAGAAATTGGATTTAACTGGATTATCGGATATTATTCTGAGAAAATCTTGCATAAAAAGCTACACTCAAGGTATCCTTATACTCAAGAAAATACTCACAATACTATAGAATAAGAAGAATAAGAATTTCTGATATTGAAATGGTGTATTTTAGGAAGGAGGGGTTACCCCCTATTTATAGCAACGGAGGAAGGAAAAAAAATCAAACATTCTGCCTAACTTTCATTTTTTTTCCTTCTCTGCCTAATATGTTTGCCTAATTCCTCTCTTTTTTCAATTGTTGGGGCCCATAACTTGGAGAAAACGTTCCAGGCAATTTCCACCAAGCATTCTTAGAAAAACAAAGCATTCCCAATGCATTTTGGTTTCTTTCATCCCCTGTCATCACATGTATATATATATATATATATATACATATATGTTATAACAATATTATTATTTAAACAATTATAATATATTATAATAATATATTTGAAAGAATATTTTATCAGAGGAAATAATTGAAATTTCACAGAAAAATACGCCCAACTTTTAACAAATATTTCATTCTAAAAATTATTTCATTTATATAAGAATTGAAATAAATATTTTCTTAGCACATAAATTAATAATTAATTATTCACAAATAATATTACAGAACTACAATATTGACAACCAGGTCGTTCCTAGGAAAGAGGGGGCTTTCCGATAAGGATTTCTCCTTACTGGCGCGCAATTAGATTAACCTAACCCCTTTCCTCAACAAAACTTCCTTAGACATTGCCAATAATACTATCTAATAATATTATTCAAATAATATGAATTATTGATTTGATAATTTGAAATACTGTGCAATGACAATTATTAAATCAATAAAATATTATGCAATTATTAATGTAGCAATTATTGAATCAATAATATAAAATATTGAACAGTAATTACTATAACAATTACTGAGTAGTGACTTCTTACGTAAGAATCAATAATTAGAATTACTGTGCACTACCGTGTACTACTGTGCAACACTGCATATTACTGTATTTCAACCACTGGGTATTTCAACAGTTTTAACGGTAACAACCACGCCGTTATTTATAGAAAAACTTATTCTTGTCATTTTTTTCATCCGACAATTTTTTGTTATGGGTCCCACTAATGATTGCGCCGTTCTACGAATATTCCTCGACAAAAAGAATATTTCCAGACCAAACGAATATTCTCCGACACAATGAATATTTTATGACCACTTGCTTACTTTGGAAAATTTGCTCATATCTCCCATAACTTACCACATTTGTCAAGACAACACCTTACTGTTTAAAACAATATATAAAGAAAATTAAATCTTTATTTATAAAATTTGGGGTCTTACAATTAGAACACATAATGTTCATGTTCTTGATATTTTTCATAGTTTCGTCAATTTTCATGAAATCATACATTGCAGATTTGTTATAACACCGAATCAGTTCGTTTAAGTTTCATTCTCTTCGTTTTTACATGCATAAACATAATTTGTGACGAACGAGAATTTTATAATTTAATTTAAATATTTATTGAATTAAATAAATATTTTTGATGATGTATTTATTGAGTTATCGATGTTTTAATTATTGAGTTAAATAACTATTTGATGGAATTGTGGTAGATTAATTTAATTATATGTGTTATATTGATTAAATTAATGAGAAGTAATTTTAGAATTCAAAGTATGTATATAATTGAGCTTATTCGTTTAAATGAATTATTTAATAAGCATAATGTTATCCTAATTAAGTTAATAATTAATTAGAGATTTAATGATTTGATATAATTTATAAATGAGAATTTTAATTACGTGATAATGTGATTTAATATGGATTATCATATTTTATTTAAATTAAATTTAAATAAGATTATTTGATTAATTGAGCGTGATAATTAAAACTATGTAATAAACATTTAATTAAATTAAATAGAAAGGAAATAATAAGGAGCCAACCAAACAAGGCCCTAAGGGGAGTTGGAGCAGTTAATCCATTATGGGATTAACTGACGCCACTAACTTACCAGAATATACTTATATATTATATACGTATACTTATATTATATATCATGTCAGTATTACACAATCATATCTTCCATCAGAGAGAAACTTAGAGAGGATTTAGAGAGAGTTTGAAGAGATTAAAGGTTGGAGAAAACAAAGTGAGATTCTAGCAATTTGAATCAAGAAGCAAAGGGTAATTCCCTTATCTGAGTTTTGTAATCATGTTCTTAATATTTCTCCATTAACGTGTTTTAAAGTTCTCTATAAAAGTCTATTTTGCGATCATTGCATAAATTGATGATATATGTGTATATACATGTTAATATATGATCATAACATATTTTCTATCATCTATGTATGTTTTAAGCCAATCAACTTCATGTAATATTTATGCCTTAATTGGATTTTCATGATTTACAGAGTATGAAAGTATGAAGAACACGAATATGACCTTATGTACAAATTTGCATGCTTTAATTGGTTAGTTAACATGAAATTAATGGTAGATTATGATCACGCATGTTTAAATAAACAAAACAAACTTTAAACAGACAGATTCAGAGTTATAACGAATCTGTAAAGTTGAATTTCAAAATTTATCTCGAAACCTTTCAAAATATCAAAAACAGTGAATTTATGTGATTTGATTTGAGTAATTACGTGATCTAAAGTGTTTAAAACATGTTAGAATCATGGTATTTTGTTTCCATGAATTTTATACTTCATGGAAATCACTGTACTAGTTTAATTTGGATTTATTTTGCCTTTTCTGAAAATTTTCTCGAACTGTAACAGAACTAGCCGGGGCGACCCGTCCCAGCGGCCCCCCTGCAGAAACCATACTCGCCCTAGCGGGGGAGTGCAGAGAAAAATATTTTTTTGACCCGTTTGTGTAATTTTAAGCCATAATATGATGAGTTAACCTAACCTAATGAACATGATAACATGATGAACATGTAATACAATGCTATAACATGTTGTTGACACGTATAATATAATTTGAAGTTTCATGTTAATAAACTATGTATGAACTTGGATATTAATGTCGTAAGACTTGATTATGATTGTCTAAAAGCTTATGCTTGTATGATATACATGTTGTGGATTCAGATTCATGTTATGTGGTTAGTTAACAAGTTAAGATTTATAAACCAAGTTGTTAAGTTGAACCTAAGTGAGAAGTTCAACCGTTAAATGTAGCAGTAATGGAACTAATCGATGTTGTAAACAAAATGTAATGTGTAGGGCGTTGAGGAAGTGAATTGTAATTATATTTGTAGCTTGTGCTCGAGAAAAGTGTTCTATCCCTAACTTATTATCGTTAAGCAAGTTTCATAATCCTTATTCTTATGTTAAACAAGTTTCTAAACTCAAACTTTAGTTTTATTGAGCAAGTTTTTTATTCTTGAAATACTATCATGATACAAGTTCTTATCCTTGTTTATTCAAATTGATATTTCATATGAGATATTATAATTCCTTTAAAGCATGATTCTAATTATACAATACTTATTCGATTATATACTCTTGAGAATTATTATTCGATTTGAATATCGTTTATTGTTGAACCTTATAAGACTAGCGAACCCTTATTGATTCGACTAGTCCATAGTTGATGAACGTTCTAAATTTGAGAACTGTTATTGAGCTTATCCAAATCAAACTTCCTTTGGTTCAGACTCTGATATCAAACTGAGTTGAACAATCCTTTTATAAGGGATTATTTACGCTTTAGCGTTGAGATATTGTAATAACCCAATATTTTTATATAATTAAATAAGAAATTTTGCGTATAATTTTTTTTATTTATTATTTCTATCAAAATAAAGGTGGGAATATGTGTAAGATAAAGTATATGTGAATATGTGATAAATATATATTTAATTATTGCATATATAATTTCAAATAAATTTTTCGATAAAGGAATTGTAGATTACTATAAATTATATTCTTATAATAAACTAATTTTGATAGTCAAAATATTTTATTATTTATTTTTCATGAAAATATGATTAATATATTATTTCAATAATATAAGAAATAATTTCTAAAATTATTATAATAATTATTTTATTATATGGATTTATTCAGATTAGTTAAGTTAATTATTTTAACTTAATTAATAAGGGTATATATGAAAGCTAAGTCGGATATGGATTCAAAACCCTAATTTGGATTTTGAATAAGGAATGAGAATAATAATATAATATTAATTATATTTCAGTGCTATAAATATGTACTGTATGTTTATATTGATCATGGTTGGTCAATTATAGTATATCATGACAAAACCTTAGCATTAATTCGGTAAACCCTAATTTGAAACTCAAATAGGAGTTTCAAGACTGTTAAATAATTGTGTTAACATGATTAATGACAATTATTATAGATTTTAATTTTAAATACGAAAAATCCTAATTATTAAGAACCCTAATTGCTAAGTTATTAACCCTAATCGCTAATTTAGAAAGCTTAATGATAATTTGTAAATCTTAAACCTAATTTTCATGTTCTATGAAATTAGAAAATCTAAATCAATTAAGAAACCCTAAATTGTAATTTAGAAAACTAAAATTTTCATTTTAGCCATAATCACAAAATCCTAAAAAATCAATGTGCAAAACCTTAGGGTTAAACCCTAAGAGTCAAACCCCAAGGGTTAGACAAATGACTTAAGTGCCATTAAAAATGTTAGCAAAATGACCTAAATATCCTTTTGTCACATTCTTTAATAGGTTGCTTGCAAATCTTGCCATATAATGTGGTTGGAAAACAACTAAGATACACCATGTGCCTAAAATATCAACATATCAGCCATATACATCAACCATATACATTGTATCAATATTATATATAGATTTAAGAGAGAGAAAATCACTAAACAAAGCTCATTTGTTCTCAAACCCACAACTAAGCCATTCTCTCACTAACCCACGAATTTCATTAGCATTTCAGTCCCTTATCAAGTCCCTACCACTTCCATATCAAATCAGGAAGCTAAGAATCAAGATTGATCAAAGTGAAGGTATAAACCCTAACTAAGAATCTGATCTTGCTTGATATGTTAAAAATTATGTTTTTGTATCTAAACATGTTGTATGTAGTGTAACTAAGTGATCTGGGTTGATTTATAATAGATCCATAACATCTAGATGCACAAATTTGAAGTTTTTAAAAATCTAAAAATTTTAAAAAATGTGGTCTGACAGTCATATGTCAGAGCTCATAGATCTTTGTGTGTTAGATGTTATGTGTGTTTGATGTTATAAACGTGTTCTATGTCATGAGGAGAGTAGACTGGAAGTGGAATCAAGTCCATACCATGTCTAGATCTCAAGATATAAGTGGTCAAACATGGTTAACCGATCAGATTTTTAATTTCTGAAAAACCCAGAAATTTTCCGAGTGTTGAACAGTTTCTGACAACCATTTTGAAAATCTCGGATCTTGCTATTGTTAATGTTTTGGACCATGTTAGTGTTTGGTATTTGTAGTCTGACATATGGACTACACAATCATGCCATTAGAACACCTATATTAACAACCGAATCAAAGTTATTTAAGGTCAAAGTGGGTTGACCGACCATGACTTTGAGTTTCTGAGCTGCCCAGAAAATGAAGAACAACCTCTGACAGCCACTTTGATTGCTTATAACTTTTAGTTGTGATGTAGTTTAGCCATGAAACCTGTTTGTGCTTGTAGTATTACATCAATACTATATAGTTAGTGCACTTTCAAGCCCAGAAAATAACTTGAACACGGAATTACGGATAGTCAAAGTAGGTACCTAAGGGTTGTTCTTGAAGGCTCAAGAACACCTAAGGCGACCCTTTTTGTCGCGATAGCCCTTTAGCGACTGTTTTAAATTAAGATTAATTATATTAATTAAAATAAATATAAATTAATTATTAAAAATTCATAAAAAAAAAATTTAAAAAATTTTAAGTAATAAAAATTAACTTTTAATAATTTCAGATATATTTTATTAATAATTTAATTTATTTAAATATTAAAGATATTAAATTTATTTAATAATTATATTAAATAAATTACTTAAAAATAATTTTAATATTTTTAAAATCATTTAAAATTATATTAAAGTATTAAAAAATATTTTAAGTTATAATAAATGACTTTTAATATTTTGAGTTAAATTTTATTAATAATTTAATATTAATGATAATAAATTTATTTAATAATATTATTAAATAAATTAGTTAAAAATGGTTTTAATATTTTAAAAATTATTTAAAAATGATATTAAGGTTTTAAAAAGTATATTAAGTTATAATAAATAACTTATAATATTTTGATAAGAATTTCATTAATATATTAATATTAATGATAATAAAGTTATTTAATAATTGTATTAAATAAATTATTTAAAAATAATTTAAATATTTTATAAATCATTTAAAGGTGAAATAAATATTTTAAGTTATAATAATTAACTTTTAATATTTTGATATGAATAATATTAATATTTTAATAGTAATGGTAATTATTTAAAAATGATTTTAATATTTTAAAAATTATTTAAAGGTAATATTAATGTTTTAAAAATGTTTTAAGTTATAATAAATAACTTTTAATATTTGGAAATAAAATACATTAATATTTTAATATTAATGGTAATTATTTAAAAATAATTTTAATATCTTAAAAATCATTTAAAGCTTATATTAAGGTTTTAAAAATATTTTCAGGTTATAATAAATAAATTTTAAAGTGTTGACATGAAGTTCATTAATATTTTAAATTATTTAAATATTAATGATAATGAAATTATTTAACAATTAAATCAATAAAAATGATATAAGTGTTTGAAAAATCATTATAAATGATTTTAATATTTGGAAAAATATTATAAATGATAATTAAATTATCTAATATAATATTTAAGTTCTTGAACAAATTTTTATTAAAAATAAATTCGTTAATTATCCGATAATGTCATCGGGATGCCGAAACAATACGGAACTCAAATCAAATCGACATAGTTTGACTAGGTATACGTTCTTATGTGTTTTAATGTCTGACATGAATATATGACAATGTGCTTAAGCTATGTGTTGACTGCAAATAGCAGTACTATGTGTTACGATGTATTATTCTAATCGAAAGAATGATCTTATTAATGATAGGTCTCTATATAAAAGATAAAACTAAGTTGCATAAGCAGCAGACCAGACAAGTATCCTAACCCTTGCATTTACTTTATGCAATGGATTTTGTAAACAAGTTTATTATCTCAATTTCTTAGTGAACAAGTTTCTGAACTATTCTCTTT
Source organism: Panax stipuleanatus (assembly GCA_020205555.1). Classification (NCBI taxonomy): domain Eukaryota; kingdom Viridiplantae; phylum Streptophyta; class Magnoliopsida; order Apiales; family Araliaceae; genus Panax; species Panax stipuleanatus. The sequence continues at coordinate 116,662,624 of CM035118.1, read as the reverse complement.
CATTGTACAAGTATCTAAACCTTAAGCACTATTATTTTTTGTGCAGATAGGTATATATTATGTTAGTTTCCAATTCAATATAAATTATCAAATACAATGCATGTTCATTATTGTAAATTATTCATATCCGTAATGGTATCCAGGATTCGTTTATTTCTTATTCATATCTCATTATTGTCTGCTATCATACAAGTGTCCCCACTTGTATGAGCTGTTGTATTCATGCAAGAACTTTTGAACTAGAAATTCTTTGATATGACGAATCCTGTTACATACTATTAAATTTCGGTATGCAGTTATGGTTTAAAGACTGTCTAAGCTATTTGACTCGGCTAGACATAGTTGAATTGTATTATTGAATCTTATTGTTTATGATAAGGTCGTCCAACTGAATTGTTTAGTTAGGACTCTAGATTGAGTATGAACAACCCGTAATGGGGAAATTATTTTTGTGCCCAAGGCGAACAGAGTGAACGAATTATCGCTCAAACAGATAGTATTGATCATAATAGGACATAACGGGGCTGATCACCCTACATGTCCGTAAGCCCAGAACGGTTCGCAGATGAATTTCTGTTTAAACCTTTTCGAAAATGAAAAATAAAAGTTCATGGTCCATTGACCGCTCAGCATTTATAGTCACTACGTCGTTTCAAAATTTTTAAACGATTTGATATGTTATTAAGATATGTTTCGAAAGACTTCACAACTATCGCTTCGTTATAGAAGTATACCTCAAAGGAAATATTTACTTCTTTCAGCTAAAGTTTTTAACTAATATTACTTGCTTAGCAATTAAATGCTCATTCTTGCTTTAAATTAAATGTTTTCAGCTAAGCGTGATCAACCAGAAGGCTCTGGCAAAAACAAAGGCAAAGGAAAGCTGCAAGAATAGTTTTATGATATTTTATGTAATAGTTAGACTTTATTAAGACGATAATATTTATTATCTATCATGTAATGAATGTTTTAAAGGTCGTGTACCTAGGATTAGACAACTCTGATTTGTAAATTAAGTTTATTTATCTATTTTATATTATTATTCTGCTCAAAAAAATGATATCGTGTAGCACCGAGTTCGGGTTTCAAGTACCTGGATTTGGGGGCGTCACAGATATTCTGCACAGTATGGTACTAAGGGCTGATCCTCCTAAGTGCGAGTAGTAGAGTCCATATAGTCTAACAACTGTTAAAGGTTTAAAGTAGAAATGCTTGACAACCTGGGACATAGTTCAAGGTCTTATGACCCTCAGACATACTTTTGATTCTTGTTATTTATTCTTGATTCAAAAGCCGAGCTTTCTATCATTTAGACTTCTTTGACTTATTTGCATTTTATTATATTGTTATATTTGTATACTTGTGGGCAACCGTGCTCGCTCTTGCATAATAACATTGTAGTTAAAAATAAAAGGTCCGAAGAGCCTTCCACTAGCAAAGGCAAGAGCAAAGTTAACATGTGATGAAGACTTGTTATTTTATTTGAGAATATCTGTTAAGACTTATGTTATGCTGTTTAAGACTTATTTGTTTACGTTTCTGCATTTGAGATTTAAGGTTAGTATGACCTGGGATTTAATTATGTATTTATTATTCAGATGTTGTAACCCCATAAGGGGAGATGATGGAGATGTTTTATCTATTTCATGGTTTGCATTTATTATGGGTAGATAGATATATGATATTTGTACAGTGAACACCAAATTTCGTGGAAATTGAAGTACCCGAATTTGGGGGTGTCATATAATCAATCATCAATTTTCTGTTTAGCATACACTTGAAGCATGAATTTTTGTACATACAAGCCATATTCATGCGTTAATACTCTGTAGACTATAAATCTCCAATTAAACACAATTACATGAATTTGATTACTGTAAAACAGTTTATAATTGATATAAATCATGTTATAAACATCTATTAACACATTCACAACCATATATCCAACAATCATTAACAAAATTCAATTATAGAGAACTGACATATACGTTAATGGAGAAAACTTAAAAACATGAATTGAAACTTGGGATTAAGAAATTTTCCATTGCTAACTCTGTTTAGATTGTTAGAAACCTCTTTTAATTTTCCAAACTCCTTCTTCAAACAAGTCTTCTCTCAATTCTCTCTCTTTTTCTCTCTGAAACTTAATAACTGATATGATATAATATGAAGAAAGAATATTTATATAACTACGTATAAAATAATAGTCGGTGGGATCATGAGTAGCAGTTAAGCGCATCAGGGCCTTAACTGCTCCATGTTCCTAATGACATGTTTGGTTAGTTTACAAAAGCTTTTTTTCCCATTATTTTAAACTTTTATTATATAGTTTATATGTCACACTTTAATTAATCAATTAATATCATTTAAATTCAATTAAATAAAAGGCAATATTACACATTAAATCAAAACATTACATAATTAAAATTCTCATTTATTAATTATGACAAATTATTAAATCTCTAATTAATTATTAAATTAATTAGAATGACATTAGAATTATTAAACAACTCATTTAATTTAATAATCTCAATTAAATTTACACTTTGAGCTATAAAATTATTTCACATTAATTTAATCAATGTAACACATTTAATTAAATTAATCTACCACGATTCTATCAAATATTTATTTAACTCAATAAATAAATCAACAAAAATATTTATTTAATTCAATAAATATTTAAAATAAATTACAAAATTCTCGTTCGTCACATTCTGTCCATGTACCATATATTGATCTGCAGGTAAATGGTTCCCATTACTATAACCTATATATAATTCTTAGAAAACATACTCAACAAAATTTCCAGAACAAAATTACAAATTAAATAACTGGAAGAGATCATAGATGCACTCAAACACAAAAAATGAGTAATCAAATTACACCTAGTAGCAATCAAAATTAGACATAATATTCTCAAAAGTTAAATCTGAACCACTGCATTGTCCAGTAAAACAGGAAGCATTATATGTTTCTTTTCAAAAGTTTTCATTCCCAGTTCTTTGCACATGTCCAGAAAAAATGGAGTTTAAAGGCTGCTTATCGCTGAAAAAGTAGCGTATGATGATACATCCACCACAACTGAGTTTAATAAATCGTAAGAGAAACTTCGAACTGCTATAACAAAAAAATATAGAAAGGAAGTTGTTGTTGGTAGATTAAACGTTACTAATATTGGCTTTAAGGTTGGGTGGTTCTATTGATAGTTGAATGTTGATGTATTACATGTACAACTTGGTGATTCTTCCCATTTTAAGTTGATGTTTTATGTTTGATCTAATCATGACAGATGTATATCAGAATAATTTTTTTCGTGTTCAAATAATTGATGTTTTTTTTAGATGCTTTTTAACTGTTCATCCCGGTTTTGAGAGTGATGGCGCATTCTATGTTGTTACAAGGAAAAAGGATATTAATTTTGAACTGAGCAATTTTTATGATAATAAAAGAACTATTATGACTTAATTAATATGAAACTCCGTTAGATTTAGATTATTTAGTCTACTTGCAATCTGTTTATTAAGTTCAGTTAAATTGCATGTTTGATATATGTACCACTATTATTTCCATTTGCCACATTGGCCTATGTTCTGACTGCTACATCTGCCCACAAGGTATGGAAGGAACCATTTTATTACTGTCTGACACAAGTAATCATTTAGTTGTTAGATTCGTACAATTCCTAAATTTGAGGAAGAATAATGCTACTATCACATAAAATAATCACATACCGCTCACATACAGCTGACGTGACATTCATGAATTTGTTGTTGACATGACCCACTTATCTCAATAATAAATTCATGGGTGTCACGTCAGCTGTATGTTAGCGGTATGTGATTATTTTATGTGCTAGTAACATTATTCTTTGAGGAATGGTGGTTATATGTGATAAAATATGATGCAAATTATATTTTATGTTATTAAAGCTAGTGGTAGTAGTGGGGTTATGCTTTGTCTTATGTAGTGGCTTAGTGGCTTGATAGTAGCAGTAGTGGGTCTCTCCACTTTATGAATAGTGGAGTATGTTTGTAATGCACATAGGCATGCATGTTCCATTAGTCTATAAATAGCAGTTGTAAATAGCATTAATTAAATAATTATAATTATTATTGAAAAGTGAAAGAGTTATTCCCTTGGCATTCCTTATTCATTTTGTTGCTCTCACCTTTTTCCTACCATAGCAGACTACTATTTCTTCTTCACAGTAGATATTTTCTCTTTGCAATCAATTTGCCTTGTTGCGTTACTTACTGCTATTAGAAATATAGCAGATTTTCAACAGTTTTTGGTATCAGAGCCTCGTTCGATTAACTTTGGGCGTTGGAGTTTTGTTGATTATTGTTGTAGCATAATCAGTTGGTTTCATTGTTGTCTACTTGCAATCTGTTTATTAAGTTCAGTTAAATTGCATGTTTGATATATGTACCACTATTATTTCCATTTGCCACATTGGCCTATGTTCTGACTACTACATCTACCCACAAGGTATGGAAGGAACCATTTTATTACTGTCTGACACAAGTAATCATTTAGTTGTCAGATTCGTACAATTCCTAAATTTGAGGAAGAATAATGCTACTATCACATAAAATAATCACATACCGCTCACATACAGCTGACGTGACATTCATGAATTTGTTGTTGACATGACCCACTTATCTCAATAATAAATTCATGGGTGTCATGTCAGCTGTATGTGAGCGGTATGTGATTATTTTATGTGCTAGTAACATTATTCTTTGAGGAATGGTGGTTATATGTGATAAAATATGATGCAAATTATATTTTATGTTATTAAAGCTAGTGGTAGTAGTGGGGTTATGCTTTGTCTTATGTAGTGGCTTAGTGGCTTGATAGTAGCAGTAGTGGGTCTCTCCACTTTATGAATAGTGGAGTATGTTTGTAATGCACATAGGCATGCATGTTCCATTAGTCTATAAATAGCAGTTGTAAATAGCATTAATTAAATAATTATAATTATTATTGAAAAGTGAAAGAGTTATTCCTTTGGCATTCCTTATTCATTTTGTTGCTCTCACCTTTTTCCTACCATAGCAGACTACTATTTCTTCTTCACAGTAGATATTTTCTCTTTGCAATCAATTTGCCTTGTTGCATTACTTACTGCTATTAGAAATATAGCAGATTTTCAACAATTTTTGGTATCAGAGCCTCGTTCGATTAACTTTGGGCGTTGGAGTTTTGTTGATTATTGTTGTAGCATAATCAGTTGGTTTCATTGTTGTGTACACAAGGTGTTCGACAGATGGTTTGAGTAAGTTTTTCAACAACTATGGAAAATGGTAATGTTCTAAATCTTTCTCAATCCTTGATTCCTTCCTTTAGTGGAGAAAATTATTAGTTTTGGTGTATAAAAATGAAAATCTTTTTTTACTGCACAAGAGCTTTGGGAGGTGGTTGAGAATGGTTTTGCAGAGACTGCAACGGATCTGAGAGAGCTTAGAAAAAAGGATGCAAAAGCTCTGCTTGTTTTGCAACAAGCTGTAGCAGATCCTATTTTCCCTCGAATTGCTGGTGCCACAAAATCAAAGGAAGCATGGACTATTTTGGAGCAGGAGTTCCATGGAGACAACAAGGTAACAACGATTAAATTGCAGACATTTCCAAGGGAATTTGAGACACTTCTCATGAAAGGTAACGAGTCCTTTCAAGATTTCTTTTCTAGAGTATCTGGTATAGTTAATCAAATGAGAGCTTTTGGAGAAACTATCTCATATCAAAAAATTATGGAGAATATATTAAGAAGTCTTCAGAATAAATTTTATCACGTTGTTACAGCCATTGAGGAGTCTAAGGACTTGTCTAAATTTTCTCTTAGTGAACTAATGGGTTCTCTTTTAGCACATGAAGAAAGAATTAACAGGTCAAAGGAGAAGAATCTTGAGCATGCCTTTCAAACCAAGGTGGAGGTCTCAAGTAAAGGAAAATTTGGCGAAGGCTCTTTTGGAAAAAAGTAATTTGGTAGAGGCCGAGGTAGAGGTGGCTACCGTGGTCGTGGAAGAGGTCGAGGAAGGTCTGATATAGGGCACTTTGACAGGCAGGATAACAAAGGAAGATAATGCTATAATTGTAAAAATTATGGGCACATTGCACCATATTGTCTAGAGAAAATTGAGAAAACCAAACAACAAGCCAATTTTGTCGAGGAAAAGGAAGAGGAAGGTAGCCTTTTTCTTACTTATTTAAATCCTAACATAAGTAAGAATGATGTTTGGTTTCTAGATAGTGGCTGTAGCAATCACATGACCGGAGAAAGGGGATTGTTTTAAACGATGGATGAATCAGTTCAATTAAAGGTCGGGCTTGGTGATGGTAAGCAAGTACAGATTGAAGGAAAGGGGACAACTTGCAATTAAAACCAAGCCAGTTATTAAAAAGCTAATTCATGATGTTTACTATATTCCTGGTTTGGCACATAAACTGCTTAGTGTGGGTCAATTAATTCAAAAGGGATATTTAGTTCATTTTCATGATGGAATGTGTGAAATTAAGAATATAAAATCTGAAAATTCTATTTTTAAAGTTCACATGACTGAGAACAAAATAAATCCTCTTGAGTTATCATGTTTGGATGATTGTGCAATGGTTGCTAATGTTCACAACGAGTCTAGGCTTTGGCATTTAAGGTATGTGCATTTGCATTTTAATGGGCTGAAATTGTTGGGTCAGAAAAATATGGTGTCAGGATTGCCATCTATTGTTTCTGTTGATAATGTTTGTGAAGATTGTGTTTACGGAAAGTAACACAAGCTGTCCTTTCCAGTTGGTAAAGCTTGGAGAGCAAAGATGCCTTTGGAATTAGTTCACGCAGATATTTGTGGACCGACAAAAACTTTATCTTTAAATAATAGTAAATATTTTCTATTATTTACTAATGATTTTTCCCGTATGAGTTGTGTGTTTTTTCTTGCTCAGAAATCCGAGACGTTTGAAAAGTTTAAGGAGTCCAAAGCCTTTGCAGAGAAACAAAGTGGCTATGCAATTAAAAATCTTAGAACTAATAGAGGGGGAGAGTTCTTATCCGATGAATTTACTCTCTTTTGCAAAGAGAATGGTATCCGGAGGCAACTAACAGTAAGAAAGACTCCATAACAGAATGTAGTTGATGAGCGGAAAAATCGCACGGTTGTAGAAATGGCACGGAGTATGCTAAATGAGAAGGAGCTTTCGAATAGTTTTTGGGCCGAGGCAGTAGCTACCGCAATCCATCTTCTCAATATATCTCTAACAAAAGAAGTAAGAAATCAAACACCTTATGAAGCATGGTGGGGAGTTAAGCTCAATGTAATTAATTTAAAAGTTTTTGGTTCCATTGCATATGCCTTAATTGATTCTACTGATCATACTAAGTTGGATAAGAAAAGCGAAAAGTGCATTTTTGTTGGGTATAGTGCTGAAACTAAAGGTTATCATTTGTATAATCCTCTTACTAAGAAGCTAATCATTCGACGAGATGTTATTTGATGAGAACTGTGTTTGGTAGCAAGTTGGTGACAAAGATCAGAATATATCCTTTGTAGATGATGGGACAGAATTAACTCAACTACAAGAGGATGTGAATTCACCTCATATGTCTCCTATGCACAGTCCAACTAGAAGCTCAACTAGTAGCCCATCTAGCAGCAGTGAATCATTGCAAAATAGTCCAACTAGAAGCATAACTAGTAGCCCATCTAGCAGCACTTAATCATCGCAAAACAGTGAAACTCTGCCAACAAAGATGCGGTCTTTGAGTGATATATATGCTTCTACTTATGCTCTTTTGGTTGCAGAACCTTTAAGTTATGATGAAGCTTGCGGGAAAGAAGAGTGGGAGAATTCAATGAAGGAGGATATGTCCGCCATTGAAAGAAACAACACATGGGACCTTGTAGATTTGCCATCGGAGAAAAAATTTATTGGTGTGAAATGGGTCTACAAAGTAAAATACCAACCTGATGGAAGTGTGCAGAAGCATAAGGCAAGGTTGGTCGCTAAAGGGTATATACAAAAGCATGAAGTTGATTATTTTGAAACTTTTTCGCCGTAGCTAGATTTGAGACTGTTAGAATAATTTTGGCTTTAGCGGCTCAAAACAATTGGAATGTACGTGTTTCAATTTGATGTAAAGTCTGCGTTTCTAAATGGTTTTTTGGACGAGGATGTGTATGTTGAACAGCCGTATGGATTTGTCATCAATGACCAAGAGGATAAAGTTTACAAGTTGAAAAAGGTCATTTATGGTCTAAAGCAAGCGCCGAGAGCGTGGTACAGCAGACTTGACTCCTATTTCCTTCAAAATGATTTTCGTCAAAGTGAAAGTGAACCCACCTTATATGTGAAGGTAAAAGGTAATGATGTGCTTATTGTTTGTGTTTATGTGGATGACATGATATATATGGGCTCCTCTAATTCTCTTGTTAGAGAATTTAATGAAACCATGATGACTGAGTTTGATATGACAGATTTGGGGTTGTTACATTATTTTCTTGGTCTTCAAATTCAGCAAACTAATGAGGGTATTTTTATTTCACAAGAGAAGTATACTCTAGACTTAAGAAGTTTAATATGCTGAATTGTAAAGTTGTGTCTACTCCGATGAACACCTATGAAAAATTGACAATGAATGATGGAACACCAAAGGCTAATGAAAAGTGGTTTCGAAGTATTGTTGGTGGGCTGATGTATTTGACTCATACTCGCCCGGATATTATGTTTCCAGTCAGTTTGATCTCAAGATTTATGCATAGTCCTTCAATGCATCATCTAGGAGCAGCCAACGAATTCTTTGATACATCCGTGCAACCAAAGACTATGGCATTTGGTATAAAACACTTCCTAATTTTCAGTTGGTTGGCTTTACTAACAGTTATTAGGCTGGTTTTGTAGATGATAGAAAGAGCACAAGTGGCTATATTTTTAGTCTAAGTTCAGGAGCTGTTTCGTGGAGTTCAAAGAAGCAAGCTACCACAGCACTATCATCATCTGAAGCGGAGTACATTGCAGCAACTACAACTACCTTTCAAGCCATTTGGACGAGAAGAATACTTGCAGATTTGCAGCAACTTCAGCATGGTTCCACAGAGATTTATTGTGACAACAAGGAGACGATTGCAATGACAAGGAATCCTGTTTTTCACGGGAGAACTAAGCACATCGAACTACGACATCATTTCATTAGAGATGTTGTTACGGAAGGATTGATTGCGATGAAATATTATTCCACCAATGAACAAGTTGTTGATGGTTTCACGAAAGCACTATCCTATCCGAAGCTCGTGAAATTTAGAACTTTACTCTGAGTATCCAATTTTGCATCATGGGGGGAGTGATAAAATATGATGCAAATTATATTTTATGTTATTAAGGCTAGTGGTAGTAGTGGGGTTATGCTTTGTCTTATGTAGTGGCTTAGTGGCTTGATAGTAGCAGTAGTGGGTCTCTCCACTTTATTAATAGTGGAGTATGTTTGTAATGCACGTATGCATGCTTGTTTCATCAGTCTATAAATAGCAGCTGTAAATAGCTTTAATTGAATAATTATAATTATTATTATTGAAAATTGATGGAGTTATTCCTTTGGCATTCCTTATTCATTTTGCTGCTCTGTCCTTTTTCCTGCCATAGCAGACTACTATTTCTTCTTCACAGCAAATATTTTCTCTTTGCAATCAATTTGCCTTGTTGCGTTACTTACTGTTACTAGAAATATAGCAAATTTCCAATAATATGGCCAAATTATCACCGCTTTAAATGCACTGTCATCATCCCCCCAAATATTTTCTTTTGATTTGCTGATTTGCAATGCTGGTTCTTTGTAATGGCTCAATAGAAATTTGGGGGGAACTAATGGAAAAGAAAATTTGTTTGTTATTTCAGGAGATGGAGTTAGCTGATGCAGCAGAGAAGTAATCAGAGAGTTAAGAAACCATAATTTTTTTAAGAAACTAAAAGTTGGATGTCAAAATTTTATCAACCATCAAATTCCTAGCTAGGTAGTAGTAGTTGACAGTATATAACAATTGTAGTCTCAAATCCTCAACCATATTCCTTCTAGGTTCTTTCATATAGTGTTAACATTTATTTTGTGCATTTTAAAGTGTTTACATTGATTCGTCTACTCTATCTTACCAAAAATCTGTTCTTCAAAGTGTTTGATCCCGACTACTTTTCAACTTAAACTATATACAAATTGTCTGAATTTTTTGTCAAAAATTTGTGAAGAATCTAGGGTTTGGTGTCAAAATTTTCAATTATTTACTATCAAAGCCCTAATAGTTGGAAGCATATAACAAATTTATCATCATGCCAAGGACAAGCTAATATGTGAATAAATCTAATAAAAAGGGTTTTGAATTCATCTTAAATTGGCAATGTAACATACCAACAACCTGATGTTAGTGTTTAATGCTTGGTGGTTTTTGCAAGTAGCATATGGATAATAAAAGCTTGATGCAAGTTATTGGGAATGCTTAACAAAGAACTTTTGTCACTTGTATGAAGAGTGTATGAAGAGTGTTTCTTATTGAGCAAACAATCATCTGATGTTGCACCCAAAAAAAAAACAATCATCTGATGAAGGTTCCCCAACAGTTAATTTTGTACCGGAGTGAGGTAGATTATGTTGTCCCAATAAAGTTTTGGAGAAAGCATATATATTTTCTTAGTTGCTAGCTATCCCTTCTTTTAATATTAAATTATCTATATGATTGATGCATCTCTTTTTACATGCTTATACATTGATTGTATGGCATATCCTAGTTGATGCTTAAACATGTTCCTAGTTGACACTTGATCCCTAGGAAAATTTGCTTTCTTATATATATTTTACCCATGCACCATATTACTACATTTTGTTTTACCTTATTACAAATGTATTGTACAAAAATTCTTCATTCATACTGATGAGTCTTTTTTCCCGAGTGATATCTACTCTCGCCCGATAATCAGTAGCATCACAGGTAGAACACCCACGATTCTTTGGACTTGTACAATTTAGAGCGATGTGACCTTCCTGGCCACAATTATAACAAACATTCTTTCCAAACATGCTCCCATGTAGTTCTTTCTGCACTTTTTACAGGCCTCCACTTTGTTCTTTTGCATCAGACTCTTTGTTTCTATTGTTATTCCATTTCCTCTTCTTACACTGCTTTCTTCCCTTTTTTGATAAGTAAAGAGCGGTAAACCATTGACAAACAGGAGCTTAATGTAACATTTTCCCATAGTATATATGAAGCATTTTATTACATGCTTCACAATAACTTGGGTTTAGGCTCCACACCTAAACACCGGGTAAAACCGTAGAACGAGAACAATTTTAATGCTCTCTTACACCGAGGAGCGAAAGTATAACTTCTAACCTCTCTTATACTAAATGAGATAACAATATAGAAAATATAATTCATAACCTCTCTTACATCAGCTTCTACAAGAGTTACGAGATACTCTCATTGACTCTATGACAATTTAGCATGAGGAACTTACTTCATCCTTTTTGTTGATGCTTAATTACTTGCAAAGTCTTTGTTCTATTCTTCCATTGAAAAAGTTCATTTTTTCACTTGTCAGAAAAGAAAAAAGAAAAAAAAGATAATGCCAATTGAATTTCAATTAGAATTTTTCTTTTTCTTTTCTTTCTTTCTTTAGTACGAGTATTTCTTCCTGCAATCCTTCTTCTGTTTTTCTAGTTGCTGGTAGTGTTTTTCTAGGGGCAATTTTTAGTGGCAGTAAATATACTACAGTACCTTTTATTTCTCTATACATGCAGAAATTGTCAATTAATCTCTTTGTTGTGTAAAAGTTTGTTCTAAAATTAATTAAAAGTTTTGGGTTATGAAGGGATATCATTCTTTTAATAAAGATGGTCAATGTTTTAAATGATGTGTCGCCATAACATTTGTTGAATAGTTTTTATGTGATTGACCATGCTATTAATTATGGCAATGTCATGTCATTTAAAACCAAAAAATTAAATTTTTTGATACTCCCTCTCTTTCGAAAAAAGGAGATGTTGACATGAAGCTTTATTGTTTTAATTTGGAATAACACACAGAACCAAATGCAGCAACCCTTAAATATTCCCCATGCATATATCATAGTAAACCAAATAAAATAAAATAAAGAAAAAGAGGTTAATTATGGTCAACTTAATCTGGAAGAATCATTGTCATGTTGGTCTCGAAATGTGGACTGCTTCGAGAAATTAGAGCAGATTGACAAAGGCACTTACAGGCAAAACTAATTACTGAATTACGCATTTACAATCATTATTCTAATATATTTTTATTTTTCTTTTGAATCATTGGTTCAAAATTGATTCTTTTCTAGCACCTTATTTGTGATGCAATTCATTCAAGTTGGTAATACTTTATATTATTATGTGCAAATCACAATTTTATTGTAATTTTTTAACTTAGTTTTTGAATAAGTAGCTTCCAAGCATATGAATGATTGGGTTATTGTGTTGATTGTTGTTTCAAATTGTATTATTTTCTGAATGTTGATGGAATTCGTCAATAATGATTCGTAGTACTTCTTTTTACACTATTTTAAAAATCCAAGGATTCAATGTATGGATATGTGAAATATAGAATTTTCAATCCTAGCAGGAAAAGGAGGGAAACACGAATACTCAAGTTCAAGTGAGTTAATAGAATTCCATACTCGATCTCATATATACATATAAAATTATGTAGAAAGTCGTATTTGATGAAAGTCGTATGTACGCTTTAGAGGGGGATCTTTCATTGATATTTCTATTCCTCCAAGTTGTCACATATACAAGTAATTACATGGATTGCTTACTTTGAGTCCTTTTTTGACATAAATGTTTGGCAAATTCTTAAATCCATTATTCATACTAGCTCGTGCATTGCACAAGTTATCAACTCTTAATTATTTTTTAAAAGTAAATTACATTGTCGAGGTTAAAGTTTTAAAACCCGAATCGACCGATAAAAATCGAAACCGGTCCACACAACGGTCCGATTTGGACCATTGAACCAGTTTTGGTTAAAACCCGCCAAGAATTGGTGAACTGGCGATCCAACTAGTTAACCCAGTGAACCGGTAAAAAAATAGTTTCATACTTAACAGTCCTTTAGCTAGGGCTTCTGCAGCTATTTTTCTAATTTCTCTTATTTAGTTCTGCAGAAAATACCCAAAAAATCAGCCATGAAAATCCGATCTATAAAGCTTTGTGAAACTCACATGAACATCGGCGCAAGCTCGTACTGTTCGATTCTGTATGACCTGGAAGCCCAATATATTGTCACTTATTCATCTTCAAATTCCTCGATTTGCATTCATGACGCCCTTGTAACTTCGAGTGCCCCCAAAATTCTTCGAAATCTTAGAGATGGAGTCACCTGTTCGTAGGCAACCAAACGGGAAAATTGTTTGATTAACAAAAAATTTGAGTTTTACTTATTAATTCTATTTGCTAATTTTATTTGTCATATAATACATGATGTTCAACAAAAATAAGAATCTAATGACTCAGAAGTTTTATTATTAGTTGATACACTTGGTGTGACGCCCCCAAATTCGGGTACCTTGAAACCTTGGATATGGTGCTTCACTGTACAACTGTCTACTCATACATTCAACTAAATACTTCAATAACCTATATAATTTTAACCAACATTCCATTACAAAACTACCTTCCCAAGTTCTTATTAACCTTTACATATGTTTAGTGTCATAATATTATTTATTACAACAGAATACTATGCTATTACAAGTGTAGCTAAGCATTCATCTTGGATTTACCCTTGTCCTTACCGAATCCTTCGGTTTGATAGCTCTTAGATGAAACATATGATTTTAAGCAAGAATAAGTATAACTAGCTCAGGAAGTTTAATAATTTACTTTGCAACCACCAAATCAAGAATCATATATATGTCTTCATCTTCAATAACTATACAAGAGTTGTGAAGAAATAGGAATAATCAATATAAGGTTTTGAATTCCTTTAAAAATCATTCTTAAGGACACACAGTCACTTAAGAATCTGAGTTGGTCAAAGACCATAACATTCTCTTCCATTTCATTCATAAAAAGACAACCCGGTCCAAGACCGTAAGCCCGATATCACTTACGAGCACGTCTAGGTGATCAGTCTGTAGTACTCTGTGTTGATCAATACTACATTCATAAACGTTTTCACGTTTAAGCTTTTTGGCAACACTATGCCTGGTGGAGTTAACGATATTAAAACCTTTGTGTATTCATAATCAGGTTTTCATCAGAATTCGTACCAAATTAATTGGCATAGGATATCGCTCATCAATAACAAAGCGTTAATACAAAGGTTGAAAGCTTGCATCAAGTAGAACTTAAACAAGGTTAGAAAAAAAACTTGTCTTCTCGTCTTTAAACCTTTTTGATATACTTTACTCGTTTTTATACTTCTACAAGATATAACACGTAGCATATCCATTAGATCATCACAATCGATATACTTTGTGTAACCTAACTTCTCCTTCTCGTATAACCCAATCGAATTGTTAACCTAATAACATCCGTTCAAGTTATTTAACCTTCTTTACGGCTTGTTAACATTGATTAGTCGTACGCCGACTCCTGTCGATCATCTTTATATTAATCAATGAAACCTTAATTGGTTTAAGTCAATCTCGGTCCATGATTTACATTCCCGGACCTCATTGTGTTCCTTTACGTTTAACTCTTACAACCCCTCCGTTAAACATGTTGTTTAAAAGGGTTTCTATTTTTTTTATACTCATCATTTACTAACCCTAATTACACTTGTTTCAATCGAAAACCAACGTTTCCGAATCACACGACGACTTTTGACTTCTATTCCAGGAAATTTACGTTTTCGATGATTAACGTCTAATCGCGTAACTTTAGCCGAATCTTCGTTCTTTGATATTTTTACATCAAACTGAATGGAATCAATCCATTGGTTGATTATTATCATTTGTAACCATTGAAATCTTCTATGTTCTAATAATTTAACATAGTTATCATTCAAATCATTTACTCAATTATTTTATAGTTTGATTGTTCAATTCAATCACTTTCCAAGGCTTCCATTATTAAGTTATTCATTACTTAATCATGGTTCCATAATTCATGTTAGTTAAGGTTTATGTTCCACCATCATCACCTTATCACCTCTTAATCTTCCTACTTTATTAACTACATTTCTCTATCAATACGGATTGAAGGAAGTTGAAATTAAGGTTTAGATAGGTATACCTTCTTTTGTTCTTGGTGGTTTTTGTGTTGGTTCTTGATGGTTCAAGAGATTAGTACTTCTCCTTCTTGATTGCTTGATTGTTATCAATAGCACAAGCTTAGCTTCTTTTGCTCTCTCTCTATATTGTTCTCAATTTAATCAACCCACAAATGAGCTGTTGGGGTTGGACCGCCAAAATCCTTCTAGACGAACTCTGCTCTGCCATGTGCTAAGAAATAAAGTTGCGCATTCACCACCAGCTATAGCTTTTGGTGCAGTGGTAAGCGTTTGATCCTACATTTGGTATCAAAGCGAGGTCCCGAGTTCGAGCCCCCCAAAAGGGGATTTGGGGGGGATTATTGGGGTTGGACCACCAAAATCCTTCTGGATGAACTCTGCACTGCTATGTGCTAAGAAATAAAGTTGCGCATTCACCACCAGCTATAGCTTTTGGTATAGTGGTAAGCATTTGATCCTATATGAGCAAAGGAGCTCTCTATTTATAGTCTTGCAAGACTTATGGTATTATAGTCATTTAGGCTCAAACCTCCTTAATCTTGCTTTGCCCCCAAGTTTTGACCACCTCCTTAACTTTACTTTCCCACCAAGTTTATGGCATCATGCTTGTGATGTCATGCTTGTGACATCATAAGCCATGACTCACCACATGGGTTGCCCCATGGTTTTAACTCACCCGTTAGCCCAACGATTCGACCCACGGGTTTAATTAATAACTTTAATTTAATTTAAACGTATTTGGTTCGTATAAAATTCGTATTATACGTCGTACCAATTCTCGTATTTATTTTGTATTATACTCATATAATACCTTGTACTACCTCCGTCCCATAATAAGTGTTTTTTTAGCTTAAATCACACAAACCAATACACAAGCTAAAATGACAAAAATACCCTTAATATACTTTCTTTGTTTTGTTTGAGACTTTTTTTATTGCCTTTTGGTCTCTCTTTCTCTTTCTTCAACCTTTCAACTTCCCAATAAATATGCAATAAATATCATTGGTTGCATAAGGGCACATATGGGAAAATATTGTAAAAATTGTATTGAAATTCTAACACATCACTTATTTTGGGAAAAAATATTAAGCCTAAAAAAGTACTTATTGTGGAACAGAGGTAGTATTATACTCATATTTATACCGTATAATAATCATCATTATTATACATAACCCATTTATTCTTAGGTTTTACTCCTTCTAACCCTTAGGGTTATAAGATTCCTAGGCGAAAACTTCGTGAGCCATAACTGAAATTTTATTAGATATTTCATCTCGTCATCAAATCCTATCATTACGCGTTTCTCGAAATTTCAATATTCATTCCCGAGTAGAAACGGATGAATAGTGATTTTACGAAAATTTCTCAAAAAACTTTCGTTTTCGTCTTGAAAATTCATATGATTTAATTCCAGCCCGAAGCCAGATTACTAACCATATTCATATTTTCTAGGTCATAAAACGACCGAGAATTAGCTTACTTACTTGAATAAACATTTAATATGATTTTATTCAAATAAGCAAATAAAAAAATTCCTTTATATAACATCTGAATTTCTCGAACGTCACACTTGGCATCTGCTGAAAGCTTTTGGGCGAGCTGCCGATGACACATCTGAGGTTCTTTCTCCTTTCAATTTCTCAAGAAGATATGTTTTTTTATATAAATAATTTTCATTCTAATTTATATCTTTAACCCATTATGTAATAATTTGCAATTTATATGGTGATTTTATGTACAAAGCATAACAGAAAAACCAGCGATATACTAATAAATATAGAGCAAGACCTCAAATTTAAACAGAATCACCATATCCTTTTCATTCATAAAGAAATGATAGGGGTGGCTCAACCTATTCATTCTCTTATCCTTATGCATGTGCATAACATCATGAACATTTACATTAATGCTACGTTTGGATTGGAGCAATGAAAGTAGGAATGAAATGACTCATTCCTATTAAATGAAAAAAAATTATGTTTGGTTAGGATTGGAATGGATTGAACCATTTTTATTTCTCCCAAATTTATGAATTTTATTCTTTGGGGGAAGAAAAGTATAAAATAACTCATTACAACTAGAATGGAATAAGAGGGTTTAGATGATTGCTTTAGTCATGAATACATTTTGCGTTAATTAAACTTTCCAAACTGTGCAGTGTGCCTATAACTCCTTTTTAAAAAATAGGAAACTTGAGAATTTTTCCAACTAAACATTGTGAACTTGAAATCTTGACATGACTGCATCGATGAAAACAGACAAAGTGTTCTATCATAAACTTTACGAGCTTGAACATCAGTTGTTAGAGTGATTATTAATGCCAAGATTGTAAGCTTAGAAAATAAACATACTAAGCTTTTTTCCAGAGTAAACAGCGTACTCAGCATCTTAGAAAATAAACATGTAAAAAGCTAGCAAAAATAGTAACATAAATGTTTTCAATTTGATATTCATTAAAATTGTAATTCCTTTCTAAAAGGATACTTCAACACACCTTAGCAGATTTCTATTTTGTAGCCATCTTCACTCTAAGATTTAAAATTTAATTTTTTTATCGGAATAATATCTTCTTCAATTGTTTTATTTGTTTGATCAAAATTATTGTTAACACGAGAACCAAATTGTGCAGGTGGATACGTCTCTAAAGTTGCTAAAGGCAACGAAGTATGTTCTTCAAGGTGAATATTGTAAGACCCCGGATTTTATGAAATAGAAGTATTCAATTTTTCTTATAATTATTATTCAGTAAATAGTTAAATTGATAAAAGGTTAAAGTTAAGGGTGATATATGAAAATTTTACAAAGTAAGCAAATGGTTATAAAATATTCATTGTTGTCGAGAATATTCGTTTGGTCGTGGAATAATCTTGCAGTCAGGGAATATTCGTACGACGGTGCAGCCATTTGTGGGCCTCATAACGAAAAACTGTCGGATGAAGAAAACGACAAGAATGAGTTTTATAAAAATAACGGCTTAGTTGTTACCGTTAACACTGTTGGAATACCTGGTGGTTAAAATAAAGTAATACGCGTTGTTACACAGTAGCACAAGGTATTGTATAGTATTTTATATTATTGTTAATTCAATAATTGTCACTGCACAGTATTTCATATTATCAGATCAATAATTTATATTATTGGAATAATATTATTAGATAGCAATATTGGCAATGTCTAAGGAAGTTCTGTCTAGGAGAGGCTATTTCATTGCTCGCCAATAAGGAGAAATACTTATCGGAAGACCTCCTCTTTCCTGGGAACGACCTGGTTATCAATATTATAGTTCTGTAATATTATTTGTGAATAATTAATTGTTGATTTATATAATAAAAAAATATTTATTCAATGTGGATATAAATGAAGAAATTAGTGCTGATATTTTTTATCAGTATTTTATTGGAATGGAGGTGTGGAAAATCATCCGTATGTAGATTTCGGTCATTTTTCGTTTGAAATTTGAAAAAACTTTCTTCTACAAAGTTGTAGACAATTAAATTTTTTATGGAATGGACATAAAATTCGCATTTTTCTGATAGAAGAGCTATTTATTATGAATTATTGAAGATCCAAAATATTGGATCTGAATTGATTTTTGGGGTTATAAATATTTTTTTAAAAAAAGCATTTTTTGTGGGTGGGACCCACTTGTGTGGGCTGATGAATTGGTCAGGAGGTGGGCGTGAATTTTTTTTAAATTAATAATATTTTATTAAGTTTTCTCCTTTGGTGTTCTAAGCATGTTCCTATACATAGGGTGCTTAGTTAGAATTGAAAATCACACTAGAATCAGAAGTTTCTCTCTCTATAATATCAAGCGTATTTTTGTAAGTATTTAGATACTTTGAGAGTTGATAATCAGTGTAAGTATTCCTTCAGCATTATATCCTTTATTACAGTCAGTGGTACTTGTCTTTTGAGGTAAGGGATGGTAAGGGATGTTATTTTTTTCAAAAATAATGTTATTTCTTTTAATATCATTATACCGAAATATTGGTATGAATTTTATTGTGAAATTTTACATTTTCATGTCAAGGTTACTATTCACGTATACGACACTATTCACGTATACGATACTATTCACGAAAACGGTACATGTTACGGTTGAATATCATTTCACCGGAATATTGGTATAATTTTTCTCATGAAATTTTTACCTTTTCATGTCGTGATTACTATTCACGAAGCACTATTCCTGGAGTACTATGAACGGGTTACTATTCACAAGGTATTATTCACGACAAAATTGATTTCTTTTTTAACCAAATTATCGTTGATTTATTAATCTTACTCTTGAAATTAGATCCATGTTTTGATCATATTGTTTTTATTATCATATATAACATTTTTATAATCCTGGCGATGAAATTTCTCTTTGACTTGAGTGTAAAGATGGATAGATTATTGGTATGATCATGACTATGGGTTCTCTTTGGCCAGTAGTGCAAAGATGAATTATTGACTGGTATATTCATGACCATTGAATTTACAATTGAATATTTTTAGCTTAAGGACAAAGATGAATTGATCAACATGGTTATAATTATCGTTCACGGAGTACTATACACGGGTTACTATTCACGGGATACTATTCACGACAAAATTAGTTTCTTTTTTTTACCAAATTATCGTTGGTTTATGAATCGTACTCTTGAAATTAGATCCATGTTTTGATCATATTATTTTTATTATCATATATAACATTTTTATAATTCTGGGGATGAAATTTTTCTTTGACTTGAGTGTAAAGATGGGTGGATTATTGGTATGATCATGACTATGGGTTCTCTTTGGCCAGTAGTGCAAAGATGAATTATTGACTGATATGTTCATGACCATTGAATTTATAATTGAATATCTTTAGCTTAAGGGTAAAGATGAATTGATCAATATGGTTATAATTATCGTTTATATAAATTCTGAAATGATTAGATATTTCTTTGAGATATGAATATCTTTGGCCCGTAGTGCAAAGATCACTGGTTGTTGAATATCTTTGACCTGTAGTGCAAAGATGACCTGTTGTTGAATATCTTTAACCCGTAGTGCAAAGATGACTTATTGTTGAATATCTTTGGCCTGAGTGCAAAGATGAAATTACTAGCATGATTATGAATAGGAATTATGATTTAGTATAACCATGATCTTTGGTGTTTTAGGCAAAGACCGGTGATAAAAATTATCTCCATCCTGGGTGCGAAGAGAAATTTATCAACATAATTATGATTATGAACTATTTACATGATTATGGACAGGAATTGTTGATTGATGTTACAGGATTACAATTTTATTGGTGGACTTTTAACATGGAGGAGATAATAGACATTATGGTCTATTTGACTCTTCTAATGGATTGTTCGTTCCGCTGCAACTATGGTTGAAAATTTCTATCATTTACCATATGTTCTAAATCTCTGATTTATTACTGATGAAAACTATTGATAATTTAATTATCTTTAGTCATGATATTCTTTACTGGTCTATTTTGTGCTCACCATTTTGCTTCACAATTTCTTTCAGGTAAAAAGAGTGTAGCCGGGTCGAGCGGGATAACTGGGGAATAGAACGAGGGTCTATAACTGTTGAAGTTTTCCACAAAACAGTATAGAAATAATTTTATTGAGAATTTTAGAAAAGTGTGTCGCATTTTATACGTCATTTAGCCGTTAATTTTAGTGAACCGAATAGGGTGAGGTGAACCCAACTTTGGAAGGGTGTTTTGCCACTATCGTACAAGATGTCTAATGACATACGACTTTGTGTTATCATAAGACAGGGTTGTGCACATCCACTTGCTGATTATATATCTATGAGCACTACCAATATAATCTTGGAGTTTGGTTGAAATATAATTCTCAATTGGAGACAATAGAGATAATTATATGGCAAGAGAAGACCCTCCATTGGAATGAACAGGATAGTAATCTTCTCATTTTTCTTTGGGGTCTCTTGGGTCAACTAAGGTTAATTCTTAAGTCCTATGATATCTATTATAACTTAGATGCATGGCCTCCCATGTACGAAGGTTTCCTTGAACATTTTCCAAAGATTTTAATTTCTAAAACAGTTATTGATTGTACCTTTATGTAAGGTACCATTCTAAGATGTTGTGGTCGAGACACCATGAGAGTTACATATATTTGTATTAAAACTAAAATTTTACTGTGGTCGTATTATGTACGACAGTTTAAAAGTTAGAATTTGAATATTTGTATTTGGAATTTTTGTTGCATGTATTTCGTGGCGACCCAGAATGGGTTGGGTGGATTGGACCTATTTTGGGGGCGTTACATTTTGGTATCAGAGCTTAGGGATATGGTCGCTGGCGGAGATCTGAGTCTAGAACTAGGAGGGGAGAGAAAAGTAATACGCTTCGCTAGTGTGTGACTTACCTAAGCTGAATTTTCTTACTTAATAAATTGACAATTGTTCAATGTCAATTAACCTTGTTTTGAAGCTGTATTCTAGAATGAGTAATGAAGAAATCATAATACAGAAGAAATGACCGGGAAGACAGAATCTGAAATAAAAGCAAGGTATTATCACCTCTTAGAAATGACCGAGAAGACAGAATCTGAAATGAAAGCAAGGTATTATCACCTCTTCGAAATATCAGGTACGTAAATTTTGAGGACAAAATTTCATAAGGAGGGGAGGTTGTAAGACCCCGAATTTTATGAAATAGAAGTATTTAATTTTTCTTATAATTATTATTCCGTAAATGGTTAAATTGATAAAAGGTTAAGGTTAAGGGTGATATATATAAATTTTACAAAGTAAGCAAGTGGTTATAAAATATTCATTGTTGTTGGGAATATTCGTTTGGTCGTGAAATATTCTTGCTGTCGGGGAATATTCTTATGACGACGCAGCCATTTGTGGGCCACATAACGAAAACCTTTCGGATAAAGAAAACGACAAAAATGAGTTTTCTAAAAATAACGGCGTAGTTGTTACCGTTAACACTATTGGAATACCCGATGGTTAAAATAAAGTAATACGCGTTGTTGCACAGTAGCACACGGTATTGCAAAGTATTTTATATTATTGTTAATTCAATAATTATTATTGCACAGTATTTCACATTATCAGATTAATAATTTATATTATTTGAATAATATTATTAGATAGCATTATTGGTAATGTCTAAGTAAGTTCTGTCTAGGATGGGTTATTTAATTGCTCGCCAATAAGGAGAAATACTTATCGGAAGACCTCCTCTTTCTTGGGAACGACCTGGTTGTCAATATTATAGTTCTGTAATATTATTTGTGAATAATTAATTGTTGATTTATACGATAAAGGAATATTTATTCAATGTGGATATAAATGAAGGAATTAGTGCTGATGTCTTTTATCAGTATTTTGTTGGAATGGAGGTGTGAAAAATCATCCGTATGTAAACTTCGGTCATTTTTCGTTTGGAATTTGAAAAAACTTTCTGTTTCAAAGTTGTAGAGAATTAAATTTTCTATGGAATGGACATAAAATTTGTATTTTTCTGATATGAGGACTATTTATTATGAAACATTGAAGTTCCGAAATATTGGGTCTAAATTTTTTTTTTGGGGTTATAAATAAATTTTTTTAAAAAAAATATTTTTTGTGGGTGGGACCCACTTCTATGGGCTGATGAATTGGTCAGGAGGTGGGCGTGAATTTTTTTTAAATGTAATATTTTATTAAATTTTCTGCTTTTGTGTTCTAAGCATTTTCCTATAAATAAGGTGCTTAGTTAGAATTGAAAATCACACCAGAATCAGAAATTTCTCTCTCTATAATATCAAGCGTATTTTTATAAATATTTAGATACTTTGAGAGTTGATAATCAGTGCAAGTATTCCTTTAGCATTATATCCGTTATTTTAGTCAGAAGTACTTGTCTTTTGAGGTAAGGGATGGTAAGGGATGTTATTTTTTTCAAAAATGATGTTATTTATTTTAATATCATTATACCGAAATATTGGTATGAATTTTATAGTAAAATTTTCACATTTTCATGTCGAGATTACTATTCACGTATACGGTACTATTCACTTATACGGCACTATTCACGAATACAGTACATGTTACGGTTGAATATCATTTCACCAGAATATTGGTATAATTTTCTCATGAAATTTTTACCTTTTCATGCCGGGGTTAATATTCACGGGGCACTATTCACAGAGTACTATGCACGGGTTACTATTTATGGTGTACTATTCACGATAAAATTAGTTTCTTTTTCTAACCAAATTATCGTTGATTTATGAATCTTACTCTTGAAATTAGATCCATGTTTTGATCATATTGTTTTTATTATCATATATAACATTTTTATAATCCTGGTGATGAAATTTCTCTTTGACTTGAGTGTAAAAATGGGTAGATTATTGGTATGATCATGACTATAGTTTCTCTTTGGCCAATAGTGCAAGGATGAATTGTTGACTGGTATGTTCATGACCATTAAATTTACAATTGAATATCTTTAGCTTAAGGGCAAAGGTGAATTGATCAATATGGTTATAATTATTGTTTATATAAATTCTGAAATGATTAGATATTTCTTTGAGATATGAATATCTTTGGCCTGTAGTGCAAAGATGATCGGTTGTTGAATATCTTTGGCTTGTAATGCAAAGATGACTTGTTGTTCAATATCTTTGGCCCGTAATGCAAAGATGACCGATTTTTAAATATCTTTGGCCTGTAGTGCAAAGATGACCTGTTGTTGAATATCTTTGGCCTGAGTGCAAAGATGAAATTACTAGCATGATTATGAATAGGAACTGTGATTTGGTATAACCATGATCTTTGGTGTTTCAGGTAAAGACAGGTGATGAAAATTATCTCCATCATGGGTGCGAAGAGGAATTTATCAACATAATTATGATTATGAACTATTTATATGATTATGGACAAGAATTGTTGATTTATGTTACAGGGATACAATATTGTTGGTGGACTTTTAATGTGGAGGAGATAATAGACATTATGGTTTATTTGACTTTTCTAATGGATTGTTCGTTCCGCTGCAACTATGGTTGAAAACTTCTATCATCTACCATATGTTCTAAATCTCTAATTTATTACTGATGAAAACTATTGATAATTTAATTAGCTTTAGTCATGATATTTTTTACTGGGCTATTTGTGCTCACCCTTTTGCTTCGCAATTCCTTTCAGGCAAAAAGAGTGTAGTTGGGTCGAGCGGGGATAACGGAGGAATAGAACGAGGGTCTATAACTGTTGAAGTTTCCCACAAAGCAATATGGAAATAATTTTATTGAGAATTTTAGAAAAGTGTGTCGTATTTTATACGTCATTTAACCGTTAATTTTGGTGAACCGAATAGGGTGAGGTGAACCCAACTTTGAAAGGGTGTTTCACCACTATCGTACAAGATGTCTAATGACATACGACTTCGTGTTATCATAAGACAGGATTGTGCACATCCACTTGCTGATTATATCTATGAGCACTACCTATATAATCTTAGAGTTTGGTTGAAATATAATTCTTAATTTGAGACAATGGAGATATTTATATGGAAATAGAAGACCCACCATTGGAATGAACAGGATAGTAATCTTCTCATTTTTTTGGGGGGTCTATTGGGTCAACCAAGGTTAATTCTCAAGTCCTGTGATATCTATTATAACTTAGATGCATGGCCTCCCATGTATGAATGTTTTCTTGAACATTTTCCAAAGATTTTAATTTTTAAAATAGTTATTAACTGTACCTTTATGTAAGGTACCATTGTAAGATGCTGTGGTCGAGGCACCATGAGAGTTACATATATTTTTATTAAAACGCACAGTTTAACTGTGGTCGTATTATGTACGACGGTTTAAAAGTTAGAATTTGAAGATTTGTATTTGAAATTTTTGTTGAGTGTATTTCGTGGCAACCCAGAATGGGTTGGGTGGATTGGACCTATTTTGGGGGCGTTACAAATATGTTTAAATCTTTGTCTTTCGAATTAGGACCCTCATTATGGGAATGAGGTAGTATATATAATTTTGGATGGTTTGTTTCAAAAGTGTTTGGTTTCTCTCAAAATTGCAATATATATGTGTATACATGTTGGTTGGTCATATACTTTTAATTTGAATAAGTACAAGTTATTAAATTCGGAGAATCTCTCTTTGATCCTACCTTGATTAACTGATTGGTATAAGTTTCTAATCTTCTGATAGCTTCCTTTAAAAAGTGGGTGAAATTTGGTATAATATCTATAAGCAATATTTCACTAAAGATGGGTGCATGGTTCATAACTTCGATAAGATTGATATAGATGTTTGCATGTTGAATGACCTTGTATATGTGTGTGTGAGTTAGAGTGCAGAAAATTTGTATATTTAGCCGTCATTATATAATATATTGATTTCAATCAATTTGTAAACTCGGTGAGTTAACTCGGTTCCTATAAACGATCGAATTTGGTCTTCCTCTTCCATCAGTCAATTAACTCTTCTTAATCCTAATTGACACAAATTCCCATCTGTCCCCTCTTCTTCTTCTTAAACAATCGACTCTTCACTGAATTCTCTTCCTCTCGATCCTTCTCCGGCTTCGTTGCAATCTAAGCCAGACTCCTGTAAACTTTGCACTAGCCCTAAAAACTCTTCTACTCCTTTACCCAATTTTTTTTCTCCTTTATCCAACCAACTGTGAAGCTTTCTCCAGCTATGGAAGGTTAATCTGTAGTCGTTTCTCACTAAATTGGTAACCCCCTTTCTCTAGCCATGGAAGGCCAAAAATCCCTCGCGACTATTGGCGTTCCGCTAGCTTCTCTGTCTGCATATTCTCTATACGAAAATAAAAAGCAAGCAAGAAATTCCAAGCCCAACCCTTTATGGGTTGATTTTGACAAAACAAATCCATTAAAAATTTATAGATGATTACCATATAACCTCTATAGGCAGCCTGGATCTTTGTGGCAGAAAGGTGATGATTTCTTAGTGTTGATTCTGATTTGGGACGAAAAATTCTATGGGAATCAGTTCTAGGGGAAGCAGCCCTTGGAGTATCAATCCTGGGTGAAGTGAACCTCGAAGAAGCAGCCCTAAAGAGAGGTGACCCTTGGAGATGTAGTGATAAATGAGTTTTATACCTATTATTTGGATATTTTTGGACTTAGTATTAAGCTTTCTTTAAGTATTTTTAGTGCATTTTATTAGTTTATTATGTTATCTTGTAGAAACATGCAAAGAAAGGGCAAATTTGGAATTTTTGAGAAAGAGGTGGCAGTTTCATAAATAAGTGAAAGTTGAATGCTAGGGCATCCGTTTTGTGAAGGATTTGAATGTTGGGGCATTGGAAGGTAGAAAGTGGACGAAAATTCTTTCCAACTGGGTCAAAGATTTATGATTTCCACTAGGATTTGGATGCTCTAAAGTATAATTTCTGTATAGGAATTAATTTTAGATTTGGAAAAGGAATTGTATTATAGTATTTTATTAAAATTAGGATATTATGTATGTAAATTTAATTAGGATTGTAATTCTATTAGGGTTAGCAAAAATAAACTCCTATAAATAGTTTTATTTTGGGATTGTAAAAGTGTTGGGGGAAAATGTCAATGAACACCATATGAGGCTAATTCTCTTCCAAGTTCAAAAGTAAACAAGATATCAATGGAGATGAAGGTTATGGATTGATGAAGCTTGGAGATAGAAGACTTGTGGGAGACAATTTTTCTTTTCTAAACCTTTATTTATTCTCGTCTTTTATTGATGTGGAATATTTTGTAGATTATAATTTTATTTGCTATGAACATGTTTTTAATTTAAGTTTTTAATGAAATCTCATGTGTAGTTTAAATTGATTTTCTTTCTATATGAATGGCACCATATGGATTGGCTTATCATATTTTGTGCGTTCATGTATTAATTAACTAGCTAGTAATTAATGGGATAATCTATATGAATTCGGGAGATGAAACATAGATTTAGATTTGAATATGATAACATATGTTTGTGTTTTCTGCAGGGGATGGAATTCATGATTTGTGTATAGGATAGGGATATACCTATATGCCTTGTGTAACTACTTAGAGAATCTATACTGAAAATCCTTGTTAATTTAATTCACATAAGAATATAGTGAGTTATTTAGCTAAGATGTTCCTTTCCAATTCTATTCCCATTCTGGTGGATTTAGAAATGATATGTTTATATAACCGTCGGAAGATGCGTATAAATACTAACGAATTATCGGTTAACAATTCATCCTGGCCGTATAATTAAATGGAGAGTTATGATATTTGAATGAGGCATGGGATGAAATTGAATTCTTAGATTTATTTATTTATATTTAGTTAGTTACTTTTAGTATTTAGTTTAATTATTCATTTTAATTAATTCATCCGTTTAAATAAGATTGACTTGATATAAAATTTGTACGTGGGAGAACGTTAAAATTAATTTTTCGTGAGAACGATACTTTTCTTATCACTTTATTACTTGTTGACCGTATATACTTTCACGTATTTATTGATTGCTAAATCGACCAACACGTAGTCCCTAGAGAAGTGACCCTCAGAGATCCATTCCTCGGAGAGGCAGGCTTTGAAGGCAATGAAAATGGTGTTTTTGGTTACTGCTATAGAAGAATGTCTCTTTTCCTCAATGAATCTTTTGTTCCGCAAGAATCTACCTTTGAGTAACCCTATCAGTGGAAGAAAATATCATAAACAAAAATCACAATATCTGAGTGACACATATTGAAATTCAAGTGTGTACATCTAGTGATCATCTTTATGGAATTATATAAACTCAGAAAATTCCTAAACCTAAACCACTTCCTAACATATGTATACTCTGCATCTAAGATGAAACTAAGATCATCAAAATTGGCACCCTTCATCCATTATGATCCCCAAAGTGCATAGTTAGATAAAACACAAAACGAAAAAGATGCCAAGATGCAAAACATGTAAAAGTATAATATATGCCTTTCAAGAGCAAATTGATTTATCTTTAGTTTTACAATACTTGGTTTTAAACTAATGTAACCTATCATTTTGATAGAATGAATTGGTGATATTAATTGCCTTGTGCTTTGGTGCTTTTCTAGTTATACTATTGTTCCTTCTTCCATTATAGTCCTACATCAAGAATTATTTGACTGAAGTTCAACCAAAAGAATGCCACATAAAACTTTTCATTTGCATTTTCTATTTCTTCAAAGTGTTTCAACTTTCCATTCCTCTTTGAATGAAAAACATAAATATTACTTAATTATTTACATTCTTCTTTGAATGAAAAACATAAATAAATCGGAAGAAAACAAATCCTTGTTTTAATCAATTGAAATGAGTAAAAAATAATTAAGAAAACATAAAATTAGGATAAATAGATCGAGAAACTAACCTTTGAGTAACGAAACTAGTATACATAGGATTCAGAGAAGCCTTGCCCTGCTTTGAAGGAGTTGGAGTTGGCAATGGTTTTTGGGGAAATTGGAATATAGAGAAAAAGGACCACTACAAGAAAATGGTCCAACAGCGACTAAGAGTATCTGTGACCGCACAATTCGGTTGCTAATGCTAGTAATAGCGACCGTCATTCGCGATCGCACTTAGTATTGGTCGCTATTGCTATTAGAGACTGCATATCGGTCGAAGATCGGTCGTTGATGTAAATTTGCCGCCACAAATTTAGCATAAATATTGGCGGGGAAGCTTCTTGCGACCAAAAACTTTCAGCAGCCACACAACGGTCACTAATACATCCACGTCATTAAAAATCAGCTACCTCATGTAGTCGTGGATAGCGGTCGCTAATTCTTTTTAATCTATTCAGATCCAGTCAGTCGAACAAACTAGGAAATGGAGGAAGAGGAAGGGAGAAGAGGGAAGGAGAAAGAGGGAGAAGAGGGAAGAGGGAGTCGCCGCCACTATCTTCGACCAAGCATCCGTCGCCGACCAGCATCCGCCCCCTTCTGATCAGGTATGAATATCCTTTATTGCTTATATTATTTTTGAATGAATGCTCTTTTTCTGTTGCTTCCATATTTTGTATGTATGCCTGGTTGTGCGAAAATGAGTCTGTGTGCTTGTGGAGAAAATTGTGAGCTTTATTGTACAAATTTTGAGTTTTCCTTGATGGGTATTTTTTATTTTCCCCAAAGATACAAGCTTTTATACTCCAGGTATTTACTGTTTTCCGTTGTCAAATGGGTATTTCTAGGTATATGAAGGAGATAATATAGTTTAATTTTGTTTTAAGTGCAAATGTGTTTTGAGAGCAGCGAGTAAATGTGTGTACTGGTTCCTTGTTCATTTTCTATTTTGGGAGTGTGACTTTGTTCTTAAACAATAATATATAGTCTATAATTCATTTTTCATATTACTTTTAAATTGATTTTTCAAGAAATCTTTTTATCTGGTATCTGTGTAATCACTCTTTAGCTTAGTAATCATAGAGGTTGTTCAGGGTATAATCCACCGACCCTACGTAGACTGAAGGCTTGGGCCGAGAAGGGTTCATCGAGCCCAATGGGACGAAGCCAAATAAGGAGTAGCGGTGTTCGGGATCGGGTATCTAAGCCCTTTGGGCCGAAACCCAGACCCGACTGATGGTATGTGGATCGGGCATCCGAGTCCATTAGA
The DNA here is from genome assembly GCA_020205555.1 of Panax stipuleanatus. Taxonomy (NCBI): domain Eukaryota; kingdom Viridiplantae; phylum Streptophyta; class Magnoliopsida; order Apiales; family Araliaceae; genus Panax; species Panax stipuleanatus. The sequence goes on along the minus strand of CM035118.1, from coordinate 116,632,789 downwards.
CCGGAGCCCAGGCCAGTATGATGGTGTTCGGGGTCGGACTGCCTAGCCCTTTGGGCTGGAGTCTAGACTAGATTGGTGATGATTGGGATCGGACTACCAAGACTTTCAGGCCGGAGTCCAGACCAGTTTATAAGGCCCATACCGAAGGTTATTCCTCGGATGGAGTCCGGAGCCATAAGGAGTCTAAATGGTTAAGGACTCAAACCCTAATCATATCTAAATACCAACTCCTAAGGTAAGTGGTTGGATTACAACCAACTTGCACTTTTAAAGGAGATTGCGTGGGGCCCAAACAATGGTAACTGCCATGTTTAGGAGTTCTAATCCGATACGGTTGTGGACTCTAAGACGGTGAGAATGGCTATAAATACAAGACTTGGCCTAAGTTAACAGGTAATACTCTCTTGAGCACTAAATACTACTGCCTCCGTTGTTAAACCTTGTGACCGGCCTGTACTCAATCTCACACTGGAGCTATCACCCGGCAGCCCAAGCCGTCAAGCTTCATGTGTGATTCGTTACTGTGCAGGTTTAAGCGCGTGGATTCTTTGATTGGATGCGCCGATAAAACTTGGCGTTAACATTGGCTCTAGAAGGAGGGCTTTTGTGCTTTTACAATCACCTTGCACTTTTTCGGTTGAAAGACATGGCCAGTAAGGATGGAGGTGCTTCAAACCTGGAAAAGGCCAAAACTCACCCGACGACTCAGGTCAGAGCGTAAGTCAAGGACCGACTGGGACCAAGTAACTAGGAAGGAAATTCGGTACATGCCCGGTCAGTACAACGGCAGCTGTTTGTGCCCAGTCATCATACTCCGATCCCCTAGCATACTCACGTCGAAGACAATCAGTCCCAGGCATACGAGTGGCGTGAGAAGGATCGGGTGGAGAACAGTAGGGACCAGCATCAGTTCATTATATTGACAAAGATACAGCAGAATAAGGATGCCATGCTGGCCCTGCGTCTCCAGCAAGAGGAACTTGAATTGCAGATGGCCAAGGTGGCTGGGGAACAGGAGGCCTCTTCGAAGAGGCGCAGGCATCGAAGCCAATCTAGATCACCACGTTAGGATGAGGCTGGAATGAACAGGAGCAGACATAGGAGTCATTCTCGGGATAGGAAGAGCCGAAGAAAGAGTAGTTCCCTTGAACGAAAACCTGATCACCTGGGCCGATCGGGATAGAGGATGAGGATCGGATCTCCTGAATACGAGAGGGACAGGCACAGGCCATCCCCCCATAAAGAATAGATCAACCCCCTAGCTAGACTAGTCGCGGAGTTGGAAAATCTTTTGGCAGTAAATAGTCAGATGGGAACACCCTCGAGCTGCCACAGTTCACCCTTCTCGCCCGAAATTAATCAGGTCACTGCTGACCCGAAGAAGAATATGCCCCCGATGGAGACATATGATGGACTGGGGGATCCTTATGATCATTCGGATGGATATGATAGGCTGATGCCATATTACGGGCATTCGAATGCCGCGAAGTGTCACATGTTTGCAACCACCCTGAAGAAGAGTGACAGGGAATGGATGGGGACTCTGGCATCGGGAACAATCAGTTCGTGGAACGATCTTCGTGAAAAATTCCACGCTCGGTTCAGGAGTAACAGGAGAAGAGGGAAGATCACTACTTCTCTCATGCAGGTGAGGCAACGGTCGGACGAAAGCCTCGGTACGTATGTCAAGAGGTTTCGGGAAGCTGTGGGATCAGTGGCAGAGTTGAATTCACCACAGGCTTTGGGGTTCTTCACAACAGGTCTGGATATAAGAAGATCAAAGAAGCTGATAAAGGACCTGGTGATCAACCCACCCTCGGACCTGACTGAAGCTTTTCATCAGGCCGAAGGGTTCATTGCCATCAAAGAAGCCATGGGAAATTTCAAGCCCCACTCACAGTCTCACTATAAGTCCAAGGACCAAGACAAGCAGACCCATCAACGGTCGGACAATAATCAGGGAAGGTCGGATAATCAAGGGAGGAAGAATTACAATGGTGGGGGATCGGGCAGTGGCCGACCACCCTTCCTAAGTAGAAGCGTCAACAGGGTCTACACCCCCCTCAATACCAATTTAGCCAAGATATTGGATGACATCAGAAACAAGCCCTTTTATGAGCCCTGCTCGACGCGGCCGAAGCCTGGGAAGCTGAGTAAGGACAAGTTTTGCCAGTACCATTAGAATTCGGGCAATACGACAGAAGAGTGCCATGACTTGGGTGATCTGATAGAGAAGAACATACAGAACGGGAAGTTGGTTCAGTATGTGGCTGGTAGGGAAAATACCGAGATTCAGCCGAGGGAGGAAGACAGAGTTCAGGCCCGAGACACACAGCCAAAATAGAACCAGCCTGCTTGAGGGGTGATTGATGTTATTTCGGGCGGTTCGGTAGGGTGCGTGACAGGGAAGAAGAGAAGCGAGCACCTAGATGCAGTCCTATCAGTTGCTAGGTCCTCGGCAAAGAAGGACAGGGCCTTCTCGGGGATAGTTATCTCCTTTTCAGATGAAAATTACCCCACAAATCCCATAGAATCACATGACGGGGCACTAGTGATAACAGCTCAGGTTGGACCGGTGGACATGAGACGAATGATCATCAACAACGGGTCTTCGGTCGACATACTGTATACACATGCCTACCAAAGGATGGATCTAGAGGGAAAGAAGATGGAACTGGGAGGGGAAGGACCCTTGTATGGATTCAGTGGTGACCCGATGCATATATCGGGCACGATTGAGCTGCCGGTCAGGTTCGGCACAGCTCCTCAGCAGGTGGAGGTCTTGGTCAGGTTCTTTGTGGTCCAGGTGGATTTAGCTTACAATGCAATATTGGGAAGACCGACCCTGGCAGCCTTGTAAGCAGTAACGTCCATACCTCACTTCAAGATCAAGTTTTCGACACCGAACGGGATTGGGGAGGTAAAAGGGGATCTTGATATTGCCCGAAGGTGTTATCGAAATACATTGATCTCTTCGGGGGTCGGGGAGCAAGCAGAAGCAGACAATGGCTATCGAAATAGAACCATTCATGGAAGGCAATACAGAGCCACTTGCCCTTCCAGCCGAGGAGACAGAGGACGTGCAGTTGATCCTGGGGAACGAGGAGAAATTAATAAAGATAGGCTCGGGACTGACAGAACCCTTTTGGACTGGGCTGATAGACCTACTTCGGGTGTACGTGAATATCTTTGCACGGGTACCTAGTGATATGTCCGGGGTTTATAAGTCAGTAGCAGTACACAGGTTGGAGGTGGATCCCAGTAAGAAGCCAGTCATACAAAAAAGGAGAATTTTTTCCCTAGAGAGACAGAGGATCATTGATGAAGAAATTTCCAAACTCCTGGAGGCAGACTTCATCTTCGAAATTGACTACCTGAAATGGCTGGTGAATGTGGTATTGGTTCAGAAACAGAATGGGAAATGGAGGATATGCATCGACTATACAGATCTGAATAAGGCCAGCCTGAAAGATTTCAATCCTTTACCCAACATCGACCAGTTAGATGCCACTTCGGGGTACGGCATGCTAAGCTTCATGGATGCTTTCTCGGGATATCCCCAAATCTCAATGAGGAAGGAAGACATCCCGAAGACCAGTTTCATTACGCATCGGGCCATTTATGCTTATCGAAAAATGACCTTCGGACTGCTTAATGCCGAGGCCACTTACCAGCAGATGATGAACTATATGTTTACAAAGCAGCTAGGCCGAAGCATGGAGGTCTACGTGGACGACATGATTGTGAAAAGCGTGTCGGCCATAGACCATCTGGCGGACCTGGAAAGCTTCTTTGAAACAGTTTGAAAACATAAGCTACGTCTGAATCCAACTAAGTGTACCTTCGGCTTGGGTTCAGGGAAATTTCTGGGTTATCTGATCAGCAAAAGAGGCATCGAGGCAAATCAGGAGAAAATTCAGGCAATCCTAGGTATGAAATCGTCGAAGTCATACAAGGATGTGCAGAGGTTGACAGGTCGAATAGCGGCTCTTCGGAGGTTTGTGTCAAAATTAGCCGAAAGGTGTTTACCGTTCTTTGACACTCTAAAGGGGCCAAAAAAGGAGAAAAGTTTCCAATGGACATCTAAGTACGAAGACGCGTTCCAAGGGATCAAGCAATATTTGTCTTCGGCGTCCTTGTTGATGAAGTCGATCCCTTCAGAACCATTATACTTATACCTAGCGGCGAGCTCGACGGCGGTAGGGGCAGCACTGGTACAGGATAAAGGGGGAAGGCAGTTCCCGGTCTACTATGTCAGCCACATCCTTCGAGACGCAGAGACCAGATATCTGAACCTGGAAAATTTTGCCTACGCTCTGATCATCGCAAGTCGGAAGCTTCGGCACTATTTCCAAGGTCGGTTAATGAGAGTGTACACGGATCAACCATTGAAGAAAGTACTGCACAGACCAGAAGTCTCGGGTCGACTTGCCGCATGGGCGATGGAATTAACTCAACTCACTCTGGAATATCACCCCATAATGGCAATTAAGGGACAGGCCTTGGCAGACTTTGTTGTAGAATGTTCTTTCTCCGAACCAGATGTAGCTTCGGTCACCGAAGCACAATCGCTACAAACTGCATGGACTCTCTACGTGGATGGGTCATCTACTTCTGACATCAGTGGAGCGGGGGTTATTCTGACAAGTCCCGAAGGATTCCTGAGTCCAACAAGCTATTAGGTTTCGGTTCAAGGCCACCAACAATGAGACAGAATACGAAGCCATTTTAGCCGGACTTCGGTTGGCCCAGAGCCTGAAAGTTCAGAAGCTAGTAGTATACAATGACTCCCAACTAGTGGTTAAGCAGATATCGGGGGAGTATGAAGCTCGGGGGGCTAGGATGGCAAAATACCTGGCCGAGGTAAAGGACAGGCTCACATACTTTGATTCGCATAGTTGCCAAGGGATCGATCGATCAGACAACACAGTAGCAGACTCCCTGGCTCGACTGGCTACAACCGAAACAAGTTCCTTCACCATCTCGGTATACCTACAAGTATTGGACAAACCTAGTGTTCAGAAGGTGGACGTATTAGCCTTGGATCAGCTAGACTGTTGGCTCACACCTTACATCTCCTATCTGGTCGATGGGGTTCTGCCTTCGAATCGCATATATGCCAGAAAAATCAAGCACAGGAGTTCCAATTTTGTTCTCATTAATGGGGATCTGTACCGAAGGGCATTTACTTCTCCATTGCTCAAGTATTTGACACCTTCGGAAGCCGAGTATACTCTACGGGAAGTGCATGAAGGAATCTGTGGGGATCACATGGGAGCCAAGTTATTGGCTTACTGAATTCTGAGGCAAGGATACTATTGGCCGACCATCTTCCACGAAGCTAAGGACTACATCAAAAAATAGCCTAAGTGCCAGTTAAATAGTTCTATCCCTCATCAGCCTCCCGAGGAGTTATATTTAATCTTATCCCCTGTCCCATTTTCTATATGGGGGATTGATATTTTGGGACCATTGCCGAAGGCCAAGGGACAGGCCACTTTTGTGATCGTAGCCATCGACTACATGACCAAGTGGGTAGAAGCCAAACCGTTATAAAAAATTACCGAACAGGAATGTCTCAAATTCTTCAAGGAGTATGTTGTATACCAGTTCGGTATCCCGATGATCCTGGTTTCGGACAATGGCAGATAGTTTGTGGGGTCAAAATTTGAAGCTTTCCTGAAGGAGCTGGGCATCCAACACAGAAAGACTTCAGTTGCTCACCCTCAGTCAAACGAACAAGTAGAAGTCACCAATCGGACGCTACTTAATGGAATAAAATGAAGGTTAGATGAACTGAAAGGACGTTGGCCCCAAGAGCTACTCAGTGTCTTATGGGCGTATCAGACTACCCCGAGGACGACAATAAGAGATTCACCTTTTAGATTGGCATATGGGACCGATGCACTAATACCCGTCGAGATCGGATCTTCTACACTTCGGGTCAGTCAGTACAAGGAGTTGTATAATGATAATGGCCTATGACTGAACTTAGATTTGCTGGAAGAGGTCTAGGATTTGGCACTGGTAAGGCTAGCTATCTACCAAAAGCAAACTGCCCCGACACTACAACCAGAATGCGAAACAAATGAGGTTTGAGATTGGGGATTTGGTGCTTCGGGAAGCAGAGGCATCTACCCCCCAGAACGCGGGCAAGTTAATGCCGAACTGGGAGGGACCTTATGAAGTAACAAAAGTGCCAAAGCTTGGTACCTATCGGCTTCGAGCACTGGATGGCACAGAGATAAAGAATATATGGCATGCTGGAAGACTTAAAAAATATTATCAGTAAGAGTTATGTAATACTTTCTTTTGCCTATGTAAGTTGCTTCATTCATCATAAAATAGCATGGATTTCTCTTCGGCAAATATTTGTACTTCATTTAAATTCATACGTTTCTACGAAACCGATCAGACAAGCGATGAACAGAATCGATCAGAAAAGTTACAAATAATTTAACCGATCGGACAAGTTACACGCAAAACTGATCGAGAAAGTTATAAAAGAAAAAATGAAGACAGAAAATTACAAGTAAAAATCCTAAAGCAACTACGGGTCGGGGGCTCCGCCATCAGCACCACCTTTGGCATCAGACTCTTCGTCAGAAGAATCAAGGACAGCAGCATCCTGTCTAGCAGCTGTCAACTTATCCTGAGCCCTCTCCCTGTGAGCTTCATAGCCTTCGACAAACTGGTCCATGATCGCATCACGGAGTTCGGGGCAATTCTTCATACTCCTTGACAGCTTGCTGTCTGGCTTCGGCACATTCTGTCCCGAGAGCAGCATTCTCCTTCATCAGCACCAGCTGTTGGGTATACATTTTGGATATTTTGCTCTGGAGGATCAGAAGCGCGTTCTGCTGATCCAGATCTTTCTCCTTCAGAAGATTCCTCTCCTCGAAGGAGCTTCTTGTTGTACTCGTCAAGGCTAACGAACTCCTTCTAAAGATTGTAGTGGAGTTTCTTGAGTTCGCTGGCTGCATGATCGTCTGTTTCTTTTTTTAGCTCAGTCGACAGACCCCGAACCTCAGAGCCAAGCATTTCCATCTCAGTCCAAAGCTGAACCTCCTTCTTGGTGGATTTATCAAGAGGAGGAATGGTTCGGGCAAGGATGGCATTGGCTTAGAATAAGATGGAAATAGATGTTAGTCACAGTGCCTACAGGATGCTTAAAGGAAACATTTTATGCTTTCAGGATTACTTGACACTGGGCCTTAACATAGGCCACAAGGTAGTCTTCGAAAGAGAACCCTTTGAACCGACCATTGTCTCCAGATAATCTGAAGTGTTCCTGCTGGTCAAAGGGGAACACTTCCGAAGGACTCCTCGGCCAAAAGGAAAGAGAAATCCTTTTGGAGGGACTGGCCTCGGTGGAACGCTGAACAGGGGGAGTGGAAGTGGGAGCAGCAGCGGGAGCGGCCGGGATCATCTGAAGATCGGGCTCATCAACCAACTTCAATTTCAATCTCTTGGGCCGAGGTTCGAGAGTTTCCTCTTCGATTTCCTCAGGATCCTCAAGGATCGTCACATCAGGAGGTGGCGGAGGAGTCGACTTCAGAACCATCGGCTTCAAAGCAGATGGCTTGGGGGGACCCTTGGCAGAAGCCTTCTTCCTACCCTTCTTCAGCTGAGCCACCTTCTCCGACCGATCCATCTTCAGAGGGTTCTTGTGGGAGGGTTCGGCGGAGGAGGATCCGGTTAAGAGTTCGACGATGGGAATGGTCTCCTCTTCGGCCACCTCTCTGTTGATGGGAAGACGGATTGGTTCGTCCCGAACAGGGAGGGGCGTCAGGGATTCATCAGCTCCCTCGGGGTTGAAGATGGTTACTACAAAATGAACAAACATGTCAGAAAGGCAAGTCAAAGGAAAACAGAAAGGATGAAGAGGATCGGGTAAAACACTTACGTCCATGCTTGTATAGCCAAGCTTCATTGGACAAGACATCCATGCCCCAGTTGGTCTTCTTCACCTTCTAGTAGAAAGCTTTGAAGGCACCTTGTCGGTCTTTCGGGAATCTGGACACCTTTACAATCGGATCTTCGGGGTGGCCTTGTTCGGGAGAAGATTGATATCGGTCCCCTTGATGAAGACCCATTGTTCGTGCCAGCCCTTGTTGCTCGAAGGGGTCCTATTAAAGGTGGCACGGTTCGGTACTCTGTTCAACTGTCGAAGGCCAGGCTCTTTTGACCTGCCAACAGTAAACAGGACGAAGAATAAATCTAGCCCTGGACTGACCCTTAGCTCCTGGCATAGAGCGATGAAGGTGATCAGGTGGATATACGAGTTTGGCACCAGTTGGGCAAACCCGATCCCCACGAAGCAGAAGAAGGATACAATAAATTCATGGAGGGGGAATCGAACCCCATACTTCAAAGCCCAGATGGGGACAACAACCCATCTGCCGTCGGGGCGCCAGTAAATCTTTTCACCTGACTCGGGCACCCGAAGCTTATATTCCTTCGGGATGTGGAATAGGGCTCGGAGGTCGGAGATCTGGGAAGGGACGAGGGTAGACTTCGTATTGATGTGTGAAAAATCCACCTCGGATGCGTAGCACCTTCGGATCTGGGCCTCGGTGCCATCAGCAGTGGCACTGAGCAGAGCGGTAGGCAAATCGACCGGCACCAGGTCGGTAGTGGTGATGGTAGCGGTGTTGGGAGATACATCAGTGGTGGGGTTTAGCTCAGTGGTGGAAGAGGCCGGTGGGATGCTAGAATCAGCCATTGAGTCAGGAAAAAGCTGAAATGTGAAGTGTTTGGGGCTGCAAAAGCCTAAATCTGATAAATGACGGTGGCGGTGGTTGCTCGCCAGAAATCGTACTTGCAGAAAAGTATGAAAAATATAGCTTGAAGAAGGAGGAGGTTGTAAAAAGTGACTGTTCTGGTAGGAAGGGGGTATTTATAAGGGCTATTGCACGAAACCCAAAGGCGACTAATGATGGCGTCTCTTGGGTAACGTGTCTTGGGGAGCGTGCGCTATTTAAGAGGTCCAGTTGGATTCCCTAGGCGTCTCTTCAAGTGTCTAATTATAAGATTTTTATAACAAGAGACTGGGGGGCAATGTTCGGGTATAACCCACCGACCCCTACGTGGACTGAAGGCCAGGGCCGAAAGGGTTCATCGAGCCCAATTGGCCGAAGCCAAATAAGGAGTAAGCGGTGTTCGGGATCGGTTATCCGAGCCTTTTGGACCGAAACCCAGACCCGACTGATGGTATGTGGATCAGGCATCCGAGTCCATTAGACCGGATCCCAGGCCAATATGATGGTGTTCGGGGTCGGACTACCGAGCCCTTTGGGCCGGAGTCTAGACTGGATTAGTGATGATCGAGATCGGACTAACGAGCCCTTTGGGCAGGAGTCCAGACCAGTTTATAAGGCCCATACCGAATGTTATTCCTCGGATGGAGTCCAGAGCCATAAGGAGTCTAAATGGTTAAGGACTCAAACCCTAATCATATCTAAATACCAACTCCTAAGGTAAGTGGTTGGTTTACAACCAACTTGCACTTTTAAAGGAGATTGCGTGAGCCCAAACAATGATAACTGCCATGTTTAGGAGTCCTAATCCGATACGGTTGTGGACTCTAAAGCAGTGAGAATGACTATAAATACAAGGCTTGACCTAAGTTAACAGGTAATACTCTCTTGAGCACTAAATACTACTGCCTCCGTTGTTAAACCTTGTGACCGACCTATACTCATTCTCACACCGGAGCTATCACCCGGCGGCCCAAGCCGCCAAGCTTCGTGTGTGATTCGTTACTGTGAAGGTTTAAGAGTGTGGATTCTGTGATTGGACCCGCCGATAAAACTTGGCGTTAACAAATAATATATAGTCTATAATTCATTTTTCATATTACTTTTAAATTGATTTTTCAAGAAATCTTTTTATCTGGTATCTGTGTAATCACTCTATAGCTTAGTAATCATAGAGGTTGTTCATATTAGAAAAGATTGCTTAAAATCTTTTCGGTTCAAGGTCATGATTGATTCTGAATCTTCATGTTGAATTAGCATGTTTGTTTTCTTAAAATTTAAACTTAGTAGCTACAACTATAAATGCATTCCTGTCAGTTCTCTCTGTAGTATTCGTTGTTCGTATATTATTTAATGGTAACATTGTTGCCCAAATGAACAATTTTTTACTATCTTTTATCAAAAAAAGAGTATACATTCAAAAATAAATGGCTTATAAAATAAAATAAAATATCAAATGGAACTAAGTAGTATTTACTTAATTTCTCATCATTAAATAAAATAATACAATATAAAATAAAATAAAATGAAATAAAGACAAGTAAAATAAAATAATGAACTAATTAGTATTTACTTAGTGTATCCATACTAAATAAAATAATTTAACTAATAAAAATAAAATAAAACAAACAAACAAAATAATATATACAAAATAAAATAAAATAAAATAAATGTGGATAAATAATATAATGAACTAAGTAGTATTTACTTAGTTTCTTATCACTAAATAAAATAATACAAAATAAAATAAAATAAAATAAAGCAAAGTAAATCATATATAGAGCTAGCTGCAGGGGGCTTAGTATGGGGCATTGTAGAGGCCAAGTAGAGGGCCAAGAACTGACCTGCAGGGGGAGAGCTCAACCATATATATAGAGATAGCTCATCCACCCCCCAAAGCTGTTAGTGCGTTATAATTGAACTAAGTAAGTAAAAGTCCAATAGATAGATTAGAATTTGGAGCATCAAGGGCCACCATTCTTCTAGCCATTCGAGATAAGAATTTGGTAGCCTATCCCTTATATTAAGCTGTTCATTCTTTTCATTATGGTTTGAACATGTCTGGTTGGGGTTGTGTTGTTGTTTGAACACCCTCAAATAATAACTTACAAATATGCTTAAATGTTAATCATATGCTTGCAAGTGTTCTTAAATGTTAATCATATGCTTACAAGTATGCTTAAGTTATATGCTTATAAGTATGCTTAAATGTTAATCATATGCTTACAAGTATGCTCAAGTCATATGCTTACAAGTATGCTTAGAGAGTCTGACCATGCTATACATTAAAAAACTCATGTTGTTTGCAGTAGGTACCGTGGTATCATGGACCTCTATTCAGACCGTAGTTGGATGAGTCGAAGAAAGTCAAGTGCCCAGATAGGTGCTACAGCTGAATTTAGAATTGGTTGTCAAGTGTTTCTGGATTATGCGTATAGTCACCCGAAATGTGTGAATGGTCAAAACAAGATAATATGCCTTTGTTTGAAATGTAAGAATGTAAATTATATGGGCATAGACATGGTAAGCTATCATTTACTTGTTTCTGAGTTCATAAAAAATTACGAAGAATGCTGGTGGGCACATGGGTAGAGAAGAGATAGTGGCATCGCACAAGTACACAATCCGAGCAGCAGTACCCATCATATGAATGAAATGGTTCATGATATTGCGGGGCCAGATTTTGATTGGGAACAAGGCAGAGAGCAACCTATGAATTTTGATGTCAAAGAGTTCTTTAAGTTGTTAGACGAAGGTAGCGAGCCGTTGTGGCATGGTTGCACCAAGCACACTAAATTGTCTGCAGTGGCGACATTACTTAACATCAAGGTTGATCACAACATAAGCCATGAGTGTTTTGAGTCGCTATTGAAGGCCATTAAGAGTATGTTACCTGACAGTAAAAAATTACCCGATAACTATTACTATTATAAGAAAATGGTGAAGAAGTTGGGTCTTGGATACCAAAAGATCGATGCATGTCCGATCGATTGCATGTTGTTTTATAAGGAAAATGAACAGAAGATAATGTCTACGTTTTGCAGTCACGGTCGGTTCAGACCTAATAAATAGGGTGTGACTGCAAAAAAAATACCTTTTAAGTTTATAAGGTATTTTCTAATTACACATCAGCTAAAAAGATTGTACGTCTTCAAGAACAGCTGAACATATGACTTGGCATGTGAAATCTTCAGCTAAAAATGGAGGACTAAATCATCCCGCAGATGGGCAGGCTTGGAAAGATTTCAACTTAGCACATCCTGAGTTTGCATTGGAACCTAAAAATGTGAGACTTGGATTATCCACTGATGGTTTCAACCTTTTTGGCCACTCAGCTGTTCCGTACTCATGTTGGTCTGTGATTGTTACTCCGTACAACTTACCTCCTTGAATGTGTATGAAACAGTCATACTTATTTCTTTCACTCGTGGTGCCTGGTCCCAAGAGTCCTGGAAAGAACTTAGATGTTTACTTGAGACCTCTTATAGACGAGTTAAAGGTATTGTGGAAGGATGGAGTACAGACTTGGGATGTTTCCACGAAAACAAATTTCAACCTTAGGGTAACGGTTATGTGGACTATAAGTGACTTCCCGGCTTATGGTATTTTATCTGGATGGAATACTCACGGGAAGTTGGTTTGTCCGTATTATATGGAGCATACAAAGTTTTTCAATCTATCAAAAGGTTAAAAGCCTTGCTGGTTTGACTGTTCTTGACGGTAGATCACCCGTTTTGAAGAAATAGAGAACACTTCAAGAAAAAGAAAATAGACAATGATATGCCTACACCGCGATTATCGAGGACGGAGATCCGAGACCATGTGATGAGATTGTCGGTCATCCCATTCGATAAGATTGTTGTCGCAAAAATAATCAATGAGTTTAGCGAATCTCATAATTGGGTTCGCAGAAGCATCTCTTGGGAAATTATAGAGTCATCGTACAAGGGCACTTACAGGGGTCACATTAAATTGTTCAAGTGTCGTTGGTTTGATTCAGAAAGGATACGTCTCGATCAACATAAAATCGTTGATATTGACCTCCACAGGTCCACGTACGCCAACGCACCATTTGTGTTGCTAACTCAAACAGTACAACTATACTACTCCTAGTCCTATTAGGAAAAAGGATAGACCGCCTGCAGATTGGCAAGTTGTAATTTATACTCCCACGCGCAGTCGTGTACAAGTAGTTAACGGGGAGTTCTACCAAGAGGAGATACTTCATAGACCTACTATAATAAATGTGGAGGATGACAATGAGGTAATCCAGTTAGAGGGTGGAGATGTACCTAATGAATTGGATCCCGAGTCAGTACTTGTGCCAGATGACATTAATACTGAGGAGAAAAAGTTATTGACTGACACTGACACTGAATTTGAAGAAGATGATGGTTATGAATCTCTGATACATATAAAAATGATACTGACTCAGACAGCGATTAATAAAATAAAATATATATTTAGTATTACTTGTATTACATACAATTATATATATCTATATACATGTGCTTTATATCATTATCGTGTTTATATACCTTTCATTTGTAGTTGTCGTAGTTAACTATGTCATACAGTTACCTGTTATTATTGTCATTTTATTTGTATCTAATCAAATATAACTCATAATAACATCATGAAATTTTTATTTATAGAGATGGCTTTTGAACCAGCTGCAAGAAAGCGCGACTTGGGTAGGGGTCTGAATCATGTGTCGAAGGCCCCGACTAATCCGGATGACCGAATTCTCATACAGATTCGTCCTCCTCCGGACAAAATATACGTTAAACAATATTTATATATAAGCATTTTATATTTCCATTGTTGTAGATATATACTAATATAAATTGCTTTAAATTTATAATAAAATGTCTTATCTTTAATCTAAATTGGTGTATATTGTAGTGATTTTAGCGATAGTAAAATTGTAAAGTGCATTTCACAATTATGCTTACATAACTTTAATGAAACCCAAAAAAAAGTATATTGTTATTTTTCATCAAGTTAGAATCCTACATTTCTATTCCTATATCCAATTTTTGTTGTCCTAATAATTCTCTATATAAATTGAGTAGTACCTATTCCCACTTTCAACACAGTTGAAATCAAGGACTGGCGTTGATAGTGGATATGGATCGATGGGAGCTATTCGTTTCATACAGAATAAGTTTGCTAAGGAAACTATACGCAAAAGATTTGTTTCTCTATATTCTCTGCAGAAGAGTCCTTCACAGATAAAAGAATCCAATGCTTATATACATATGCATGATAATATGTATGTATAATTATCTTTTAATTGTGGGTATTATCTGATTTTTTGAAATTAAGAAATAATTAATTGCAGTCAAAAGAAGAAATTCATGTATTCTCCAACAAAAATTTCACCATCGATCAAATGCGCACAAATTGTCCAAATTTGGCACCTAACGGGTAAGATTTCATTGTATCATATATGGTATGCTCTTTTTTCCTCTTCCAAAATGAATTCTTCATGGAATGTATTTTAGATGTTATGGCTCTGGCAAATGGAGGAGCTATTTCACATTCCTTCCTCTTTTATGTTAAACTTGCACATGATGAAACATTACTTTGTAGTATGAATTCAAAAGTTTGCAATCATGATGCCTATTCATTTTTGGAAGGTGATTGAGCAACGATTAAAACCTAAAATTTGTTTTTGTAAGAATTTCATCAGGTTTTTGCTCTAGATAGGTATTTTAGGTTTTTGTATTTCCAAGACATTGTATTTTACATTGATGAATGATCTTGATATCATTTTATTAATCGGGGTGTAAGCATATGTAATGTCTTTGAAGATACGATATTCCAAGTCTTATTAAAATTGGTCCAAGAGAACTGGAGTGGCCTGATAAAAGAGGTGTAGAATTGCAAGTATTATTGAAATTAAATCAATAGTGGTTATTAATGACTTTCTTTTTCAGTTTCTCTTATTATTTTTTCTTCTTCTTCTTATAATTGACACCTTAGAATGTATTAGATAACATACTGAATGGGGATTCTGTGTGTATTTCATTTTTCATTTCAGCATCGTTAACTTCCTCTGAGGATTATTTGTTTTATGTTCTATTTGACTTTTTAGTGATAACAATCTTGATTCAGTGCCTAGACTTTGTGAAATTATTATGGATTATGTACTGAAAATTTGAATCATGTTAATTATTAATTTTGGACTTGTTTGGCAGCTTCTGCTGGTTGTTAATTTATTGAAACTCTTAAGTTCGTTAGTTGGTTACTAACTGAATAACAAATTCAGTTATTCGATTACCTTGTAATTCAGGTAGTTGTTCAGATACTTAAAAAAGACAAATTTCAATTTTTGGTTATAACCGAATAGCCTATTCGGTTCAGTTATAACCGAATGATCAGACTTACAAGGATCTCTATCTATTGCTGCATATTTCACTGGATTTAGAACATTAATTGATGAGTTGGACAATCTATTTAGCATTCCCACTTGTGTCTGTACTACCCGTACTTGTGTAGTAGCCCAGAAAATAGCCACTTATGAACAAGGCTTGAAGCTCGGTCAGTTTTTTATGGGCCTTAGTAGTCAATTTACTGGGAGTAGGGGATAGATTTTACTCATGAATCCCTTACCTTAATTGAATCAAGCTTATTCCATGCTACTGCATGAAAAACATCAAAGAGATATTTCTAATACGTCATTTAACATTGCTAAGAATACGACAATGAGTGTCGAACATCAGAACTACCAGAGAAATGTCAAAAAAGTTTTACCAAGAAATCACTACATGTATTTGTTGTGCCCTCAATGGATCAAATCAATCTCACTTTCACCTACTGTCAGCAGGACAAACATACTTCAGTGTTAATTTCTTCCTTCATGGATATTCTCCATGGCATAGATTGCATGGGCAACCTAAGCCTAAATTGAGATCTAAGACTATTTCAAGTGTTGCTCAAGTGTCTGCACAATTACTAACTGATGCTGAGGGGGTCTCCAAGTCTTTCAACCCATCCACTAGTGATAAACCCTCTATGGATTCTTTACCATTTTTAGAAGCTCAATGTCAACAGATTTTGCAATTGATTCAAGCAGGCATGAAAAATATAACTACATCTAGCACTGCTCACCTAACATGGTATCAGAGTTCAGGGTGTTCAAATCTTTCCGGGTGCATGTTGCCCTTTATATGAGTGTTTATGTTGTGTAAGGTCTTGTAATCAAGTCTTCTCGCTACACATTGCCCTTAATATTGATATTAATGCATATGCATGTATGCACGTGAGGGGGGTGTTGGCTTGATATTATGCACGTATGCAAAGTCTATTATTCTCTGCCTCTAGTGAACTTACCATCATAACTTTTTGTAATTCTGACTTAGGAGGATGCAAGGCTTCAAGACAGTCCTTAACTGGTTAATGTATTTTATTGGAAAATTCTCTTATTTCTTGGAGAAGTAAGAAGCAGTCTACAGTCTCTAGATCCTCAGCTGAAGCGGAGTACAGGTCTATGACATATACTTGCTATAAATTTACCTGATTGCTTACTTTGCTTCATAATTTTTGTGTGCAACAGCTTACTCCTATTACATTGTTCTATGACAACAAATATGCCTTATACATTGCTTCTAACCCTGTATTTCATGAAAGGACAAAAAATATTGAATTTGATTGTCATATTATGAGAGAAAAGTTACTTAAAGGCATCATTACCACTGCTCATTTACCTTTAACACATCTGCCAACAAATTTCTTCTTCAAAACCTTATCCTCAAATCAATTGCATACTTTAACTTCCAAGTTAGAAGTGTGTGACATGTTTCACCCTTCCAATTTGAGGGGGGATGATAATAGTATTAATCTAAATGGGTAGTTTAGTCATTTTATATTCATACATGCTGTAAGGTAGTTGAAGGTGTGGTTCTCACCCTTGTTGTCTCTTTCAGTCCTTATATTTTTCATTTCAGTTTTGTAAACACTCTATTATTGAAATAAGATTAAAAGTAATTTTTTCTCCCTAAAATTGAATTGTAATAGTATTTGTTCCATAAACAAAAAGGTCTATATAAACTGTAATTTTTTGTAAATTAATAAGAGAGGGAGTAAAATGTAAGACCCCAAATTTTATAAATAAATATTTAATTTTCTTTATATATTATTTTAAACAGTAAGGTGTTGTCTTGATAAATGTGGTAAGTTATGGGAGAAATGTGCAAATTTTTCAAAGTTAGCAAGTGGTAATAAAATATTCATTGTTGTCGGGGAATATTCGTTTGGTCGTGAAATATTCTTATTGTCGGGGAATATTCGTACAACGGCGCAGCCATTTGTGGGCCCCACAACGGAAAACTGTCTGATGAAGAAAACGACAAGAATGAGTTTTCTAAAAATAACGGCGTAGTTGTTACCGTTAGAACTGTTGAAATACCCGGTGGTTAAAATACAGTAATACGCGATGTTGCACAGTAGCACACGATATTGCACAGTAATTCTAATTATTGATTCTTACGTAAGAAGTCACTACTCAATAATTGTTACAGTAATTACTGTTTAATATTTTATATTATTGATTCAATAATTGCAACATTGATAATTGCATAATACTTTATTGATTCAATAATTGTTATTGCACAATATTTCAAATTATCAAATCAATAATTCATATTATTTGAATAATATTATTAGATAGCATTATTGGCAATGTCTAAGAAAGTTCTGTCTAAGAGGGGTTATTTAATTGTGCACCAATAAGGAGAAATTCTTATCGAAAGGCCCCCTCTTTCCTTGGAACGACCTAATTGTCAATATTGTAGTTCTGTAATATTATTTATGAATAATTAATTATTAATTTATATGATAAAGAAATATTTATTTTTGTGGATATAAAAGAAGGAATTAGTGCTGAGGTATTTTATCAGTATTTGTTGTAAATTTGGCTTATTATATTGACCCTCACTTACTCATTTTTCAAAATCGTCTGTAGAAAGTTATCTCAATTTTGTTTTATTATTTATATATATATATATATATAAGTATTATATATATATAATGTGTGTGAGTGTGTGTGTGCGTGTGTGTGTGTATAAATATATATATATATATATATATATATTATAAGTTTTTTTTTTTATATAAAATATAATATGTTATATTTTATTATACTGCATAGTGTTGCATAGTACTGCATAGTATTTGCATAGTGCAGCATAGTAAAATCAAATTTTCAAACGAATTCGTCTGTGAATTCGCCCGTGAAATCTTTTGAAAATTACTGTGCAGTCCGTGATTATTTTTCTTAAATAGTTCCCTACCATTCTCCTATAAATAGGATGCTTTGTTTAGAAATAAAAATCACACCAGAATCAGAGAATTCTTCTTCTATAATATTGAGCGTATCTCTATTGAGTTTAAGGAAGCTTTAAGTGTAGAAAACAGTATAAGTTTTCTTCAAAAATATTCCCGCCATACCAGTCAGAAATACTCTCCTTTTAAGGTAAGGAATGTTAATTTTTTTTGGTAAATGATGTTATTGCTTTCAATATCATTTCATCAAAATATTGGTATAAATTTTATTATGAAATTTTTATCCTTTTCGTCGGGGTTACTATTCACGTATACGACACTATTCACGTATACGATACTATTCACAAATACGGTACTATTCACATGAAAAAAATAAATTTTCTTCTATTTGTCCAAGTTGCCTGTTAAGGTTCCTATCTTTGATTGGATCCAAGTTTAGAACTTTATTCTTGAATTTTGCTCCACAATTGATTATTACGGAGTATTTTTGAACTTGGATAAACTAAAAATACGAATCTTAATCTTTATCCTTTATCTCGCTAGATTCATTCTTTAAAATATTTTTTATCATCCTCAATCCTAAATGGTGATATAATTGAATATCTTTGGCCTGTAGTGCAAAGATGAATGATTATTTGATGAATATCTTTGGCCTGTAGTGCAAAGATAATTGATTACCTAATGAATATCTTTGGCCCGTAATGCAAAGATGGACAAATGTTGAGATGAACATAACCACTGGTAATACAAATGAATATCTTTGGCCCGTAGTGCAAAAATGAATATTTGATTCAAGATATATATTGATTGATGTTGCAGGGATAATATATTGATTATGGACTTTCAAATCATAGAAGATAGTAGACATTATTTTCTACTTAACTTTTCTGATGCATTGTTACTTCCGCTGCAGTTGTTGATCTAAAACTTGTTGTCCATAATATTTTATCTGAATTGTTGAAGACTAACGATAATTTATTTTCCATTATTTTAGTCCTTATATTCTTTACTGAGCTAGTTGAGCTCACCCTTTTCATCTATTGTCCTCTTCAGGGAATGAGAATGTTGCAGGAACTAGTCGGGGAACAGTGTGATGGTCAGAGTAGAGCAGTAGTAGTCCTCACTATTTTGTAAAATAGTGTGATAATAATTATAATTATTGAGGACTGAATTTGAGTGTTTATATTTTGTATTATATACGATTTGTATTGAAACTCACTGTTGTATGGTCGTATTTCTCACGACCTTTTGTTATAAAAGATTTGTATTTGGAATTCTGTATCATGTATTTGGCGACTCAGAATGGGTTGGTATTGAACCTATTTTGGGGGCGTCACAGTTGGTATCAGAGCTTAGGGATATGATCTCTGGCGAAGATCTGGGAATAAAACTAGGAGGGGATAGACGAGTAAAACCTTCGCTAGTTTGTCCTACCTAAGCTTATTTAGTATTTAATTAATCGGTCGGAACCTAAGGTTAATTGTGATATGTTAATTTGTTTAACCCTTGTTTTATGGCAGTATTTGAGAATGTCAGCTGAAAATCTAAACAATGGAGTGAATGAGACCGTTGAGGCACCGCTAATCACCAACCAGGATAATGTGATGTCGGGAGAAGAAGAAATTAGAAATATCCATGTGGTGAGTTGTGAATTAATAGTTGCACCCGAGCTAGTCGCAGAGGTAGTAGCTGAGAATGAGGAAGAAGAGGAACCTGAGGAGGAGGATTTATTAGGAGAATTTTATGATCAAAATGTAGAACTGCAAAATCGTATTTATGAGTTAGAAGAGCAGGGTGAAGAACGACAGACAGCCGTGGAATAAAGGGATACAACAATTCAAGAAAGGGATACAAAAATTCAAGATTTTGCTACTCGATATGCGAGGCTTGAAAAGAAGCTCTCTCTGGCAGAGCATATGATATTAGAGCTGAAATCTAAAAATGCAAATGTCAACGATCAGCTGAAAGAAGAAGCAATAGAACGAGTGAGAATTGAAGATGCATGGGTAAAAGCCGCACAACGCGTTGATATTTTAGAAAGAGATGTTCGATCCAAGAAGGCCAAAATAGACGATATGGATTTCACTTTTTGGATAGCAATTAGAAGAATCCAACATCGAGTTTGGAATTACCCTTTGCATAGCGGTCAACCCCAATTCGATATGGATCGAAGGGTAATGATTCAAATCATGGATCAGGAGTGCGACGAAGCAGTTGAGGGTGGAATGAGCTTTATAGCAAAGTCAAGACCAGGTGGGATAGTGACACCAAAGACTGTCCCAGACAAATCAAAGTCGGTGGTTCCTGGAATAGCGTTTGTCGTGACTGCCCAAAACGCGAGGAACAGGAATGAATTTATCGCGGGTTAGTTAATCATAAATTTTTGCAAAGTCTATACCTTATTAGATACCGGTTCTACCCATTCTGTTATTTCACCTACTTGTGCTCAACGTTTTAACTTAACTTCTGATAAATTAGACTTTGACTTATCTGTTGAAACTTCGTTGGGTGAAACCTTCGTTACATCTACAGTTTACAAATCGTGTTTGATTCAAATTGGTACCCTCACCCTAAATGTTGATCTTATATCTTTGAAAATACTTGTATTTGATGTGATTTTTTTTGAATCGACTGGTTAACCATTCATCATGCCAAAATTGATTGTTTTCTTAAGGTTTTTAGTTTTCATATTCCTAACCAACCTGTTGTGAGAATTCAAACAACCTAACCATTAAAATTAATTATTGTCATTTCAAGTCATAAAGCTATTCGTTTATTGAAAAACGGATGCCAAGCTTTCTTAACCCATGTCACTGATTTAAACCAGAATATGTCAGATTTGAATGATATTTCTGTTGTTAATGAGTTTCCTGATGTATTTCCCGAAGAACTTCCTTGTCTACCCCAGAACGTGAAGTTGAATTCTTTATTAACCTTGAGCCCGGTACAAAACTCATTTCTAAAACCCCATATCGAATGGCTTCTATTGAACTTTAGGAGTTAAAGGTCCAACTACATGAGTTGTTAGACATCGATTTTATTCGTTCTAGTACATCTCCTTGGGGTGCTCCTGTTTTATTCGTAAAGAAGAAAGACGGTAGTATACAACGTTGTATTGACTATCGGGAGTTGAACCATGTCACCATAAAGAATATGTATCTGTTACCTCGTATTGATGACTCGTTCGACCAATTGCGAGGTGCTATGGTTGAAGCACCATAAGGGTCACAGTTGGTATCAAATATTTGGATCATTTCGTGGTTGTCATTATTGATAACATCCTAATATACTCCAAAAGCCTCAAATATTTTTTACTTAGAATGAACTCAATATGCGAAAACGACGTTGGTTGGAGCTGTTGAAAGATTACGACCATACCATCCAATACCATCCTGGAAAAGCGAACGTGGTAGTTGACACATTGAGTAGAAGATCATATGCGGGAACGAGTGCGATGATGTCAAGTATACGTGTAGAACCAGCTTTAATGGATAGAGTTAAAGTTGCTCAATCTACAGATCCGGAGCTGACGAATATGAAGAAGAAGGTGCATGAAGATACTATTCCTGAAGCAAGAATCGATGAAGAGGGAATACTTTGAGTCAAATCCAGACTTTGTGTTCCTAACGACTCTGAATTGAAGTATAGAATTATGATGGAAACACACAACACACCGTTCGCAATCCATCATGAAAGTACCAAAATGTATCGTGATCGTCAACATACAATTTGGTAGAGCAATATGAAGAAAGGGATCGCGGAGTTTATCTCGAGGTGTTTAACGTGTAAACGTGTCAAGGCGGAGCATCGAGTGCCAAAGGGTCAGGTTGCAGAAAGTTATGGACACCGATTTATAATTTATTGGTCCATTTAAAATTCTTGACAGAGTAGGAAATGTGGCCTATAGACTCGCCTTACCGCCAAGCATGTCTCGTGTTCATAACGTTTTTCACATATCTGTACTTCGTAAATATGTGAAAGACCCAAACCACATTATTGAGTTAAAATCGGACGAGATAGCCGAAGATTTAACGTACGAGGAGGTACCTATCAATATCTTGGATAGGAAGGAGCATGACCTACGCACAAAGGTTATACCACAAGTCGAAGTTTTGTGGAGGAACCAGGCTATTGAGGAAATGGCCTGGGAGTTAGAATCAAAAATGAAAGCGAGGTATCCTCACCTTTTCGACATACCAGGTACGCACGACAATTTTGAGGATGAAATTTCATAAGGAGGGGAGGTTGTAAGACCCTAAATTTTATAAATAAAGATTTAATTTTCTTTAGATATTAGCCTAAACAGTAAGGTGTTGTCTTGATAAATGTGATAAGTTATGAGAGAAATGTGAAAAAATTTCAAAGTTAGCAAGTGGTAATAAAATATTCATTGTTGTCGAGGAATATTCGTTTGGTCGTGGAATATTCTTGTTGTCGGGGAATATTCGTACGACGGCGCAGCCATTTGTGGGCTCCACAACAGAAAACTGTCGGATGAAGAAAACGATAAGAATGAGTTTTCTAAAAATAACTGCGTAGTTGTTACCGTTAGAACTGTTGAAATACCCGGTGGTTAAAATACAATAATACGCGATGTTGCACAGTAGCACACGGTATTGCACAGTAATTCTAATTATTGATTCTTACGTAAAAAGTCACTACTCAATAATTGTTACAGTAATTACTGTTCAATATTATATATTATTGATTCAATAATTGCTACATTGATAATTGCATAATACTTTATTGATTCAATAATTGTCATTTCACAGTATTTCAAATTATCAAATCAATAATTCATATTATTTGAATAATATTATTAGATAGCATTATTGGTAATGTCTAAGAAAATTCTGTCTAGGAGGGGTTATTTAATTGTGCGCTAGTAAGGAGAAATCCTTATCGGAAGGCCCCCTCTTTCCTGTGAACGACCTAATTGTCAATATTGTAGTTCTGTAATATTATTTATGAATAATTAATTATTGATTTATATGATAAAAAAATATTTATTTTTGTGGATATAAAAGAAGAAATTAGTGCTGAGGTATTTTTATCAGTATTTGTTATAAATTTGGCTTATTATATGGACCCCCTTACTCATTTTTCAAAATCGTCGGTAGAAAGTTATTTTAGTTTTGTTTTATTACTTTTATATATATATATATATATATATATATATATATATATTATATAAGTTTTGTTTTTTTATATAAAATAGAATATATTATATTTTATTATACTGCATAGTATTGCATAGTATTTGCATAGTGTAGTATAGTAAAATCAAATTTTCAAACGAATTCGCCCGTGAAATCATCTGAAATTTACTGTTCAGTCCGTGATTATTTTTCTTAAATAGTTCCCTGTCATTCTCCTATAAATAGGATGCTTAGTTTAGAAATAAAAATCACACCAGAATCAGAGAATTCTTCTTCTATAATATTGAGCGTATTTCTTTTGAGTTTAAGGAAGTTTTAAGTGTAGAAAACAGTATAAGTTTTCTTCAAGAATATCTCCGTCATACCAGTCAGAAATACTCTTCTTTTAAGGTAACCGATGTTTTTTTTTTGTAAATGATGTTATTGCTTTCAATATCATTTCATCAAAATATTGGTATGAAATTTATTATAAAATTTTTATCTTTTTCGTCGGGATTACTATTCACGTATATGGCACTATTCACGTATGCGACACTATTTACAAATACGGTACTATTCATAAAAAAAATAAATTTTATTCTATTTGTCCAAGTTGCCTGTTAAGGTTCTTATCTTTAATTGGATCCAAGTTTTGAACTTATTCTTGAATTTTGCTCCACAATTGATTATTACGGAGTATTTTTCAAAAACTTGGATAAACTAAAAATACGAATCCTTAATCTTTGTCCTTTATCTCGCTGGATTTATTCTTTAAAATATTTTTCATCATCCTCAGTCCTAAATGGTGATATAACTTAATATCTTTGGCCTGTAGTGCAAAGATGAATGATTATTTGATGAATATTTTTGGCCTGTAGTGCAAAGATGATTGATTACCTAATGAATATCTTTGGCCCGTAGTGCAAAGATGGACAGGTGTTGAGATGAACATGACCACTGGTCATACAAATAAGTATCTTTGGCCCGTAGTGCAAATATGAATATTTGATTCAAGATATATATTGATTGATGTTGCAGGGATAATATATTGATTATGGACTTTCAAATCATAGAAGATAGTAGACATTATTTTCTACTTAACTTTTCTGATGCATTGTTACTTCCGCTGCAGTTGTTGATCTAAAACTTGTTGTCCATAATATTTTATCTGAATTGTTGAAGACTAACGATAATTTATTTTCCATTATTTTAGTCCTTATATTCTTTACTGAGCTAGTTGAGCTCACCCTTTTCATCTATTGTCCTCTTCAGGGAATGAGAATGTTGCAGGAACTAGTCGGGGAACAGTGTGATGGTCAGAGTAGAGCAGTAGTAGTCCTCACTATTTTTGTAAAATAGTGTGATAATAATTATAATTATTGAGGACTGAATTTGAGTGTTTATATTTTGTATTATATACGATTTGTATTGAAACTCACTGTTGTATGGTCGTATTTCTCACGACCTTTTGTTATAAAAGATTTGTATTTGGAATTCTGTATCATGTATTTGGCGACTCAGAATGGGTTGGTATTGAACCTATTTTGGGGGCGTCACAGTTGGTATCAGAGCTTAGGGATATGATCTCTGGCGAAGATCTGGGAATAAAACTAGGAGGGGATAGACGAGTAAAACCTTCGCTAGTTTGTCCTACCTAAGCTTATTTAGTATTTAATTAATCGGTCGGAACCTAAGGTTAATTGTGATATGTTAATTTGTTTAATTAACCCTTGTTTTATGGCAGTATTTGAGAATGTCAGCTGAAAATCTAAACAATGGAGTGAATGAGACCGTTGAGGCACCGCTAATCACCAACCAGGATAATGTGATGTCGGGAGAAGAAGAAATTAGAAATATCCATGTGGTGAGTGAAGAATTAATAGTTGCACCCGAGCTAGTCGCAGAGGTAGTAGCTGAGAATGAGGAAGAAGAGGAACCTGAGGAGGAGGATTTATTAGGAGAATTTTATGATCAAAATGTAGAACTGCAAAATCGTATTTATGAGTTAGAAGAGCAGGGTGAAGAACGACAGACAGCCGTGGAATAAAGGGATACAACAATTCAAGAAAGGGATACAAAAATTCAAGATTTTGCTACTCGATATGCGAGGCTTGAAAAGAAGCTCTCTCTGGCAGAGCATATGATATTAGAGCTGAAATCTAAAAATGCAAATGTCAACGATCAGCTGAAAGAAGAAGCAATAGAACGAGTGAGAATTGAAGATGCATGGGTAAAAGCCGCACAACGCGTTGATATTTTAGAAAGAGACGTTCGATCCAAGAAGGCCAAAATAGACGATATGGATTTCACTTTTTGGACAGCAATTAGAAGAATCCAACATCGAGTTTGGAATTACCCTTTGCATAGCGGTCAACCCCAATTCGATATGGATCGAAGGGTAATGATTCAAATCATGGATCAGGAGTGCGACGAAGCAGTTGAGGGTGGAATGAGCTTTATAGCAAAGTCAAGACCAGGTGGGATAGTGACACCAAAGACTGTCCCAGACAAATCAAAGTCGGTGGTTCCTGGAATAGCGTTTGTCGTGACTGCCCAAAACGCGAGGAACAGGAATGAATTTATCGCGGGTTAGTTAATCATAAATTTTTGCAAAGTCTATACCTTATTAGATACCGGTTCTACCCATTCTGTTATTTCACCTACTTGTGCTCAACGTTTTAACTTAACTTCTAATAAATTAGACTTTGACTTATCTGTTGAAACTTCGTTGGGTGAAACCTTCGTTACATCTACAGTTTACAAATCGTGTTTGATTCAAATTGGTACCCTCACCCTAAATGTTGATCTTATATCTTTGAAAATACTTGTATTTGATGTGATTTTTTTTGAATCGACTGGTTAACCATTCATCATGCCAAAATTGATTGTTTTCTTAAGGTTTTTAGTTTTCATATTCCTAACCAACCTGTTGTGCGAATTCAAACAACCTAACCATTAAAATTAATTATTGTCATTTCAAGTCATAAAGCTATTCGTTTATTGAAAAACGGATGCCAAGCTTTCTTAACCCATGTCACTGATTTAAACCAGAATATGTCAGATTTGAATGATATTTCTGTTGTTAATGAGTTTCCTGATGTATTTCCCGAAGAACTTCCTTGTCTACCCCAGAACGTGAAGTTGAATTCTTTATTAACCTTGAGCCCGGTACAAAACTCATTTCTAAAACCCCATATCGAATGGCTTCTATTGAACTTTAGGAGTTAAAGGTCCAACTACATGAGTTGTTAGACATCGATTTTATTCGTTCTAGTACATCTCCTTGGGGTGCTCCTGTTTTATTCGTAAAGAAGAAAGACGGTAGTATACAACGTTGTATTGACTATCGGGAGTTGAACCATGTCACCATCAAGAATATGTATCTGTTACCTCGTATTGATGACTCGTTCGACCAATTGCGAGGTGCTATGGTTGAAGCACCATAAGGGTCACAGTTGGTATCAAATATTTGGATCATTTCGTGGTTGTCATTATTGATAACATCCTAATATACTCCAAAAGCCTCAAATAATTTTTTACTTAGAATGAACTCAATATGCGAAAACGACGTTGGTTGGAGCTGTTGAAAGATTACGACCATACCATCCAATACCATCCTGGAAAAGCGAACGTGGTAGTTGACACATTGAGTAGAAGATCATATGCGGGAACGAGTGCGATGATGTCAAGTATACGTGTAGAACCAGCTTTAATGGATAGAGTTAAAGTTGCTCAATCTACAGATCCGGAGCTGACGAATATGAAGAAGAAGGTGCATGAAGATACTATTCCTGAAGCAAGAATCGATGAAGAGGGAATACTTTGAGTCAAATCCAGACTTTGTGTTCCTAACGACTCTGAATTGAAGTATAGAATTATGATGGAAACACACAACACACCGTTCGCAATCCATCATGAAAGTACCAAAATGTATCGTGATCGTCAACATACAATTTGGTAGAGCAATATGAAGAAAGGGATCGCGGAGTTTATCTCGAGGTGTTTAACGTGTAAACGTGTCAAGGCGGAGCATCGAGTGCCAAAGGGTCAGGTTGCAGAAAGTTATGGACACCGATTTATAATTTATTGGTCCATTTAAAATTCTTGACAGAGTAGGAAATGTGGCCTATAGACTCGCCTTACCGCCAAGCATGTCTCGTGTTCATAACGTTTTTCACATATCTGTACTTCGTAAATATGTGAAAGACCCAAACCACATTATTGAGTTAAAATCGGACGAGATAGCCGAAGATTTAACGTACAAGGAGGTACCTATCAATATCTTGGATAGGAAGGAGCATGACCTACGCACAAAGGTTATACCACAAGTCGAAGTTTTGTGGAGGAACCAGGCTATTGAGGAAATGGCCTGGGAGTTAGAATCAAAAATGAAAGCGAGGTATCCTCACCTTTTCGACATACCAGGTACGCACGACAATTTTGAGGATGAAATTTCATAAGGAGGGGAGGTTGTAAGACCCTAAATTTTATAAATAAAGATTTAATTTTCTTTAGATATTAGCCTAAACAGTAAGGTGTTGTCTTGATAAATGTGATAAGTTATGAGAGAAATGTGAAAAAATTTCAAAGTTAGCAAGTGGTAATAAAATATTCATTGTTGTCGAGGAATATTCGTTTGGTCGTGGAATATTCTTGTTGTCGGGGAATATTCGTACGACGGCGCAGCCATTTGTGGGCTCCACAACAGAAAACTGTCGGATGAAGAAAACGATAAGAATGAGTTTTCTAAAAATAACTGCGTAGTTGTTACCGTTAGAACTGTTGAAATACCCGGTGGTTAAAATACAATAATACGCGATGTTGCACAGTAGCACACGGTATTGCACAGTAATTCTAATTATTGATTCTTACGTAAAAAGTCACTACTCAATAATTGTTACAGTAATTACTGTTCAATATTATATATTATTGATTCAATAATTGCTACATTGATAATTGCATAATACTTTATTGATTCAATAATTGTCATTTCACAGTATTTCAAATTATCAAATCAATAATTCATATTATTTGAATAATATTATTAGATAGCATTATTGGTAATGTCTAAGAAAATTCTGTCTAGGAGGGGTTATTTAATTGTGCGCCAGTAAGGAGAAATCCTTATCGGAAGGCCCCCTCTTTCCTGTGAACGACCTAATTGTCAATATTGTAGTTCTGTAATATTATTTATGAATAATTAATTATTGATTTATATGATAAAAAAATATTTATTTTTGTGGATATAAAAGAAGAAATTAGTGCTGAGGTATTTTTATCAGTATTTGTTATAAATTTGGCTTATTATATGGACCCCCTTACTCATTTTTCAAAATCGTCGGTAGAAAGTTATTTTAGTTTTGTTTTATTACTTTTATATATATATATATATATATATATATATATATATATATTATATAAGTTTTGTTTTTTTATATAAAATAGAATATATTATATTTTATTATACTGCATAGTATTGCATAGTATTTGCATAGTGTAGTATAGTAAAATCAAATTTTCAAACGAATTCGCCCGTGAAATCATCTGAAATTTACTGTTCAGTCCGTGATTATTTTTCTTAAATAGTTCCCTGTCATTCTCCTATAAATAGGATGCTTAGTTTAGAAATAAAAATCACACCAGAATCAGAGAATTCTTCTTCTATAATATTGAGCGTATTTCTTTTGAGTTTAAGGAAGTTTTAAGTGTAGAAAACAGTATAAGTTTTCTTCAAGAATATCTCCGTCATACCAGTCAGAAATACTCTTCTTTTAAGGTAACCGATGTTTTTTTTTTGTAAATGATGTTATTGCTTTCAATATCATTTCATCAAAATATTGGTATGAAATTTATTATAAAATTTTTATCTTTTTCGCCGGGATTACTATTCACGTATATGGCACTATTCACGTATGCGACACTATTTACAAATACGGTACTATTCATAAAAAAAATAAATTTTATTCTATTTGTCCAAGTTGCCTGTTAAGGTTCTTATCTTTAATTGGATCCAAGTTTTGAACTTCATTCTTGAATTTTGCTCCACAATTGATTATTACGGAGTATTTTTCAAAAACTTGGATAAACTAAAAATACGAATCCTTAATCTTTGTCCTTTATCTCGCTGGATTTATTCTTTAAAATATTTTTCATCATCCTCAGTCCTAAATGGTGATATAACTTAATATCTTTGGCCTGTAGTGCAAAGATGAATGATTATTTGATGAATATTTTTGGCCTGTAGTGCAAAGATGATTGATTACCTAATGAATATCTTTGGCCCGTAGTGCAAAGATGGACAGGTGTTGAGATGAACATGACCACTGGTCATACAAATAAGTATCTTTGGCCCGTAGTGCAAATATGAATATTTGATTCAAGATATATATTGATTGATGTTGCAGGGATAATATATTGATTATGGACTTTCAAATCATAGAAGATAGTAGACATTATTTTCTACTTAACTTTTCTGATGCATTGTTACTTCCGCTGCAGTTGTTGATCTAAAACTTGTTGTCCATAATATTTTATCTGAATTGTTGAAGACTAACGATAATTTATTTTCCATTATTTTAGTCCTTATATTCTTTACTGAGCTAGTTGAGCTCACCCTTTTCATCTATTGTCCTCTTCAGGGAATGAGAATGTTGCAGGAACTAGTCGGGGAACAGTGTGATGGTCAGAGTAGAGCAGTAGTAGTCCTCACTATTTTTGTAAAATAGTGTGATAATAATTATAATTATTGAGGACTGAATTTGAGTGTTTATATTTTGTATTATATACGATTTGTATTGAAACTCACTGTTGTATGGTCGTATTTCTCACGACCTTTTGTTATAAAAGATTTGTATTTGGAATTCTGTATCATGTATTTGGCGACTCAGAATGGGTTGGTATTGAACCTATTTTGGGGGCGTCACAGTTGGTATCAGAGCTTAGGGATATGATCTCTGGCGAAGATCTGGGAATAAAACTAGGAGGGGATAGACGAGTAAAACCTTCGCTAGTTTGTCCTACCTAAGCTTATTTAGTATTTAATTAATCGGTCGGAACCTAAGGTTAATTGTGATATGTTAATTTGTTTAATTAACCCTTGTTTTATGGCAGTATTTGAGAATGTCAGCTGAAAATCTAAACAATGGAGTGAATGAGACCGTTGAGGCACCGCTAATCACCAACCAGGATAATGTGATGTCGGGAGAAGAAGAAATTAGAAATATCCATGTGGTGAGTTGTGAATTAATAGTTGCACCCGAGCTAGTCGCAGAGGTAGTAGCTGAGAATGAGGAAGAAGAGGAACCTGAGGAGGAGGATTTATTAGGAGAATTTTATGATCAAAATGTAGAACTGCAAAATCGTATTTATGAGTTAGAAGAGCAGGGTGAAGAACGACAGACAGCCGTGGAATAAAGGGATACAACAATTCAAGAAAGGGATACAAAAATTCAAGATTTTGCTACTCGATATGCGAGGCTTGAAAAGAAGCTCTCTCTGGCAGAGCATATGATATTAGAGCTGAAATCTAAAATGCAAATGTCAACGATCAGCTGAAAGAAGAAGCAATAGAACGAGTGAGAATTGAAGATGCATGGGTAAAAGCCGCACAACGCGTTGATATTTTAGAAAGAGACGTTCGATCCAAGAAGGCCAAAATAGACGATATGGATTTCACTTTTTGGACAGCAATTAGAAGAATCCAACATCGAGTTTGGAATTACCCTTTGCATAGCGGTCAACCCCAATTCGATATGGATCGAAGGGTAATGATTCAAATCATGGATCAGGAGTGCGACGAAGCAGTTGAGGGTGGAATGAGCTTTATAGCAAAGTAAAGACCAGGTGGGATAGTGACACCAAAGACTGTCCCAGACAAATCAAAGTCGGTGGTTCCTGGAATAGCGTTTGTCGTGACTGCCCAAAACGCGAGGAACAGGAATGAATTTATCGCGGGTTAGTTAATCATAAATTTTTGCAAAGTCTATACCTTATTAGATACCGGTTCTACCCATTCTGTTATTTCACCTACTTGTGCTCAACGTTTTAACTTAACTTCTGATAAATTAGACTTTGACTTATCTGTTGAAACTTCGTTGGGTGAAACCTTCGTTACATCTACAGTTTACAAATCGTGTTTGATTCAAATTGGTACCCTCACCCTAAATGTTGATCTTATATCTTTGAAAATACTTGTATTTGATGTGATTTTTTTTGAATCGACTGGTTAACCATTCATCATGCCAAAATTGATTGTTTTCTTAAGGTTTTTAGTTTTCATATTCCTAACCAACCTGTTGTGCGAATTCAAACAACCTAACCATTAAAATTAATTATTGTCATTTCAAGTCATAAAGCTATTCGTTTATTGAAAAACGGATGCCAAGCTTTCTTAACCCATGTCACTGATTTAAACCAGAATATGTCAGATTTGAATGATATTTCTGTTGTTAATGAGTTTCCTGATGTATTTCCCGAAGAACTTCCTTGTCTACCCCAGAACGTGAAGTTGAATTCTTTATTAACCTTGAGCCCGGTACAAAACTCATTTCTAAAACCCCATATCGAATGGCTTCTATTGAACTTTAGGAGTTAAAGGTCCAACTACATGAGTTGTTAGACATCGATTTTATTCGTTCTAGTACATCTCCTTGGGGTGCTCCTGTTTTATTCGTAAAGAAGAAAGACGGTAGTATACAACGTTGTATTGACTATCGGGAGTTGAACCATGTCACCATCAAGAATATGTATCTGTTACCTCGTATTGATGACTCGTTCGACCAATTGCGAGGTGCTATGGTTGAAGCACCATAAGGGTCACAGTTGGTATCAAATATTTGGATCATTTCGTGGTTGTCATTATTGATAACATCCTAATATACTCCAAAAGCCTCAAATATTTTTTACTTAGAATGAACTCAATATGCGAAAACGACGTTGGTTGGAGCTGTTGAAAGATTACGACCATACCATCCAATACCATCCTGGAAAAGCGAACGTGGTAGTTGACACATTGAGTAGAAGATCATATGCGGGAACGAGTGCGATGATGTCAAGTATACGTGTAGAACCAGCTTTAATGGATAGAGTTAAAGTTGCTCAATCTACAGATCCGGAGCTGACGAATATGAAGAAGAAGGTGCATGAAGATACTATTCCTGAAGCAAGAATCGATGAAGAGGGAATACTTTGAGTCAAATCCAGACTTTGTGTTCCTAACGACTCTGAATTGAAGTATAGAATTATGATGGAAACACACAACACACCGTTCGCAATCCATCATGAAAGTACCAAAATGTATCGTGATCGTCAACATACAATTTGGTAGAGCAATATGAAGAAAGGGATCGCGGAGTTTATCTCGAGGTGTTTAACGTGTAAACGTGTCAAGGCGGAGCATCGAGTGCCAAAGGGTCAGGTTGCAGAAAGTTATGGACACCGATTTATAATTTATTGGTCCATTTAAAATTCTTGACAGAGTAGGAAATGTGGCCTATAGACTCGCCTTACCGCCAAGCATGTCTCGTGTTCATAACGTTTTTCACATATCTGTACTTCGTAAATATGTGAAAGACCCAAACCACATTATTGAGTTAAAATCGGACGAGATAGCCGAAGATTTAACGTACGAGGAGGTACCTATCAATATCTTGGATAGGAAGGAGCATGACCTACGCACAAAGGTTATACCACAAGTCGAAGTTTTGTGGAGGAACCAGGCTATTGAGGAAATGGCCTGGGAGTTAGAATCAAAAATGAAAGCGAGGTATCCTCACCTTTTCGACATACCAGGTACGCACGACAATTTTGAGGATGAAATTTCATAAGGAGGGGAGGTTGTAAGACCCTAAATTTTATAAATAAAGATTTAATTTTCTTTAGATATTAGCCTAAACAGTAAGGTGTTGTCTTGATAAATGTGATAAGTTATGAGAGAAATGTGAAAAAATTTCAAAGTTAGCAAGTGGTAATAAAATATTCATTGTTGTCGAGGAATATTCGTTTGGTCGTGGAATATTCTTGTTGTCGGGGAATATTCGTACGACGGCGCAGCCATTTGTGGGCTCCACAACAGAAAACTGTCGGATGAAGAAAACGATAAGAATGAGTTTTCTAAAAATAACTGCGTAGTTGTTACCGTTAGAACTGTTGAAATACCCGGTGGTTAAAATACAATAATACGCGATGTTGCACAGTAGCACACGGTATTGCACAGTAATTCTAATTATTGATTCTTACGTAAAAAGTCACTACTCAATAATTGTTACAGTAATTACTGTTCAATATTATATATTATTGATTCAATAATTGCTACATTGATAATTGCATAATACTTTATTGATTCAATAATTGTCATTGCACAGTATTTCAAATTATCAAATCAATAATTCATATTATTTGAATAATATTATTAGATAGCATTATTGGTAATGTCTAAGAAAGTTCTGTCTAGGAGGGGTTATTTAATTGTGCGCCAGTAAGGAGAAATCCTTATCGGAAGGCCCCCTCTTTCCTTTGAACGACCTAATTGTCAATATTGTAGTTCTGTAATATTATTTATGAATAATTAATTATTGATTTATATGATAAAAAAATATTTATTTTTGTGGATATAAAAGAAGAAATTAGTGCTGAGGTATTTTTATCAGTATTTGTTATAAATTTGGCTTATTATATGGACCCCCTTACTCATTTTTCAAAATCGTCGGTAGAAAGTTATTTTAGTTTTGTTTTATTACTTTTATATATATATATATATATATATATATATATTATAAAAGTTTTGTTTTTTTATATAAAATAGAATATATTATATTTTATTATACTGCATAGTATTGCATAGTATTTGCATAGTGTAGTATAGTAAAATCAAATTTTCAAACGAATTCGCCCGTGAAATCATCTGAAATTTACTGTTCAGTCCGTGATTATTTTTCTTAAATAGTTCCCTGTCATTCTCCTATAAATAGGATGCTTAGTTTAGAAATAAAAATCACACCAGAATCAGAGAATTCTTCTTCTATAATATTGAGCGTATTTCTTTTGAGTTTAAGGAAGTTTTAAGTGTAGAAAACAGTATAAGTTTTCTTCAAGAATATCTCCGTCATACCAGTCAGAAATACTCTTCTTTTAAGGTAACCGATGTTTTTTTTTTGTAAATGATGTTATTGCTTTCAATATCATTTCATCAAAATATTGGTATGAAATTTATTATAAAATTTTTATCTTTTTCGCCGGGATTACTATTCACGTATATGGCACTATTCACGTATGCGACACTATTTACAAATACGGTACTATTCATAAAAAAAATAAATTTTATTCTATTTGTCCAAGTTGCCTGTTAAGGTTCTTATCTTTAATTGGATCCAAGTTTTGAACTTCATTCTTGAATTTTGCTCCACAATTGATTATTACGGAGTATTTTTCAAAAACTTGGATAAACTAAAAATACGAATCCTTAATCTTTGTCCTTTATCTCGCTGGATTTATTCTTTAAAATATTTTTCATCATCCTCAGTCCTAAATGGTGATATAACTTAATATCTTTGGCCTGTAGTGCAAAGATGAATGATTATTTGATGAATATTTTTGGCCTGTAGTGCAAAGATGATTGATTACCTAATGAATATCTTTGGCCCGTAGTGCAAAGATGGACAGGTGTTGAGATGAACATGACCACTGGTCATACAAATAAGTATCTTTGGCCCGTAGTGCAAATATGAATATTTGATTCAAGATATATATTGATTGATGTTGCAGGGATAATATATTGATTATGGACTTTCAAATCATAGAA
The DNA here is from genome assembly GCA_020205555.1 of Panax stipuleanatus. Lineage (NCBI taxonomy): Eukaryota > Viridiplantae > Streptophyta > Magnoliopsida > Apiales > Araliaceae > Panax > Panax stipuleanatus. The sequence continues at coordinate 116,597,807 of CM035118.1, read as the reverse complement.
GATAGTAGACATTATTTTCTACTTAACTTTTCTGATGCATTGTTACTTCCGCTGCAGTTGTTGATCTAAAACTTGTTGTCCATAATATTTTATCTGAATTGTTGAAGACTAACGATAATTTATTTTCCATTATTTTAGTCCTTATATTCTTTACTGAGCTAGTTGAGCTCACCCTTTTCATCTATTGTCCTCTTCAGGGAATGAGAATGTTGCAGGAACTAGTCGGGGAACAGTGTGATGGTCAGAGTAGAGCAGTAGTAGTCCTCACTATTTTTGTAAAATAGTGTGATAATAATTATAATTATTGAGGACTGAATTTGAGTGTTTATATTTTGTATTATATACGATTTGTATTGAAACTCACTGTTGTATGGTCGTATTTCTCACGACCTTTTGTTATAAAAGATTTGTATTTGGAATTCTGTATCATGTATTTGGCGACTCAGAATGGGTTGGTATTGAACCTATTTTGGGGGCGTCACAGTTGGTATCAGAGCTTAGGGATATGATCTCTGGCGAAGATCTGGGAATAAAACTAGGAGGGGATAGACGAGTAAAACCTTCGCTAGTTTGTCCTACCTAAGCTTATTTAGTATTTAATTAATCGGTCGGAACCTAAGGTTAATTGTGATATGTTAATTTGTTTAATTAACCCTTGTTTTATGGCAGTATTTGAGAATGTCAGCTGAAAATCTAAACAATGGAGTGAATGAGACCGTTGAGGCACCGCTAATCACCAACCAGGATAATGTGATGTCGGGAGAAGAAGAAATTAGAAATATCCATGTGGTGAGTGAAGAATTAATAGTTGCACCCGAGCTAGTCGCAGAGGTAGTAGCTGAGAATGAGGAAGAAGAGGAACCTGAGGAGGAGGATTTATTAGGAGAATTTTATGATCAAAATGTAGAACTGTAAAATCGTATTTATGAGTTAGAAGAGCAGGGTGAAGAACGACAGACAGCCGTGGAATAAAGGGATACAACAATTCAAGAAAGGGATACAAAAATTCAAGATTTTGCTACTCGATATGCGAGGCTTGAAAAGAAGCTCTCTCTGGCAGAGCATATGATATTAGAGCTGAAATCTAAAAATGCAAATGTCAACGATCAGCTGAAAGAAGAAGCAATAGAACGAGTGAGAATTGAAGATGCATGGGTAAAAGCCGCACAACGCGTTGATATTTTAGAAAGAGACGTTCGATCCAAGAAGGCCAAAATAGACGATATGGATTTCACTTTTTGGACAGCAATTAGAAGAATCCAACATCGAGTTTGGAATTACCCTTTGCATAGCGGTCAACCCCAATTCGATATGGATCGAAGGGTAATGATTCAAATCATGGATCAGGAGTGCGACGAAGCAGTTGAGGGTGGAATGAGCTTTATAGCAAAGTCAAGACCAGGTGGGATAGTGACACCAAAGACTGTCCCAGACAAATCAAAGTCGGTGGTTCCTGGAATAGCGTTTGTCGTGACTGCCCAAAACGCGAGGAACAGGAATGAATTTATCGCGGGTTAGTTAATCATAAATTTTTGCAAAGTCTATACCTTATTAGATACCGGTTCTACCCATTCTGTTATTTCACCTACTTGTGCTCAACGTTTTAACTTAACTTCTGATAAATTAGACTTTGACTTATCTGTTGAAACTTCGTTGGGTGAAACCTTCGTTACATCTACAGTTTACAAATCGTGTTTGATTCAAATTGGTACCCTCACCCTAAATGTTGATCTTATATCTTTGAAAATACTTGTATTTGATGTGATTTTTTTTGAATCGACTGGTTAACCATTCATCATGCCAAAATTGATTGTTTTCTTAAGGTTTTTAGTTTTCATATTCCTAACCAACCTGTTGTGCGAATTCAAACAACCTAACCATTAAAATTAATTATTGTCATTTCAAGTCATAAAGCTATTCGTTTATTGAAAAACGGATGCCAAGCTTTCTTAACCCATGTCACTGATTTAAACCAGAATATGTCAGATTTGAATGATATTTCTGTTGTTAATGAGTTTCCTGATGTATTTCCCGAAGAACTTCCTTGTCTACCCCAGAACGTGAAGTTGAATTCTTTATTAACCTTGAGCCCGGTACAAAACTCATTTCTAAAACCCCATATCGAATGGCTTCTATTGAACTTTAGGAGTTAAAGGTCCAACTACATGAGTTGTTAGACATCGATTTTATTCGTTCTAGTACATCTCCTTGGGGTGCTCCTGTTTTATTCGTAAAGAAGAAAGACGGTAGTATACAACGTTGTATTGACTATCGGGAGTTGAACCATGTCACCATCAAGAATATGTATCTGTTACCTCGTATTGATGACTCGTTCGACCAATTGCGAGGTGCTATGGTTGAAGCACCATAAGGGTCACAGTTGGTATCAAATATTTGGATCATTTCGTGGTTGTCATTATTGATAACATCCTAATATACTCCAAAAGCCTCAAATATTTTTTACTTAGAATGAACTCAATATGCGAAACGACGTTGGTTGGAGCTGTTGAAAGATTACGACCATACCATCCAATACCATCCTGGAAAAGCGAACGTGGTAGTTGACACATTGAGTAGAAGATCATATGCGGGAACGAGTGCGATGATGTCAAGTATACGTGTAGAACCAGCTTTAATGGATAGAGTTAAAGTTGCTCAATCTACAGATCCGGAGCTGACGAATATGAAGAAGAAGGTGCATGAAGATACTATTCCTGAAGCAAGAATCGATGAAGAGGGAATACTTTGAGTCAAATCCAGACTTTGTGTTCCTAACGACTCTGAATTGAAGTATAGAATTATGATGGAAACACACAACACACCGTTCGCAATCCATCATGAAAGTACCAAAATGTATCGTGATCGTCAACATACAATTTGGTAGAGCAATATGAAGAAAGGGATCGCGGAGTTTATCTCGAGGTGTTTAACGTGTAAACGTGTCAAGGCGGAGCATCGAGTGCCAAAGGGTCAGGTTGCAGAAAGTTATGGACACCGATTTATAATTTATTGGTCCATTTAAAATTCTTGACAGAGTAGGAAATGTGGCCTATAGACTCGCCTTACCGCCAAGCATGTCTCGTGTTCATAACGTTTTTCACATATCTGTACTTCGTAAATATGTGAAAGACCCAAACCACATTATTGAGTTAAAATCGGACGAGATAGCCGAAGATTTAACGTACGAGGAGGTACCTATCAATATCTTGGATAGGAAGGAGCATGACCTACGCACAAAGGTTATACCACAAGTCGAAGTTTTGTGGAGGAACCAGGCTATTGAGGAAATGGCCTGGGAGTTAGAATCAAAAATGAAAGCGAGGTATCCTCACCTTTTCGACATACCAGGTACGCACGACAATTTTGAGGATGAAATTTCATAAGGAGGGGAGGTTGTAAGACCCTAAATTTTATAAATAAAGATTTAATTTTCTTTAGATATTAGCCTAAACAGTAAGGTGTTGTCTTGATAAATGTGATAAGTTATGAGAGAAATGTGAAAAAATTTCAAAGTTAGCAAGTGGTAATAAAATATTCATTGTTGTCGAGGAATATTCGTTTGGTCGTGGAATATTCTTGTTGTCGGGGAATATTCGTACGACGGCGCAGCCATTTGTGGGCTCCACAACAGAAAACTGTCGGATGAAGAAAACGATAAGAATGAGTTTTCTAAAAATAACTGCGTAGTTGTTACCGTTAGAACTGTTGAAATACCCGGTGGTTAAAATACAATAATACGCGATGTTGCACAGTAGCACACGGTATTGCACAGTAATTCTAATTATTGATTCTTACGTAAAAAGTCACTACTCAATAATTGTTACAGTAATTACTGTTCAATATTATATATTATTGATTCAATAATTGCTACATTGATAATTGCATAATACTTTATTGATTCAATAATTGTCATTGCACAGTATTTCAAATTATCAAATCAATAATTCATATTATTTGAATAATATTATTAGATAGCATTATTGGTAATGTCTAAGAAAGTTCTGTCTAGGAGGGGTTATTTAATTGTGCGCCAGTAAGGAGAAATCCTTATCGGAAGGCCCCCTCTTTCCTTTGAACGACCTAATTGTCAATATTGTAGTTCTGTAATATTATTTATGAATAATTAATTATTGATTTATATGATAAAAAAATATTTATTTTTGTGGATATAAAAGAATAAATTAGTGCTGAGGTATTTTTATCAGTATTTGTTATAAATTTGGCTTATTATATGGACCCCCTTACTCATTTTTCAAAATCGTCGGTAGAAAGTTATTTTAGTTTTGTTTTATTACTTTTATATATATATATATATATATATATATATATATTATATAAGTTTTGTTTTTTTATATAAAATAGAATATATTATATTTTATTATACTGCATAGTATTGCATAGTATTTGCATAGTGTAGTATAGTAAAATCAAATTTTCAAACGAATTCGCCCGTGAAATCATCTGAAATTTACTGTTCAGTCCGTGATTATTTTTCTTAAATAGTTCCCTGTCATTCTCCTATAAATAGGATGCTTAGTTTAGAAATAAAAATCACACCAGAATCAGAGAATTCTTCTTCTATAATATTGAGCGTATTTCTTTTGAGTTTAAGGAAGTTTTAAGTGTAGAAAACAGTATAAGTTTTCTTCAAGAATATCTCCGTCATACCAGTCAGAAATACTCTTCTTTTAAGGTAACCGATGTTTTTTTTTTGTAAATGATGTTATTGCTTTCAATATCATTTCATCAAAATATTGGTATGAAATTTATTATAAAATTTTTATCTTTTTCGCCGGGATTACTATTCACGTATATGGCACTATTCACGTATGCGACACTATTTACAAATACGGTACTATTCATAAAAAAAATAAATTTTATTCTATTTGTCCAAGTTGCCTGTTAAGGTTCTTATCTTTAATTGGATCCAAGTTTTGAACTTATTCTTGAATTTTGCTCCACAATTGATTATTACGGAGTATTTTTCAAAAACTTGGATAAACTAAAAATACGAATCCTTAATCTTTGTCCTTTATCTCGCTGGATTTATTCTTTAAAATATTTTTCATCATCCTCAGTCCTAAATGGTGATATAACTTAATATCTTTGGCCTGTAGTGCAAAGATGAATGATTATTTGATGAATATTTTTGGCCTGTAGTGCAAAGATGATTGATTACCTAATGAATATCTTTGGCCCGTAGTGCAAAGATGGACAGGTGTTGAGATGAACATGACCACTGGTCATACAAATAAGTATCTTTGGCCCGTAGTGCAAATATGAATATTTGATTCAAGATATATATTGATTGATGTTGCAGGGATAATATATTGATTATGGACTTTCAAATCATAGAAGATAGTAGACATTATTTTCTACTTAACTTTTCTGATGCATTGTTACTTCCGCTGCAGTTGTTGATCTAAAACTTGTTGTCCATAATATTTTATCTGAATTGTTGAAGACTAACGATAATTTATTTTCCATTATTTTAGTCCTTATATTCTTTACTGAGCTAGTTGAGCTCACCCTTTTCATCTATTGTCCTCTTCAGGGAATGAGAATGTTGCAGGAACTAGTCGGGGAACAGTGTGATGGTCAGAGTAGAGCAGTAGTAGTCCTCACTATTTTTGTAAAATAGTGTGATAATAATTATAATTATTGAGGACTGAATTTGAGTGTTTATATTTTGTATTATATACGATTTGTATTGAAACTCACTGTTGTATGGTCGTATTTCTCACGACCTTTTGTTATAAAAGATTTGTATTTGGAATTCTGTATCATGTATTTGGCGACTCAGAATGGGTTGGTATTGAACCTATTTTGGGGGCGTCACAGTTGGTATCAGAGCTTAGGGATATGATCTCTGGCGAAGATCTGGGAATAAAACTAGGAGGGGATAGACGAGTAAAACCTTCGCTAGTTTGTCCTACCTAAGCTTATTTAGTATTTAATTAATCGGTCGGAACCTAAGGTTAATTGTGATATGTTAATTTGTTTAATTAACCCTTGTTTTATGGCAGTATTTGAGAATGTCAGCTGAAAATCTAAACAATGGAGTGAATGAGACCGTTGAGGCACCGCTAATCACCAACCAGGATAATGTGATGTCGGGAGAAGAAGAAATTAGAAATATCCATGTGGTGAGTGAAGAATTAATAGTTGCACCCGAGCTAGTCGCAGAGGTAGTAGCTGAGAATGAGGAAGAAGAGGAACCTGAGGAGGAGGATTTATTAGGAGAATTTTATGATCAAAATGTAGAACTGTAAAATCGTATTTATGAGTTAGAAGAGCAGGGTGAAGAACGACAGACAGCCGTGGAATAAAGGGATACAACAATTCAAGAAAGGGATACAAAAATTCAAGATTTTGCTACTCGATATGCGAGGCTTGAAAAGAAGCTCTCTCTGGCAGAGCATATGATATTAGAGCTGAAATCTAAAAATGCAAATGTCAACGATCAGCTGAAAGAAGAAGCAATAGAACGAGTGAGAATTGAAGATGCATGGGTAAAAGCCGCACAACGCGTTGATATTTTAGAAAGAGACGTTCGATCCAAGAAGGCCAAAATAGACGATATGGATTTCACTTTTTGGACAGCAATTAGAAGAATCCAACATCGAGTTTGGAATTACCCTTTGCATAGCGGTCAACCCCAATTCGATATGGATCGAAGGGTAATGATTCAAATCATGGATCAGGAGTGCGACGAAGCAGTTGAGGGTGGAATGAGCTTTATAGCAAAGTCAAGACCAGGTGGGATAGTGACACCAAAGACTGTCCCAGACAAATCAAAGTCGGTGGTTCCTGGAATAGCGTTTGTCGTGACTGCCCAAAACGCGAGGAACAGGAATGAATTTATCGCGGGTTAGTTAATCATAAATTTTTGCAAAGTCTATACCTTATTAGATACCGGTTCTACCCATTCTGTTATTTCACCTACTTGTGCTCAACGTTTTAACTTAACTTCTGATAAATTAGACTTTGACTTATCTGTTGAAACTTCGTTGGGTGAAACCTTCGTTACATCTACAGTTTACAAATCGTGTTTGATTCAAATTGGTACCCTCACCCTAAATGTTGATCTTATATCTTTGAAAATACTTGTATTTGATGTGATTTTTTTTGAATCGACTGGTTAACCATTCATCATGCCAAAATTGATTGTTTTCTTAAGGTTTTTAGTTTTCATATTCCTAACCAACCTGTTGTGCGAATTCAAACAACCTAACCATTAAAATTAATTATTGTCATTTCAAGTCATAAAGCTATTCGTTTATTGAAAAACGGATGCCAAGCTTTCTTAACCCATGTCACTGATTTAAACCAGAATATGTCAGATTTGAATGATATTTCTGTTGTTAATGAGTTTCCTGATGTATTTCCCGAAGAACTTCCTTGTCTACCCCAGAACGTGAAGTTGAATTCTTTATTAACCTTGAGCCCGGTACAAAACTCATTTCTAAAACCCCATATCGAATGGCTTCTATTGAACTTTAGGAGTTAAAGGTCCAACTACATGAGTTGTTAGACATCGATTTTATTCGTTCTAGTACATCTCCTTGGGGTGCTCCTGTTTTATTCGTAAAGAAGAAAGACGGTAGTATACAACGTTGTATTGACTATCGGGAGTTGAACCATGTCACCATCAAGAATATGTATCTGTTACCTCGTATTGATGACTCGTTCGACCAATTGCGAGGTGCTATGGTTGAAGCACCATAAGGGTCACAGTTGGTATCAAATATTTGGATCATTTCGTGGTTGTCATTATTGATAACATCCTAATATACTCCAAAAGCCTCAAATATTTTTTTACTTAGAATGAACTCAATATGCGAAAACGACGTTGGTTGGAGCTGTTGAAAGATTACGACCATACCATCCAATACCATCCTGGAAAAGCGAACGTGGTAGTTGACACATTGAGTAGAAGATCATATGCGGGAACGAGTGCGATGATGTCAAGTATACGTGTAGAACCAGCTTTAATGGATAGAGTTAAAGTTGCTCAATCTACAGATCCGGAGCTGACGAATATGAAGAAGAAGGTGCATGAAGATACTATTCCTGAAGCAAGAATCGATGAAGAGGGAATACTTTGAGTCAAATCCAGACTTTGTGTTCCTAACGACTCTGAATTGAAGTATAGAATTATGATGGAAACACACAACACACCGTTCGCAATCCATCATGAAAGTACCAAAATGTATCGTGATCGTCAACATACAATTTGGTAGAGCAATATGAAGAAAGGGATCGCGGAGTTTATCTCGAGGTGTTTAACGTGTAAACGTGTCAAGGCGGAGCATCGAGTGCCAAAGGGTCAGGTTGCAGAAAGTTATGGACACCGATTTATAATTTATTGGTCCATTTAAAATTCTTGACAGAGTAGGAAATGTGGCCTATAGACTCGCCTTACCGCCAAGCATGTCTCGTGTTCATAACGTTTTTCACATATCTGTACTTCGTAAATATGTGAAAGACCCAAACCACATTATTGAGTTAAAATCGGACGAGATAGCCGAAGATTTAACGTACGAGGAGGTACCTATCAATATCTTGGATAGGAAGGAGCATGACCTACGCACAAAGGTTATACCACAAGTCGAAGTTTTGTGGAGGAACCAGGCTATTGAGGAAATGGCCTGGGAGTTAGAATCAAAAATGAAAGCGAGGTATCCTCACCTTTTCGACATACCAGGTACGCACGACAATTTTGAGGATGAAATTTCATAAGGAGGGGAGGTTGTAAGACCCTAAATTTTATAAATAAAGATTTAATTTTCTTTAGATATTAGCCTAAACAGTAAGGTGTTGTCTTGATAAATGTGATAAGTTATGAGAGAAATGTGAAAAAATTTCAAAGTTAGCAAGTGGTAATAAAATATACATTGTTGTCGAGGAATATTCGTTTGGTCGTGGAATATTCTTGTTGTCGGGGAATATTCGTACGACGGCGCAGCCATTTGTGGGCTCCACAACAGAAAACTGTCGGATGAAGAAAACGATAAGAATGAGTTTTCTAAAAATAACTGCGTAGTTGTTACCGTTAGAACTGTTGAAATACCCGGTGGTTAAAATACAATAATACGCGATGTTGCACAGTAGCACACGGTATTGCACAGTAATTCTAATTATTGATTCTTACGTAAAAAGTCACTACTCAATAATTGTTACAGTAATTACTGTTCAATATTATATATTATTGATTCAATAATTGCTACATTGATAATTGCATAATACTTTATTGATTCAATAATTGTCATTGCACAGTATTTCAAATTATCAAATCAATAATTCATATTATTTGAATAATATTATTAGATAGCATTATTGGTAATGTCTAAGAAAGTTCTGTCTAGGAGGGGTTATTTAATTGTGCGCCAGTAAGGAGAAATCCTTATCGGAAGGCCCCCTCTTTCCTTTGAACGACCTAATTGTCAATATTGTAGTTCTGTAATATTATTTATGAATAATTAATTATTGATTTATATGATAAAAAAATATTTATTTTTGTGGATATAAAAGAATAAATTAGTGCTGAGGTATTTTTATCAGTATTTGTTATAAATTTGGCTTATTATATGGACCCCCTTACTCATTTTTCAAAATCGTCGGTAGAAAGTTATTTTAGTTTTGTTTTATTACTTTTATATATATATATATATATATATATATATTATAAAGTTTTGTTTTTTTATATAAAATAGAATATATTATATTTTATTATACTGCATAGTATTGCATAGTATTTGCATAGTGTAGTATAGTAAAATCAAATTTTCAAACGAATTCGCCCGTGAAATCATCTGAAATTTACTGTTCAGTCCGTGATTATTTTTCTTAAATAGTTCCCTGTCATTCTCCTATAAATAGGATGCTTAGTTTAGAAATAAAAATCACACCAGAATCAGAGAATTCTTCTTCTATAATATTGAGCGTATTTCTTTTGAGTTTAAGGAAGTTTTAAGTGTAGAAAACAGTATAAGTTTTCTTCAAGAATATCTCCGTCATACCAGTCAGAAATACTCTTCTTTTAAGGTAACCGATGTTTTTTTTTTGTAAATGATGTTATTGCTTTCAATATCATTTCATCAAAATATTGGTATGAAATTTATTATAAAATTTTTATCTTTTTCGCCGGGATTACTATTCACGTATATGGCACTATTCACGTATGCGACACTATTTACAAATACGGTACTATTCATAAAAAAAATAAATTTTATTCTATTTGTCCAAGTTGCCTGTTAAGGTTCTTATCTTTAATTGGATCCAAGTTTTGAACTTTATTCTTGAATTTTGCTCCACAATTGATTATTACGGAGTATTTTTCAAAAACTTGGATAAACTAAAAATACGAATCCTTAATCTTTGTCCTTTATCTCGCTGGATTTATTCTTTAAAATATTTTTCATCATCCTCAGTCCTAAATGGTGATATAACTTAATATCTTTGGCCTGTAGTGCAAAGATGAATGATTATTTGATGAATATTTTTGGCCTGTAGTGCAAAGATGATTGATTACCTAATGAATATCTTTGGCCCGTAGTGCAAAGATGGACAGGTGTTGAGATGAACATGACCACTGGTCATACAAATAAGTATCTTTGGCCCGTAGTGCAAATATGAATATTTGATTCAAGATATATATTGATTGATGTTGCAGGGATAATATATTGATTATGGACTTTCAAATCATAGAAGATAGTAGACATTATTTTCTACTTAACTTTTCTGATGCATTGTTACTTCCGCTGCAGTTGTTGATCTAAACTTGTTGTCCATAATATTTTATCTGAATTGTTGAAGACTAACGATAATTTATTTTCCATTATTTTAGTCCTTATATTCTTTACTGAGCTAGTTGAGCTCACCCTTTTCATCTATTGTCCTCTTCAGGGAATGAGAATGTTGCAGGAACTAGTCGGGGAACAGTGTGATGGTCAGAGTAGAGCAGTAGTAGTCCTCACTATTTTTGTAAAATAGTGTGATAATAATTATAATTATTGAGGACTGAATTTGAGTGTTTATATTTTGTATTATATACGATTTGTATTGAAACTCACTGTTGTATGGTCGTATTTCTCACGACCTTTTGTTATAAAAGATTTGTATTTGGAATTCTGTATCATGTATTTGGCGACTCAGAATGGGTTGGTATTGAACCTATTTTGGGGGCGTCACAGTTGGTATCAGAGCTTAGGGATATGATCTCTGGCGAAGATCTGGGAATAAAACTAGGAGGGGATAGACGAGTAAAACCTTCGCTAGTTTGTCCTACCTAAGCTTATTTAGTATTTAATTAATCGGTCGGAACCTAAGGTTAATTGTGATATGTTAATTTGTTTAATTAACCCTTGTTTTATGGCAGTATTTGAGAATGTCAGCTGAAAATCTAAACAATGGAGTGAATGAGACCGTTGAGGCACCGCTAATCACCAACCAGGATAATGTGATGTCGGGAGAAGAAGAAATTAGAAATATCCATGTGGTGAGTGAAGAATTAATAGTTGCACCCGAGCTAGTCGCAGAGGTAGTAGCTGAGAATGAGGAAGAAGAGGAACCTGAGGAGGAGGATTTATTAGGAGAATTTTATGATCAAAATGTAGAACTGTAAAATCGTATTTATGAGTTAGAAGAGCAGGGTGAAGAACGACAGACAGCCGTGGAATAAAGGGATACAACAATTCAAGAAAGGGATACAAAAATTCAAGATTTTGCTACTCGATATGCGAGGCTTGAAAAGAAGCTCTCTCTGGCAGAGCATATGATATTAGAGCTGAAATCTAAAAATGCAAATGTCAACGATCAGCTGAAAGAAGAAGCAATAGAACGAGTGAGAATTGAAGATGCATGGGTAAAAGCCGCACAACGCGTTGATATTTTAGAAAGAGACGTTCGATCCAAGAAGGCCAAAATAGACGATATGGATTTCACTTTTTGGACAGCAATTAGAAGAATCCAACATCGAGTTTGGAATTACCCTTTGCATAGCGGTCAACCCCAATTCGATATGGATCGAAGGGTAATGATTCAAATCATGGATCAGGAGTGCGACGAAGCAGTTGAGGGTGGAATGAGCTTTATAGCAAAGTCAAGACCAGGTGGGATAGTGACACCAAAGACTGTCCCAGACAAATCAAAGTCGGTGGTTCCTGGAATAGCGTTTGTCGTGACTGCCCAAAACGCGAGGAACAGGAATGAATTTATCGCGGGTTAGTTAATCATAAATTTTTGCAAAGTCTATACCTTATTAGATACCGGTTCTACCCATTCTGTTATTTCACCTACTTGTGCTCAACGTTTTAACTTAACTTCTGATAAATTAGACTTTGACTTATCTGTTGAAACTTCGTTGGGTGAAACCTTCGTTACATCTACAGTTTACAAATCGTGTTTGATTCAAATTGGTACCCTCACCCTAAATGTTGATCTTATATCTTTGAAAATACTTGTATTTGATGTGATTTTTTTTGAATCGACTGGTTAACCATTCATCATGCCAAAATTGATTGTTTTCTTAAGGTTTTTAGTTTTCATATTCCTAACCAACCTGTTGTGCGAATTCAAACAACCTAACCATTAAAATTAATTATTGTCATTTCAAGTCATAAAGCTATTCGTTTATTGAAAAACGGATGCCAAGCTTTCTTAACCCATGTCACTGATTTAAACCAGAATATGTCAGATTTGAATGATATTTCTGTTGTTAATGAGTTTCCTGATGTATTTCCCGAAGAACTTCCTTGTCTACCCCAGAACGTGAAGTTGAATTCTTTATTAACCTTGAGCCCGGTACAAAACTCATTTCTAAAACCCCATATCGAATGGCTTCTATTGAACTTTAGGAGTTAAAGGTCCAACTACATGAGTTGTTAGACATCGATTTTATTCGTTCTAGTACATCTCCTTGGGGTGCTCCTGTTTTATTCGTAAAGAAGAAAGACGGTAGTATACAACGTTGTATTGACTATCGGGAGTTGAACCATGTCACCATCAAGAATATGTATCTGTTACCTCGTATTGATGACTCGTTCGACCAATTGCGAGGTGCTATGGTTGAAGCACCATAAGGGTCACAGTTGGTATCAAATATTTGGATCATTTCGTGGTTGTCATTATTGATAACATCCTAATATACTCCAAAAGCCTCAAATAATTTTTTACTTAGAATGAACTCAATATGCGAAAACGACGTTGGTTGGAGCTGTTGAAAGATTACGACCATACCATCCAATACCATCCTGGAAAAGCGAACGTGGTAGTTGACACATTGAGTAGAAGATCATATGCGGGAACGAGTGCGATGATGTCAAGTATACGTGTAGAACCAGCTTTAATGGATAGAGTTAAAGTTGCTCAATCTACAGATCCGGAGCTGACGAATATGAAGAAGAAGGTGCATGAAGATACTATTCCTGAAGCAAGAATCGATGAAGAGGGAATACTTTGAGTCAAATCCAGACTTTGTGTTCCTAACGACTCTGAATTGAAGTATAGAATTATGATGGAAACACACAACACACCGTTCGCAATCCATCATGAAAGTACCAAAATGTATCGTGATCGTCAACATACAATTTGGTAGAGCAATATGAAGAAAGGGATCGCGGAGTTTATCTCGAGGTGTTTAACGTGTAAACGTGTCAAGGCGGAGCATCGAGTGCCAAAGGGTCAGGTTGCAGAAAGTTATGGACACCGATTTATAATTTATTGGTCCATTTAAAATTCTTGACAGAGTAGGAAATGTGGCCTTAGACTCGCCTTACCGCCAAGCATGTCTCGTGTTCATAACGTTTTTCACATATCTGTACTTCGTAAATATGTGAAAGACCCAACCACATTATTGAGTTAAAATCGGACGAGATAGCCGAAGATTTAACGTACGAGGAGGTACCTATCAATATCTTGGATAGGAAGGAGCATGACCTACGCACAAAGGTTATACCACAAGTCGAAGTTTTTGTGGAGGAACCAGGCTATTGAGGAAATGGCCTGGGAGTTAGAATCAAAAATGAAAGCGAGGTATCCTCACCTTTTCGACATACCAGGTACGCACGACAATTTTGAGGATGAAATTTCATAAGGAGGGGAGGTTGTAAGACCCTAAATTTATAAATAAAGATTTAATTTTCTTTAGATATTAGCCTAAACAGTAAGGTGTTGTCTTATAAATGTGATAAGTTATGAGAGAAATGTGAAAAAATTTCAAAGTTAGCAAGTGGTAATAACAATCTACATTGTGTCGAGAATATTCGTTTGGGGTCGTGGAATATTCTTGTTGTCGGGGAATATTCGTACGACGGCGCAGCATTTGGGGCTCCACAACAGAAAACTGTCGGATGAAGAAAACGATAAGAATGAGTTTTCTAAAATAACTGCGTAGTTGTTACCGTAGAACTGTTGAAATACCCGGGTGGTTAAAATTCAATAATACGCGATGTTGCACAGTAGCACACGGTTTGCACAGTAATTCTAATTATGATTCTTACGTAAAAAGTCACTACTCAATAATTGTTACAGTAATTACTGTTCAATATTATATATTATTGATTCAATAATTGCGACATTGATAATTGCATAATACTTTATTGATTCAATAATTGGCATTAGCACAGTAATTCAAATTATCAAATCAATAATTCATATTATTTGAATAATATTATTAGATAGCCTTATTGGTAATGTCTAAGAAAGTTCTGTCTAGGAGGGGTTATTATATTGTGCGCCAGTAAGGAGAAATCCTTATCGGAAGGCCCCCTCTTTCCTTTGAACGACCTAATTGTCAATATTGTAGTTCTGTAATATTATTTATGAATAATTAATTATTGATTTATATGATAAAAAAATATTTATTTTGTGGATATAAAAGAATAATTAGTGCTGAGGTAGTTTTATCAGTATTGTTATAAATTGGCTTATTATATGGACCCCTTACTCATTTTCAAAATCGTCGGTAGAAAGTTATTTTAGTTTTGTTTTATTACTTTTATATATATATATTATCTATATATATATATATTATAAAAGTTTTGTTTTTTTATAAAATAAATATATTATATTTTATTATACTGCATAGTATTGCATAGTATTTGCATAGTGTAGTATAGTAAATGCAAATTTTCAAACGAATTCGCCCGTGAAATCATCTGAATTTACTGTTCAGTCCGTGATTATTTTTCTTAAATAGTTCCCTGTCATTCTCCTATAAATAGGATGCTTAGTTTAGAAATAAAAATCACACCAGAATCAGAGAATTCTTCTTCTATAATATGAGCGTATTTCTTTTGAGTTTAAGGAAGTTTTAAGTGTAGAAAACAGTATAAGTTTTCTTCAAGATATCTCCGTCATACCAGTCAGAAATACTCTTCTTTTAAGGTAACGATGTTTTTTTTTTGTAAATGATGTTATGGCTTTCAATATCATTTCATCAAAATATTGGTATGAAATTTATTATAAAATTTTTATCTTTTTCGCCGGGATTACTATTCACGTTATATGGCACTATTCACGTATGCGACACTATTTACAAATACGGTACTATTCATAAAAAAAAAATTTTATTCTATTTGTCCAAGTTGCCTGTTAAGGTTCTTATCTTTAATTGGATCCAAGTTTGAACTTATTCTTGAATTTTGCTCCACAATTGATTATTACGGAGTATTTTTCAAAAACTTGGATAAACTAAAAATACGAAATCCTTAATCTTTGTCCTTTATCTCGCTGGATTTATTCTTTAAAATATTTTTCATCATCCTCAGTCCTAAATGGTGATATAACTTAATATCTTTGGCCTGTAGTGCAAAGAGAATGAGTTATTGATGATATTTTTGGCTGTAGTGCAAGATGATTGATTACCTAATGAATATCTTTGGCCCGTAGTGCAAAGATGGACAGGTGTTGAGATGAACATGACCACTGGTCATACAAATAAGTATCTTTGGCCCGTAGTGCAATATGAATAATTTGATTCAAGATATATGATTGATGTTGCAGGATAATATATTAGTATGGACTTTCAAATCATAGAGATAGTAGAGACATTATTTCTACTTAACGTTTTCTGATGCATTGTTACTTCCGCCTGCAGTTGTTGATCTAAAACTTGTTGTCCATAATATTTATCTGAATTGTTGAAGACTAACGATAATTTATTTTCCATTATTTTAGTCCTTATATTCTTTACTGAGCTAGTTGAGCTCACCCTTTTCATCTATTGTCCTCTTCAGGGAATGAGAATGTTGCAGGAACTAGTCGGGGAACAGTGTGATGGTCAGAGTAGAGCAGTAGTAGTCCTCACTATTTTTGTAAAATAGTGTGATAATAATTATAATTATTGAGGACTGAATTTGAGTGTTTATATTTTGTATTATATACGATTTGTATTGAAACTCACTGTTGTATGGTCGTATTTCTCACGACCTTTTGTTATAAAAGATTTGTATTTGGAATTCTGTATCATGTATTTGGCGACATCAGATGGGTTGGTAGTGAACCTATTTTGGGGGCGTCACAGTTGGTATCAGAGCTTAGGGATATGATCTCTGGCGAAGATCTGGGAATAAAACTAGGAGGGGATAGACGAGTAAAACCTTCGCTAGTTGTCCTACCTAAGCTTATTTAGTATTAATTAATCGGTCGGAACCTAAGGTTAATTGTGATATGTTAATTTGTTTAATTAACCCTTGTTTTATGGCAGTATTTGAGAATGTCAGCTGAAAATCTAAACAATGGAGTGAATGAGACCGTTGAGGCACCGCTAATCACCAACCAGGATAATGTGATGTCGGGAGAAGAAGAAATTAGAAATATCCATGTGGTGAGTGTAGAATTAATAGTTGCACCCGAGCTAGTCGCAGAGGTAGTAGCTGAGAATGAGGAAGAAGAGGAACCTGAGGAGGAGGATTTATTAGGAGAATTTTATGATCAAAATGTAGAACTGCAAAATCGTATTTATGAGTTAGAAGAGCAGGGTGAAGAACGACAGACAGCCGTGGAAATAAAGGGATACAACAATTCAAGAAAGGGATACAAAATTCAAGATTTTGCTACTCGATATGCGAGGCTTGAAAGAAGCTCTCTCTGGCAGAGCATATGATATTAGAGCTGAAATCTAAAAATGCAAATGTCAACGATCAGCTGAAAGAAGAAGCAATAGAACGAGTGAGAATTGAAGATGCATGGGTAAAAGCCGCACAACGCGTTGATATTTTAGAAAGAGACGTTCGATCCAAGAAGGCCAAAATAGACGATATGGATTTCACTTTTTGGACAGCAATTAGAAGAATCCAACCATCGAGTTTGGAATTACCCTTTGCATAGCGGTCAACCCCAATTCGATATGGATCGAAGGGTAATGATTCAAATCATGGATCAGGAGTGCGACGAAGCAGTTGAGGGTGGAATGAGCTTTATAGCAAAGTCAAGACCAGGTGGGATAGTGACACCAAAGACTGTCCCAGACAAATCAAAGTCGGTGGTCCTGGAATAGCGTTTGTCGTGACTGCCCAAAACGCGAGGAACAGGAATGAATTTATCGCGGGTTAGTTAATCATAAATTTTTGCAAAGTCTATACCTTATTAGATACCGGTTTCTACCCCATTCTGTTATTTCACCTACTTGTGCTCAACGTTTTAACTTAACTTCTGATAATTAGACTTTGACTTATCTGTTGAAACTTCGTTGGGTGAAACCTTCGTTACATCTACAGTTTACAAATCGTGTTTGATTCAAATTGGTACCCTCACCCTAAATGTTGATCTTATATCTTTGAAAATACTTGTATTTGATGTGATTTTTTTGGAATCGACTGGTTAACCATTCATCATGCCAAAATTGATTGTTTCTTAAGGTTTTAGTTTTCATATTCCTAACCAACCTGTTGTGCGAATTCAAACAACCTAACCATTAAAATTAATTATTGTCATTTCAAGTCATAAAGCTATTCGTTTATTGAAAAACGGATGCCAAGCTTTCTTAACCCATGTCACTGATTTAAACCAGAATATGTCAGATTTGAATGATATTCTGTTGTTAATGAGTTTCCTGATGTATTTCCCGAAGAACTTCCTTGTCTACCCCAGAACGTGAAGTTGAATTCTTTATTAACCTTGAGCCCGGTACAAAACTCATTTCTAAACCCCATATCGAATGGCTTCTATTGAACTTTAGGAGTTAAAGGTCCAACTACATGAGTTGTTAGACATCGATTTTATTCGTTCTAGTACATCTCCTTGGGGTGGCTCCTGTTTTATTCGTAAAGAAGAAAGACGGTAGTATACAACGTTGTATTGACTATCGGAGTTGAACCATGTCACCATCAAGAATATGTATCTGTTACCTCGTATTGATGACTCGTTCGACCAATTGCGAGGTGCTATGGTTGAAGCACCATAAGGGTCACAGTTGGTATCAAATATTTGGATCATTTCGTGGTTGTCATTATTGATAACATCCTAATATACTCCAAAAGCCTCAAAATAATTTTTTACTTAGAATGAACTCAATATGCGAAAACGACGTTGGTTGGAGCTGTTGAAAGATTACGACCATACCATCCAATACCATCCTGGAAAAGCGAACGTGGTAGTTGACACATTGAGTAGAAGATCATATGCGGGAACGAGTGCGATGATGTCAAGTATACGTGTAGAACCAGCTTTAATGGATAGAGTTAAAGTTGCTCAATCTACAGATCCGGAGCTGACGAATATGAAGAAGAAGGTGCATGAAGATACTATTCCTGAAGCAAGAATCGATGAAGAGGGAATACTTTGAGTCAAATCCAGACTTTGTGTTCCTAACGACTCTGAATTGAAGTATAGAATTATGATGGAAACACACAACACACCGTTCGCAATCCATCATGAAAGTACCAAAATGTATCGTGATCGTCAACATACAATTTGGTAGAGCAATATGAAGAAAGGGATCGCGGAGTTTATCTCGAGGTGTTTAACGTGTAAACGTGTCAAGGCGGAGCATCGAGTGCCAAAGGGTCAGGTTGCAGAAAGTTATGGACACCGATTTATAATTTATTGGTCCATTTAAAATTCTTGACAGAGTAGGAAATGTGGCCTATAGACTCGCCTTACCGCCAAGCATGTCTCGTGTTCATAACGTTTTCACATATCTGTACTTCGTAAATATGTGAAAGACCCAAACCACATTATTGAGTTAAAATCGGACGAGATAGCCGAAGATTTAACGTACGAGGAGGTACCTATCAATATCTTGGATAGGAAGGAGCATGACCCTACGCACAAAGGTTATACCACAAGTCGAAGTTTTGTGGAGGAACCAGGCTATTGAGGAAATGGCCTGGGAGTTAGAATCAAAAATGAAAGCGAGGTATCCTCACCTTTTCGACATACCAGGTACGCACGACAATTTTGAGGATGAAATTTCATAAGGAGGGGAGGTTGTAAGACCCTAAATTTTATAAATAAAGATTTAATTTTCTTTAGATATTAGCCTAAACAGTAAGGTGTTGTCTTGATAAATGTGATAAGTTATGAGAGAAATGTGAAAAAATTTCAAAGTTAGCAAGTGGTAATAAATATTCATTGTTGTCGAGGAATATTCGTTTGGGTCGTGGAATATTCTTGTTGTCGGGGAATATTCGTACGACGGCGCAGCCATTTGTGGGCTCCACAACAGAAAACTGTCGGATGAAGAAAACGATAAGAATGAGTTTTCTAAAAATAACTGCGTAGTTGTTACCGTTAGAACTGTTGAAATACCCGGTGGTTAAAATACAATAATACGCGATGTTGCACAGTAGCACACGGTATTGCACAGTAATTCTAATTATTGATTCTTACGTAAAAAGTCACTACTCAATAATTGTTACAGTAATTACTGTTCAATATTATATATTATTGATTCAATAATTGCTACATTGATAATTGCATAATACTTTATTGATTCAATAATTGTCATTGCACAGTATTCAAATTATCAAATCAATAATTCATATTATTGAATATTTATTAGATAGCATTTGGTAATGTCTAAGAAAGTTCTGTCTAGGAGGGGTTATTTAATTGTGCGCCAGTAAGGAGAAATCCTTATCGGAAGGCCCCCTCTTTCCTTTGAACGACCTAATTGTCAATATTGTAGTTCTGTAATATTATTTATGAATAATAATTATGATTTATGATAAAAAAATATTTATTTTTGTGGATATAAAAGAATAAATTAGTGCTGAGGTATTTTTATCAGTATTTGTTATAAATTTGGCTTATTATATGGACCCCCTTACTCATTTTTCAAAATCGTCGGTAGAAAGTTTTTTAGTTTTGTTTTATTACTTTTATATATATATATATATATATATATATATATAAGTTTTGTTTTTTTATATAAATAGAATATATTATATTTATTATACTGCATAGTATTGCATAGTATTTGCATAGTGTAGTATAGTAAAATCAAATTTTCAACGAATTCGCCCGTGAAATCATCTGAAATTTACTGTTCAGTCCGTGATTATTTTTCTTAAATAGTTCCCTGTCATTCTCCTATAAATAGGATGCTTAGTTAGAAATAAAAATCACACCAGAATCAGAGAATTCTTCTTCTATAATATTGAGCGTATTTCTTTGAGTTAAGGAAGTTTTAAGTGTAGAAAACAGTATAAGTTTTCTTCAAGAATATCTCCGTCATACCAGTCAGAAATACTCTTCTTTTAAGGTAACCGATGTTTTTTTTTTGTAAATGATGTTATTGCTTTCAATATCATTTCATCAAAATATTGGTATGAAATTTATTATAAAATTTTTATCTTTTTCGCGGGATTACTATTCACGTATATGGCACTATTCACGTATGCGACACTATTTACAAATACGGTACTATTCATAAAAAAATAAATTTTATTCTATTTGTCCAAGTTGCCTGTTAAGGTTCTTATCTTAATTGGATCCAAGTTTTGAACTTCATTCTTGAATTTTGCTCCACAATTGATTATTACGGAGTATTTTCAAAAACTTGGATAAACTAAAAATACGAATCCTTAATCTTTGTCCTTTATCTCGCTGGATTTATTCTTTAAAATATTTTTCATCATCCTCAGTCCTAAATGGTGATATAACTTAATAGTCTTGGCCTGTAGTGCAAAGATGAATGATTATTTGATGAATATTTTTGGCCTGTAGTGCAAAGATGATTGAGTACCTAATGAAATCTTTGGCCCGTAGTGCAAAGATGGACAGGTGTGTTGAGATGAACATGACACTGGTCATACAAATAAGTATCTTTGGCCCGTAGTGCAAATATGAATATTTGATTCAAGATATATATTGATTGATGTTGCAGGGATAATATATTGATTATGGACTTTCAAATCATAGAAGATAGTAGACATTATTTTCTACTTAACTTTTTCTGATGCACTTGTTACCTTCCGCTGCAGTTGTTGATCTAAAACTTGTTGTCCATAATATTTTATCTGAATTGTGAAGACTAACGATAATTTATTTTTCCATTATTTTAGTCCTTATATTCTTTACTGAGCTAGTTGAGCTCACCCTTTTCATCTATTGTCCTCTTCAGGGAATGAGAATGTTGCAGGAACTAGTCGGGGAACAGTGTGATGGTCAGAGTAGAGCAGTAGTAGTCCTCACTATTTTGTAAATAGTGTGATAATAATTATAATTATTGAGGACTGAATTTGAGTGTTTATATTTTGTATATACGATTTGTATTGAAACTCACTGTTGTATGGTGTATTTCTCACGACCTTTTGTTATAAAAGATTTGTATTTGGAATTCTGTATCATGTATTTGGCGACTCAGAATGGGTTGGTATTGAACCTATTTTGGGGGCGTCACAGTTGGTATCAGAGCTTAGGGATATGATCTCTGGCGAAGATCTGGGAATAAAACTAGGAGGGGATAGACGAGTAAAACCTTCGCTAGTTTGTCCTACCTAAGCTTATTTAGTATTTAATTAATCGGTCGGAACCTAAGGTTAATTGTGATATGTTAATTTGTTTAATTAACCCTTGTTTTATGGCAGTATTTGAGAATGTCAGCTGAAAATCTAAACAATGGAGTGAATGAGACCGTTGAGGCACGCTAATCACCAACCAGGATAATGTGATGTCGGGAGAAGAAGAAATTAGAAATATCCATGTGGTGAGTGAAGAATTAATAGTTGCACCCGAGCTAGTCGCAGAGTAGTAGCTAGAATGAGGAAGAAGAGGACCTGAGGAGGAGGATTTATTAGGAGAATTTTATGATCAAAATGTAGAACTGTAAAATCGTATTATGAGTTAGAAGAGCAGGGTGAAGAACGACAGACAGCCGTGGAATAAAGGGATACAACAATTCAAGAAAGGGATACAAAAATTCAAGATTTTGCTACTCGATATGCGAGGCTTGAAAAGAAGCTCTCTCTGGCAGAGCATATGATATTAGAGCTGAAATCTAAAATGCAAATGTCAACGATCAGCTGAAGAAGAAGCAATAGAACGAGTGAGAATTGAAGATGCATGGGTAAAAGCCGCACAACGCGTTGATATTTTAGAAAGAGACGTTCGATCCAAGAAGGCCAAAATAGACGATATGGATTTCACTTTTGGACAGCAATTAGAAGAATCCAACATCGAGTTTGGAATTACCCTTTGCATAGCGGTCAACCCCAATTCGATATGGATCGAAGGGTAATGATTCAAATCATGGATCAGGAGTGCGACGAAGCAGTTGAGGGTGGAATGAGCTTTATAGCAAAGTCAAGACCAGGTGGGATAGTGACACCAAAGACTGTCCCAGACAAATCAAAGTCGGTGGTTCCTGGAATAGCGTTTGTCGTGACTGCCCAAAACGCGAGGAACAGGAATGAATTTATCGCGGGTTAGTTAATCATAAATTTTTGCAAAGTCTATACCTTATTAGATACCGGTTCTACCCATTCTGTTATTTCACCTACTTGTGCTCAACGTTTTAACTTAACTTCTGATAAATTAGACTTTGACTTATCTGTTGAAACTTCGTTGGGTGAAACCTTCGTTACATCTACAGTTTACAAATCGTGTTTGATTCAAATTGGTACCCTCACCCTAAATGTTGATCTTATATCTTTGAAAATACTTGTATTTGATGTGATTTTTTTGAATCGACTGGTTAACCATTCATCATGCCAAAATTGATTGTTTTCTTAAGGTTTTTAGTTTTCATATTCCTAACCAACCTGTTGTGCGAATTCAAACAACCTAACCATTAAAATTAATTATTGTCATTTCAAGTCATAAAGCTATTCGTTTATTGAAAAACGGATGCCAAGCTTTTAACCCATGTCACTGATTTAAACCAGAATATGTCAGATTTGAATGATATTTCTGTTGTTAATGAGTTTCCTGATGTATTTCCCGAAGAACTTCCTTGTCTACCCCAGAACGTGAAGTTGAATTCTTTATTAACCTTGAGCCCGGTACAAAACTCATTTCTAAAACCCCATAGCGAATGGCTTCTATGAACTTTAGGAGTTAAAGGTCCAACTACATGAGTTGTTAGACATCGATTTTATTCGTTCTAGTACTCCTTGGGGTGCTCCTGTTTTATTCGTAAAGAAGAAAGACGGTAGTATACAACGTTGTATTGACTATCGGGAGTTGAACCATGTCACCATCAAGAATATGTATCTGTTACCTCGTATTGATGACTCGTTCGACCAATTGCGAGGTGCTATGGTTGAAGCACCATAAGGGTCACAGTTGGTATCAAATATTTGGATCATTTCGTGGTTGTCATTATTGATAACATCCTAATATACTCCAAAAGCCTCAAATATTTTTTTACTTAGAATGAACTCAATATGCGAAACGACGTTGGTTGGAGCTGTTGAAAGATTACGACCATACCATCCAATACCATCCTGGAAAAGCGAACGTGGTAGTTGACACATTGAGTAGAAGATCATATGCGGGAACGAGTGCGATGATGTCAAGTATACGTGTAGAACCAGCTTTAATGGATAGAGTTAAAGTTGCTCAATCTACAGATCCGGAGCTGACGAATATGAAGAAGAAGGTGCATGAAGATACTATTCCTGAAGCAAGAATCGATGAAGAGGAATACTTTGAGTCAAATCCAGACTTTGTGTTCCTAACGACTCTGAATTGAAGTAAAAAATTATGATGGAAACACACAACACACCGTTCGCAATCCATCATGAAAGTACCAAAATGTATCGTGATCGTCAACATACAATTTGGTAGAGCAATATGAAGAAAGGGATCGCGGAGTTTATCTCGAGGTGTTTAACGTGTAAACGTGTCAAGGCGGAGCATCGAGTGCCAAAGGGTCAGGTTGCAGAAAGTTATGGACACCGATTTATAATTTATTGGTCCATTTAAAATTCTTGACAGAGTAGGAAATGTGGCCTATAGACTCGCCTTACCGCCAAGCATGTCTCGTGTTCATAACGTTTTTCACATATCTGTACTTCGTAAATATGTGAAAGACCCAAACCACATTATTGAGTTAAAATCGGACGAGATAGCCGAAGATTTAACGTACGAGGAGGTACCTATCAATATCTTGGATAGGAAGGAGCATGACCTACGCACAAAGGTTATACCACAAGTCGAAGTTTTGTGGAGGAACCAGGCTATTGAGGAAATGGCCTGGGAGTTAGAATCAAAAATGAAAGCGAGGTATCACCTTTTCGACATACCAGGTACGCACGACAATTTTGAGGATGAAATTTCATAAGGAGGGGAGGTTGTAAGACCCTAAATTTTATAAATAAAGATTTAATTTTCTTTAGATATTAGCCTAAACAGTAAGGTGTTGTCTTGATAAATGTGATAAGTTATGAGAGAAATGTGAAAAAATTTCAAAGTTAGCAAGTGGTAATAAAATATTCATTGTTGTCGAGGAATATTCGTTTGGTCGTGGAATATTCTTGTTGTCGGGGAATATTCGTACGACGGCGCAGCCATTTGTGGGCTCCACAACAGAAAACTGTCGGATGAAGAAAACGATAAGAATGAGTTTTCTAAAAATAACTGCGTAGTTGTTACCGTTAGAACTGTTGAAATACCCGGTGGTTAAAATCAATAATACGCGATGTTGCACAGTAGCACACGGTATTGCACAGTAATTCTAATTATTGATTCTTACGTAAAAAGTCACTACTCAATAATTGTTACAGTAATTACTGTTCAATATTATATATTATTGATTCAATAATTGCTACATTGATAATTGCATAATACTTTATTGATTCAATAATTGTCATTGCACAGTATTTCAAATTATCAAATCAATAATTCATATTATTTGAATAATATTATTAGATAGCATTATTGGTAATGTCTAAGAAAGTTCTGTCTAGGAGGGGTTATTTAATTGTGCGCCAGTAAGGAGAAATCCTTATCGGAAGGCCCCTCTTTCCTTTGAACGACCTAATTGTCAATATTGTAGTTCTGTAATATTATTTATGAATAATTAATTATTGATTTATATGATAAAAAAATATTTATTTTTGTGGATATAAAAGAAGAAATTAGTGCTGAGGTATTTTTATCAGTATTTGTTATAAATTTGGCTTATTATATGGACCCCCTTACTCATTTTTCAAAATCGTCGGTAGAAAGTTATTTTAGTTTTGTTTTATTACTTTTATATATATATATATATATATATATATATTATAATAAGTTTTGTTTTTTTATATAAAATAGAATATATTATATTTTATTATACTGCATAGTATTTGCATAGTATTTGCATAGTGTAGTATAGTAAAATCAAATTTTCAAACGAATTCGCCCGTGAAATCATCTGAAATTTACTGTTCAGTCCGTGATTATTTTTCTTAAATAGTTCCCTGTCATTCTCCTATAAATAGGATGCTTAGTTTAGAAATAAAAATCACACCAGAATCAGAGAATTCTTCTTCTATAATATTGAGCGTATTTCTTTTGAGTTAAGGAAGTTTTAAGTGTAGAAAACAGTATAAGTTTTCTTCAAGAATATCTCGTCATACCAGTCAGAAATACTCTTCTTTTAAGGTAACCGATGTTTTTTTTTTGTAAATGATGTTATTGCTTTCAATATCATTTCATCAAAATATTGGTATGAAATTTATTATAAAATTTTTATCTTTTCGTCGGGATTACTATTCACGTATATGGCACTATTCACGTATGCGACACTATTTACAAATACGGTACTATTCATAAAAAAATAAATTTTATTCTATTTGTCCAAGTTGCCTGTTAAGGTTCTTATCTTTAATTGGATCCAAGTTTTGAACTTTATCTTGAATTTTGCTCCACAATTGATTATTACGGAGTATTTTTCAAAAACTTGGATAAACTAAAAATACGAATCCTTAATCTTTGTCCTTTATCTCGCTGGATTTATTCTTTAAAATATTTTCATCATCCTCAGTCCTAAATGGTGATATAACTTAATATCTTTGGCCTGTAGTGCAAAGATGAATGATTATTTGATGAATATTTTGGCCTGTAGTGCAAAGATGATTGATTACCTAATGAATATCTTTGGCCCGTAGTGCAAAGATGGACAGGTGTTGAGATGAACATGACCACTGGTCATACAAATAAGTATCTTTGGCCCGTAGTGCAAATATGAATATTTGATTCAAGATATATATTGATTGATGTTGCAGGGATAATATATTGATTATGGACTTTCAAATCATAGAAGATAGTAGACATTATTTTCTACTTAACTTTTCTGATGCATTGTTACTTCCGCTGCAGTTGTTGATCTAAACTTGTTGTCCATAATATTTTATCTGAATTGTTGAAGACTAACGATAATTTATTTTCCATTATTTTAGTCCTTATATTCTTTACTGAGCTAGTTGAGCTCACCCTTTTCATCTATTGTCCTCTTCAGGGAATGAGAATGTTGCAGGAACTAGTCGGGGAACAGTGTGATGGTCAGAGTAGAGCAGTAGTAGTCCTCACTATTTTTGTAAAATAGTGTGATAATAATTATAATTATTGAGGACTGAATTTGAGTGTTTATATTTTGTATTATATACGATTTGTATTGAAACTCACTGTTGTATGGTCGTATTTCTCACGACCTTTTGTTATAAAAGATTTGTATTTGGAATTCTGTATCATGTATTTGGCGACTCAGAATGGGTTGGTATTGAACCTATTTTGGGGGCGTCACAGTTGGTATCAGAGCTTAGGGATATGATCTCTGGCGAAGATCTGGGAATAAAACTAGGAGGGGATAGACGAGTAAAACCTTCGCTAGTTTGTCCTACCTAAGCTTATTTAGTATTTAATTAATCGGTCGGAACCTAAGGTTAATTGTGATATGTTATTTGTTTAATTAACCCTTGTTTTATGGCAGTATTTGAGAATGTCAGCTGAAAATCTAAACAATGGAGTGAATGAGACCGTTGAGGCACCGCTAATCACCAACCAGGATAATGTGATGTCGGGAGAAGAAGAAGAAATTAGAAATATCCATGTGGTGAGTGAAGAATTAATAGTTGCACCCGAGCTAGTCGCAGAGGTAGTAGCTGAGAATGAGGAAGAAGAGGAACCTGAGGAGGAGGATTTATTAGGAGAATTTTATGATCAAAATGTAGAACTGTAAAATCGTATTTATGAGTTAGAAGAGCAGGGTGAAGAACGACAGACAGCCGTGGAATAAAGGGATACAACAATTCAAGAAAGGGATACAAAAATTCAAGATTTTGCTACTCGATATGCGAGGCTTGAAAAGAAGCTCTCTCTGGCAGAGCATATGATATTAGAGCTGAAATCTAAAAATGCAAATGTCAACGATCAGCTGAAAGAAGAAGCAATAGAACGAGTGAGAATTGAAGATGCATGGGTAAAAGCCGCACAACGCGTTGATATTTTAGAAAGAGACGTTCGATCCAAGAAGGCCAAAATAGACGATATGGATTTCACTTTTTGGACAGCAATTAGAAGAATCCAACATCGAGTTTGGAATTACCCTTTGCATAGCGGTCAACCCCAATTCGATATGGATCGAAGGGTAATGATTCAAATCATGGATCAGGAGTGCGACGAAGCAGTTGAGGGTGGAATGAGCTTTATAGCAAAGTCAAGACCAGGTGGGATAGTGACACCAAAGACTGTCCCAGACAAATCAAAGTCGGTGGTTCCTGGAATAGCGTTTGTCGTGACTGCCCAAAACGCGAGGAACAGGAATGAATTTATCGCGGGTTAGTTAATCATAAATTTTTGCAAAGTCTATACCTTATTAGATACCGGTTCTACCCATTCTGTTATTTCACCTACTTGTGCTCAACGTTTTAACTTAACTTCTGATAAATTAGACTTTGACTTATCTGTTGAAACTTCGTTGGGTGAAACCTTCGTTACATCTACAGTTTACAAATCGTGTTTGATTCAAATTGGTACCCTCACCCTAAATGTTGATCTTATATCTTTGAAAATACTTGTATTTGATGTGATTTTTTTTGAATCGACTGGTTAACCATTCATCATGCCAAAATTGATTGTTTTCTTAAGGTTTTTAGTTTTCATATTCCTAACCAACCTGTTGTGCGAATTCAAACAACCTAACCATTAAAATTAATTATTGTCATTTCAAGTCATAAAGCTATTCGTTTATTGAAAAACGGATGCCAAGCTTTCTTAACCCATGTCACTGATTTAAACCAGAATATGTCAGATTTGAATGATATTTCTGTTGTTAATGAGTTTCCTGATGTATTTCCCGAAGAACTTCCTTGTCTACCCCAGAACGTGAAGTTGAATTCTTTATTAACCTTGAGCCCGGTACAAAACTCATTTCTAAAACCCCATATCGAATGGCTTCTATTGAACTTTAGGAGTTAAAGGTCCAACTACATGAGTTGTTAGACATCGATTTTATTCGTTCTAGTACATCTCCTTGGGGTGCTCCTGTTTTATTCGTAAAGAAGAAAGACGGTAGTATACAACGTTGTATTGACTATCGGAGTTGAACCATGTCACCATCAAGAATATGTATCTGTTACCTCGTATTGATGACTCGTTCGACCAATTGCGAGGTGCTATGGTTGAAGCACCATAAGGGTCACAGTTGGTATCAAATATTTGGATCATTTCGTGGTTGTCATTATTGATAACATCCTAATATACTCCAAAAGCCTCAAATATTTTTTTACTTAGAATGAACTCAATATGCGAAAACGACGTTGGTTGGAGCTGTTGAAAGATTACGACCATACCATCCAATACCATCCTGAAAAGCGAACGTGGTAGTTGACACATTGAGTAGAAGATCATATGCGGGAACGAGTGCGATGATGTCAAGTATACGTGTAGAACCAGCTTAATGGATAGAGTTAAAGTTGCTCAATCTACAGATCCGGAGCTGACGAATATGAAGAAGAAGGTGCATGAAGATACTATTCCTGAAGCAAGAATCGATGAAGAGGGAATACTTTGAGTCAAATCCAGACTTTGTGTTCCTAACGACTCTGAATTGAAGTATAGAATTATGATGGAAACACACAACACACCGTTCGCAATCCATCATGAAAGTACCAAATGTATCGTGATCGTCAACATACAATTTGGTAGAGCAATATGAAGAAAGGGATCGCGGAGTTTATCTCGAGGTGTTTAACGTGTAAACGTGTCAAGGCGGAGCATCGAGTGCCAAAGGGTCAGGTTGCAGAAAGTTATGGACACCGATTTATAATTTATTGGTCCATTTAAAATTCTTGACAGAGTAGGAAATGTGGCCTATAGACTCGCCTTACCGCCAAGCATGTCTCGTGTTCATAACGTTTTTCACATATCTGTACTTCGTAAATATGTGAAAGACCCAAACCACATTATTGAGTTAAAATCGGACGAGATAGCCGAAGATTTAACGTACGAGGAGGTACCTATCAATATCTTGGATAGGAAGGAGCATGACCTACGCACAAAGGTTATACCACAAGTCGAAGTTTTGTGGAGGAACCAGGCTATTGAGGAAATGGCCTGGGAGTTAGAATCAAAAATGAAAGCGAGGTATCCTCACCTTTTCGACATACCAGGTACGCACGACAATTTTGAGGATGAAATTTCATAAGGAGGGGAGGTTGTAAGACCCTAAATTTTATAAATAAAGATTTAATTTTCTTTAGATATTAGCCTAAACAGTAAGGTGTTGTCTTAATAAATGTGATAAGTTATGAGAGAAATGTGAAAAAATTTCAAAGTTAGCAAGTGGTAATAAAATATACATTGTTGTCGAGGAATATTCGTTTGGTCGTGGAATATTCTTGTTGTCGGGGAATATTCGTACGACGGCGCAGCCATTTGTGGGCTCCACAACAGAAAACTGTCGGATGAAGAAAACGATAAGAATGAGTTTTCTAAAAATAACTGCGTAGTTGTTACCGTTAGAACTGTTGAAATACCCGGTGGTTAAAATCAATAATACGCGATGTTGCACAGTAGCACACGGTATTGCACAGTAATTCTAATTATTGATTCTTACGTAAAAAGTCACTACTCAATAATTGTTACAGTAATTACTGTTCAATATTATATATTATTGATTCAATAATTGCTACATTGATAATTGCATAATACTTTATTGATTCAATAATTGTCATTGCACAGTATTTCAAATTATCAAATCAATAATTCATATTATTTGAATAATATTATTAGATAGCATTATTGGTAATGTCTAAGAAAGTTCTGTCTAGGAGGGGTTATTTAATTGTGCGCCAGTAAGGAGAAATCCTTATCGGAAGGCCCCCTCTTTCCTTTGAACGACCTAATTGTCAATATTGTAGTTCTGTAATATTATTTATGAATAATTAATTATTGATTTATATGATAAAAAAATATTTATTTTTGTGGATATAAAAGAATAAATTAGTGCTGAGGTATTTTTATCAGTATTTGTTATAAATTTGGCTTATTATATGGACCCCCTTACTCATTTTTCAAAATCGTCGGTAGAAAGTTATTTTAGTTTTGTTTTATTACTTTTATATATATATATATATATATATATTATAAAAGTTTTGTTTTTTTATATAAAATAGAATATATTATATTTTATTATACTGCATAGTATTGCATAGTATTTGCATAGTGTAGTATAGTAAAATCAAATTTTCAAACGAATTCGCCCGTGAAATCATCTGAAATTTACTGTTCAGTCCGTGATTATTTTTCTTAAATAGTTCCCTGTCATTCTCCTATAAATAGGATGCTTAGTTTAGAAATAAAAATCACACCAGAATCAGAGAATTCTTCTTCTATAATATTGAGCGTATTTCTTTTGAGTTTAAGGAAGTTTTAAGTGTAGAAAACAGTATAAGTTTTCTTCAAGAATATCTCCGTCATACCAGTCAGAAATACTCTTCTTTTAAGGTAACCGATGTTTTTTTTTTTGTAAATGATGTTATTGCTTTCAATATCATTTCATCAAAATATTGGTATGAAATTTATTATAAAATTTTTATCTTTTTCGCCGGGATTACTATTCACGTATATGGCACTATTCACGTATGCGACACTATTTACAAATACGGTACTATTCATAAAAAAAATAAATTTTATTCTATTTGTCCAAGTTGCCTGTTAAGGTTCTTATCTTTAATTGGATCCAAGTTTTGAACTTTATTCTTGAATTTTGCTCCACAATTGATTATTACGGAGTATTTTTCAAAAACTTGGATAAACTAAAAATACGAATCCTTAATCTTTGTCCTTTATCTCGCTGGATTTATTCTTTAAAATATTTTTCATCATCCTCAGTCCTAAATGGTGATATAACTTAATATCTTTGGCCTGTAGTGCAAAGATGAATGATTATTTGATGAATATTTTTGGCCTGTAGTGCAAAGATGATTGATTACCTAATGAATATCTTTGGCCCGTAGTGCAAAGATGGACAGGTGTTGAGATGAACATGACCACTGGTCATACAAATAAGTATCTTTGGCCCGTAGTGCAAATATGAATATTTGATTCAAGATATATATTGATTGATGTTGCAGGGATAATATATTGATTATGGACTTTCAAATCATAGAAGATAGTAGACATTATTTTCTACTTAACTTTTCTGATGCATTGTTACTTCCGCTGCAGTTGTTGATCTAAAACTTGTTGTCCATAATATTTTATCTGAATTGTTGAAGACTAACGATAATTTATTTTCCATTATTTTAGTCCTTATATTCTTTACTGAGCTAGTTGAGCTCACCCTTTTCATCTATTGTCCTCTTCAGGGAATGAGAATGTTGCAGGAACTAGTCGGGGAACAGTGTGATGGTCAGAGTAGAGCAGTAGTAGTCCTCACTATTTTTGTAAAATAGTGTGATAATAATTATAATTATTGAGGACTGAATTTGAGTGTTTATATTTTGTATTATATACGATTTGTATTGAAACTCACTGTTGTATGGTCGTATTTCTCACGACCTTTTGTTATAAAAGATTTGTATTTGGAATTCTGTATCATGTATTTGGCGACTCAGAATGGGTTGGTATTGAACCTATTTTGGGGGCGTCACAGTTGGTATCAGAGCTTAGGGATATGATCTCTGGCGAAGATCTGGGAATAAAACTAGGAGGGGATAGACGAGTAAAACCTTCGCTAGTTTGTCCTACCTAAGCTTATTTAGTATTTAATTAATCGGTCGGAACCTAAGGTTAATTGTGATATGTTAATTTGTTTAATTAACCCTTGTTTTATGGCAGTATTTGAGAATGTCAGCTGAAAATCTAAACAATGGAGTGAATGAGACCGTTGAGGCACCGCTAATCACCAACCAGGATAATGTGATGTCGGGAGAAGAAGAAATTAGAAATATCCATGTGGTGAGTGAAGAATTAATAGTTGCACCCGAGCTAGTCGCAGAGGTAGTAGCTGAGAATGAGGAAGAAGAGGAACCTGAGGAGGAGGATTTATTAGGAGAATTTTATGATCAAAATGTAGAACTGTAAAATCGTATTTATGAGTTAGAAGAGCAGGGTGAAGAACGACAGACAGCCGTGGAATAAAGGGATACAACAATTCAAGAAAGGGATACAAAAATTCAAGATTTTGCTACTCGATATGCGAGGCTTGAAAAGAAGCTCTCTCTGGCAGAGCATATGATATTAGAGCTGAAATCTAAAAATGCAAATGTCAACGATCAGCTGAAAGAAGAAGCAATAGAACGAGTGAGAATTGAAGATGCATGGGTAAAAGCCGCACAACGCGTTGATATTTTAGAAAGAGACGTTCGATCCAAGAAGGCCAAAATAGACGATATGGATTTCACTTTTTGGACAGCAATTAGAAGAATCCAACATCGAGTTTGGAATTACCCTTTGCATAGCGGTCAACCCCAATTCGATATGGATCGAAGGGTAATGATTCAAATCATGGATCAGGAGTGCGACGAAGCAGTTGAGGGTGGAATGAGCTTTATAGCAAAGTCAAGACCAGGTGGGATAGTGACACCAAAGACTGTCCCAGACAAATCAAAGTCGGTGGTTCCTGGAATAGCGTTTGTCGTGACTGCCCAAAACGCGAGGAACAGGAATGAATTTATCGCGGGTTAGTTAATCATAAATTTTTGCAAAGTCTATACCTTATTAGATACCGGTTCTACCCATTCTGTTATTTCACCTACTTGTGCTCAACGTTTTAACTTAACTTCTGATAAATTAGACTTTGACTTATCTGTTGAAACTTCGTTGGGTGAAACCTTCGTTACATCTACAGTTTACAAATCGTGTTTGATTCAAATTGGTACCCTCACCCTAAATGTTGATCTTATATCTTTGAAAATACTTGTATTTGATGTGATTTTTTTTGAATCGACTGGTTAACCATTCATCATGCCAAAATTGATTGTTTTCTTAAGGTTTTTAGTTTTCATATTCCTAACCAACCTGTTGTGCGAATTCAAACAACCTAACCATTAAAATTAATTATTGTCATTTCAAGTCATAAAGCTATTCGTTTATTGAAAAACGGATGCCAAGCTTTCTTAACCCATGTCACTGATTTAAACCAGAATATGTCAGATTTGAATGATATTTCTGTTGTTAATGAGTTTCCTGATGTATTTCCCGAAGAACTTCCTTGTCTACCCCAGAACGTGAAGTTGAATTCTTTATTAACCTTGAGCCCGGTACAAAACTCATTTCTAAAACCCCATATCGAATGGCTTCTATTGAACTTTAGGAGTTAAAGGTCCAACTACATGAGTTGTTAGACATCGATTTTATTCGTTCTAGTACATCTCCTTGGGGTGCTCCTGTTTTATTCGTAAAGAAGAAAGACGGTAGTATACAACGTTGTATTGACTATCGGGAGTTGAACCATGTCACCATCAAGAATATGTATCTGTTACCTCGTATTGATGACTCGTTCGACCAATTGCGAGGTGCTATGGTTGAAGCACCATAAGGGTCACAGTTGGTATCAAATATTTGGATCATTTCGTGGTTGTCATTATTGATAACATCCTAATATACTCCAAAAGCCTCAAATAATTTTTTACTTAGAATGAACTCAATATGCGAAAACGACGTTGGTTGGAGCTGTTGAAAGATTACGACCATACCATCCAATACCATCCTGGAAAAGCGAACGTGGTAGTTGACACATTGAGTAGAAGATCATATGCGGGAACGAGTGCGATGATGTCAAGTATACGTGTAGAACCAGCTTTAATGGATAGAGTTAAAGTTGCTCAATCTACAGATCCGGAGCTGACGAATATGAAGAAGAAGGTGCATGAAGATACTATTCCTGAAGCAAGAATCGATGAAGAGGGAATACTTTGAGTCAAATCCAGACTTTGTGTTCCTAACGACTCTGAATTGAAGTATAGAATTATGATGGAAACACACAACACACCGTTCGCAATCCATCATGAAAGTACCAAAATGTATCGTGATCGTCAACATACAATTTGGTAGAGCAATATGAAGAAAGGGATCGCGGAGTTTATCTCGAGGTGTTTAACGTGTAAACGTGTCAAGGCGGAGCATCGAGTGCCAAAGGGTCAGGTTGCAGAAAGTTATGGACACCGATTTATAATTTATTGGTCCATTTAAAATTCTTGACAGAGTAGGAAATGTGGCCTATAGACTCGCCTTACCGCCAAGCATGTCTCGTGTTCATAACGTTTTTCACATATCTGTACTTCGTAAATATGTGAAAGACCCAAACCACATTATTGAGTTAAAATCGGACGAGATAGCCGAAGATTTAACGTACGAGGAGGTACCTATCAATATCTTGGATAGGAAGGAGCATGACCTACGCACAAAGGTTATACCACAAGTCGAAGTTTTGTGGAGGAACCAGGCTATTGAGGAAATGGCCTGGGAGTTAGAATCAAAAATGAAAGCGAGGTATCCTCACCTTTTCGACATACCAGGTACGCACGACAATTTTGAGGATGAAATTTCATAAGGAGGGGAGGTTGTAAGACCCTAAATTTTATAAATAAAGATTTAATTTTCTTTAGATATTAGCCTAAACAGTAAGGTGTTGTCTTAATAAATGTGATAAGTTATGAGGGAAATGTGAAAAAATTTCAAAGTTAGCAAGTGGTAATAAAATATACATTGTTGTCGAGGAATATTCGTTTGGTCGTGGAATATTCTTGTTGTCGGGGAATATTCGTACGACGGCGCAGCCATTTGTGGGCTCCACAACAGAAAACTGTCGGATGAAGAAAACGATAAGAATGAGTTTTCTAAAAATAACTGCGTAGTTGTTACCGTTAGAACTGTTGAAATACCCGGTGGTTAAAATTCAATAATACGCGATGTTGCACAGTAGCACACGGTATTGCACAGTAATTCTAATTATTGATTCTTACGTAAAAAGTCACTACTCAATAATTGTTACAGTAATTACTGTTCAATATTATATATTATTGATTCAATAATTGCTACATTGATAATTGCATAATACTTTATTGATTCAATAATTGTCATTGCACAGTATTTCAAATTATCAAATCAATAATTCATATTATTTGAATAATATTATTAGATAGCATTATTGGTAATGTCTAAGAAAGTTCTGTCTAGGAGGGGTTATTTAATTGTGCGCCAGTAAGGAGAAATCCTTATCGGAAGGCCCCCTCTTTCCTTTGAACGACCTAATTGTCAATATTGTAGTTCTGTAATATTATTTATGAATAATTAATTATTGATTTATATGATAAAAAAATATTTATTTTTGTGGATATAAAAGAATAAATTAGTGCTGAGGTATTTTTATCAGTATTTGTTATAAATTTGGCTTATTATATGGACCCCCTTACTCATTTTTCAAAATCGTCGGTAGAAAGTTATTTTAGTTTTGTTTTATTACTTTTATATATATATATATATATATATATATATTATAAAAGTTTTGTTTTTTTATATAAAATAGAATATATTATATTTTATTATACTGCATAGTATTGCATAGTATTTGCATAGTGTAGTATAGTAAAATCAAATTTTCAAACGAATTCGCCCGTGAAATCATCTGAAATTTACTGTTCAGTCCGTGATTATTTTTCTTAAATAGTTCCCTGTCATTCTCCTATAAATAGGATGCTTAGTTTAGAAATAAAAATCACACCAGAATCAGAGAATTCTTCTTCTATAATATTGAGCGTATTTCTTTTGAGTTTAAGGAAGTTTTAAGTGTAGAAAACAGTATAAGTTTTCTTCAAGAATATCTCCGTCATACCAGTCAGAAATACTCTTCTTTTAAGGTAACCGATGTTTTTTTTTTTGTAAATGATGTTATTGCTTTCAATATCATTTCATCAAAATATTGGTATGAAATTTATTATAAAATTTTTATCTTTTTCGCCGGGATTACTATTCACGTATATGGCACTATTCACGTATGCGACACTATTTACAAATACGGTACTATTCATAAAAAAAATAAATTTTATTCTATTTGTCCAAGTTGCCTGTTAAGGTTCTTATCTTTAATTGGATCCAAGTTTTGAACTTTATTCTTGAATTTTGCTCCACAATTGATTATTACGGAGTATTTTTCAAAAACTTGGATAAACTAAAAATACGAATCCTTAATCTTTGTCCTTTATCTCGCTGGATTTATTCTTTAAAATATTTTTCATCATCCTCAGTCCTAAATGGTGATATAACTTAATATCTTTGGCCTGTAGTGCAAAGATGAATGATTATTTGATGAATATTTTTGGCCTGTAGTGCAAAGATGATTGATTACCTAATGAATATCTTTGGCCCGTAGTGCAAAGATGGACAGGTGTTGAGATGAACATGACCACTGGTCATACAAATAAGTATCTTTGGCCCGTAGTGCAAATATGAATATTTGATTCAAGATATATATTGATTGATGTTGCAGGGATAATATATTGATTATGGACTTTCAAATCATAGAAGATAGTAGACATTATTTTCTACTTAACTTTTCTGATGCATTGTTACTTCCGCTGCAGTTGTTGATCTAAAACTTGTTGTCCATAATATTTTATCTGAATTGTTGAAGACTAACGATAATTTATTTTCCATTATTTTAGTCCTTATATTCTTTACTGAGCTAGTTGAGCTCACCCTTTTCATCTATTGTCCTCTTCAGGGAATGAGAATGTTGCAGGAACTAGTCGGGGAACAGTGTGATGGTCAGAGTAGAGCAGTAGTAGTCCTCACTATTTTTGTAAAATAGTGTGATAATAATTATAATTATTGAGGACTGAATTTGAGTGTTTATATTTTGTATTATATACGATTTGTATTGAAACTCACTGTTGTATGGTCGTATTTCTCACGACCTTTTGTTATAAAAGATTTGTATTTGGAATTCTGTATCATGTATTTGGCGACTCAGAATGGGTTGGTATTGAACCTATTTTGGGGGCGTCACAGTTGGTATCAGAGCTTAGGGATATGATCTCTGGCGAAGATCTGGGAATAAAACTAGGAGGGGATAGACGAGTAAAACCTTCGCTAGTTTGTCCTACCTAAGCTTATTTAGTATTTAATTAATCGGTCGGAACCTAAGGTTAATTGTGATATGTTAATTTGTTTAATTAACCCTTGTTTTATGGCAGTATTTGAGAATGTCAGCTGAAAATCTAAACAATGGAGTGAATGAGACCGTTGAGGCACCGCTAATCACCAACCAGGATAATGTGATGTCGGGAGAAGAAGAAATTAGAAATATCCATGTGGTGAGTGAAGAATTAATAGTTGCACCCGAGCTAGTCGCAGAGGTAGTAGCTGAGAATGAGGAAGAAGAGGAACCTGAGGAGGAGGATTTATTAGGAGAATTTTATGATCAAAATGTAGAACTGTAAAATCGTATTTATGAGTTAGAAGAGCAGGGTGAAGAACGACAGACAGCCGTGGAATAAAGGGATACAACAATTCAAGAAAGGGATACAAAAATTCAAGATTTTGCTACTCGATATGCGAGGCTTGAAAAGAAGCTCTCTCTGGCAGAGCATATGATATTAGAGCTGAAATCTAAAAATGCAAATGTCAACGATCAGCTGAAAGAAGAAGCAATAGAACGAGTGAGAATTGAAGATGCATGGGTAAAAGCCGCACAACGCGTTGATATTTTAGAAAGAGACGTTCGATCCAAGAAGGCCAAAATAGACGATATGGATTTCACTTTTTGGACAGCAATTAGAAGAATCCAACATCGAGTTTGGAATTACCCTTTGCATAGCGGTCAACCCCAATTCGATATGGATCGAAGGGTAATGATTCAAATCATGGATCAGGAGTGCGACGAAGCAGTTGAGGGTGGAATGAGCTTTATAGCAAAGTCAAGACCAGGTGGGATAGTGACACCAAAGACTGTCCCAGACAAATCAAAGTCGGTGGTTCCTGGAATAGCGTTTGTCGTGACTGCCCAAAACGCGAGGAACAGGAATGAATTTATCGCGGGTTAGTTAATCATAAATTTTTGCAAAGTCTATACCTTATTAGATACCGGTTCTACCCATTCTGTTATTTCACCTACTTGTGCTCAACGTTTTAACTTAACTTCTGATAAATTAGACTTTGACTTATCTGTTGAAACTTCGTTGGGTGAAACCTTCGTTACATCTACAGTTTACAAATCGTGTTTGATTCAAATTGGTACCCTCACCCTAAATGTTGATCTTATATCTTTGAAAATACTTGTATTTGATGTGATTTTTTTTGAATCGACTGGTTAACCATTCATCATGCCAAAATTGATTGTTTTCTTAAGGTTTTTAGTTTTCATATTCCTAACCAACCTGTTGTGCGAATTCAAACAACCTAACCATTAAAATTAATTATTGTCATTTCAAGTCATAAAGCTATTCGTTTATTGAAAAACGGATGCCAAGCTTTCTTAACCCATGTCACTGATTTAAACCAGAATATGTCAGATTTGAATGATATTTCTGTTGTTAATGAGTTTCCTGATGTATTTCCCGAAGAACTTCCTTGTCTACCCCAGAACGTGAAGTTGAATTCTTTATTAACCTTGAGCCCGGTACAAAACTCATTTCTAAAACCCCATATCGAATGGCTTCTATTGAACTTTAGGAGTTAAAGGTCCAACTACATGAGTTGTTAGACATCGATTTTATTCGTTCTAGTACATCTCCTTGGGGTGCTCCTGTTTTATTCGTAAAGAAGAAAGACGGTAGTATACAACGTTGTATTGACTATCGGGAGTTGAACCATGTCACCATCAAGAATATGTATCTGTTACCTCGTATTGATGACTCGTTCGACCAATTGCGAGGTGCTATGGTTGAAGCACCATAAGGGTCACAGTTGGTATCAAATATTTGGATCATTTCGTGGTTGTCATTATTGATAACATCCTAATATACTCCAAAAGCCTCAAATATTTTTTTACTTAGAATGAACTCAATATGCGAAACGACGTTGGTTGGAGCTGTTGAAAGATTACGACCATACCATCCAATACCATCCTGGAAAAGCGAACGTGGTAGTTGACACATTGAGTAGAAGATCATATGCGGGAACGAGTGCGATGATGTCAAGTATACGTGTAGAACCAGCTTTAATGGATAGAGTTAAAGTTGCTCAATCTACAGATCCGGAGCTGACGAATATGAAGAAGAAGGTGCATGAAGATACTATTCCTGAAGCAAGAATCGATGAAGAGGGAATACTTTGAGTCAAATCCAGACTTTGTGTTCCTAACGACTCTGAATTGAAGTATAGAATTATGATGGAAACACACAACACACCGTTCGCAATCCATCATGAAAGTACCAAAATGTATCGTGATCGTCAACATACAATTTGGTAGAGCAATATGAAGAAAGGGATCGCGGAGTTTATCTCGAGGTGTTTAACGTGTAAACGTGTCAAGGCGGAGCATCGAGTGCCAAAGGGTCAGGTTGCAGAAAGTTATGGACACCGATTTATAATTTATTGGTCCATTTAAAATTCTTGACAGAGTAGGAAATGTGGCCTATAGACTCGCCTTACCGCCAAGCATGTCTCGTGTTCATAACGTTTTTCACATATCTGTACTTCGTAAATATGTGAAAGACCCAAACCACATTATTGAGTTAAAATCGGACGAGATAGCCGAAGATTTAACGTACGAGGAGGTACCTATCAATATCTTGGATAGGAAGGAGCATGACCTACGCACAAAGGTTATACCACAAGTCGAAGTTTTGTGGAGGAACCAGGCTATTGAGGAAATGGCCTGGGAGTTAGAATCAAAAATGAAAGCGAGGTATCCTCACCTTTTCGACATACCAGGTACGCACGACAATTTTGAGGATGAAATTTCATAAGGAGGGGAGGTTGTAAGACCCTAAATTTTATAAATAAAGATTTAATTTTCTTTAGATATTAGCCTAAACAGTAAGGTGTTGTCTTAATAAATGTGATAAGTTATGAGAGAAATGTGAAAAAATTTCAAAGTTAGCAAGTGGTAATAAAATATACATTGTTGTCGAGGAATATTCGTTTGGTCGTGGAATATTCTTGTTGTCGGGGAATATTCGTACGACGGCGCAGCCATTTGTGGGCTCCACAACAGAAAACTGTCGGATGAAGAAAACGATAAGAATGAGTTTTCTAAAAATAACTGCGTAGTTGTTACCGTTAGAACTGTTGAAATACCCGGTGGTTAAAATTCAATAATACGCGATGTTGCACAGTAGCACACGGTATTGCACAGTAATTCTAATTATTGATTCTTACGTAAAAAGTCACTACTCAATAATTGTTACAGTAATTACTGTTCAATATTATATATTATTGATTCAATAATTGCTACATTGATAATTGCATAATACTTTATTGATTCAATAATTGTCATTGCACAGTATTTCAAATTATCAAATCAATAATTCATATTATTTGAATAATATTATTAGATAGCATTATTGGTAATGTCTAAGAAAGTTCTGTCTAGGAGGGGTTATTTAATTGTGCGCCAGTAAGGAGAAATTCTTATCGGAAGGCCCCCTCTTTCTTGTGAACGACCTAATTGTCAATATTGTAGTTCTGTAATATTATTTATGAATAATTAATTATTGATTTATATGATAAAAAAATATTTATTTTTGTGGATATAAAAGAAGAAATTAGTGCTGAGGTATTTTTATCAGTATTTGTTATAAATTTGGCTTATTATATGGACCCCCTTACTCATTTTTCAAAATCGTCGGTAGAAAGTTATTTTAGTTTTGTTTTATTACTTTTATATATATATATATATATATATATATATATATTATATAAGTTTTGTTTTTTTATATAAAATAGAATATATTATATTTATTATACTGCATAGTATTGCATAGTATTTGCATAGTGTAGTATAGTAAAATCAAATTTTCAAACGAATTCGCCCGTGAAATCATCTGAAATTTACTGTTCAGTCCGTGATTATTTTTCTTAAATAGTTCCCTGTCATTCTCCTATAAATAGGATGCTTAGTTTAGAAATAAAAATCACACCAGAATCAGAGAATTCTTCTTCTATAATATTGAGCGTATTTCTTTTGAGTTTAAGGAAGTTTTGAGTGTAGAAAACAGTATAAGTTTTCTTCAAGAATATCTCCGTCATACCAGTCAGAAATACTCTTCTTTTAAGGTAACCGATGTATTTTTTTTTGTAAATGATGTTATTGCTTTCAATATTATTTCATCAAAATATTGGTATGAAATTTATTATAAAAATTTTATCTTTTTCGCCGGGATTAGTATTCACGTATGTGGCACTATTCACGTATGCGACACTATTTACAAATACGGTACTATTCATAAAAAAAATAAATTTTATTCTATTTGTCCAAGTTGCCTGTTAAGGTTCTTATCTTTAATTGGATCCAAGTTTTGAACTTCATTCTTGAATTTTGCTCCACAATTGATTATTACGGAGTATTTTTCAAAAACATGGATAAACTAAAAATACGAATCCTTAATCTTTGTCCTTTATCTCGCTGGATTTATTCTTTAAAATATTTTTCATCATCCTCAGTCCTAAATGGTGATATAACTTAATATCTTTGGCCTGTAGTGCAAAGATGAATGATTATTTGATGAATATTTTTGGCCTGTAGTGCAAAGATGATTGATTACCTAATGAATATCTTTGGCCCGTAGTGCAAAGATGGACAGGTGTTGAGATGAACATGACCACTGGTCATACA
The DNA here is from genome assembly GCA_020205555.1 of Panax stipuleanatus. Lineage (NCBI taxonomy): Eukaryota > Viridiplantae > Streptophyta > Magnoliopsida > Apiales > Araliaceae > Panax > Panax stipuleanatus. Next base: position 116,555,155 of record CM035118.1, on the reverse strand, counting down.
AATAAGTATCTTTGGCCCGTAGTGCAAATATGAATATTTGATTCAAGATATATATTGATTGATGTTACAGAGATAAAATATTGATTATGAACTTTCAAATCATAGAAGATAGTAGACATTATTTTCTACTTAACTCTTCTGATGCATTGTTACTTCCGCTGCAGTTGTTGATCTAAAACTTGCTGTCCATAATATTTTATCTGAATTGTTGAAGACTAACGATAATTTATTTTCCATTATCTTAGTCATAATATTCTTTACTAAGCTAGTTGAGCTCACCCTTTTCATCTATTGTCCTCTTTAAGGAATGAGAATATTGCAGGAAACTAGTCGGGGAACAGTGTGATGGTCAAAGTAGAGCAGTAGTAGTCCTCGCTATTTTTGTAAAATAGTGTGATAATAATTATAATTATTGAGGACTGAATTTGAGTGTTTATATTTCGTATTATATATGATTTGTTTTGAAACTCACAGTTGTATGGTCGTATTTCTCACGACCTTTGGAATTCTGTACCATGTATTTGTAGACTCAGAATGGGTTGGTATTGAACCTATTTTGGGGGCATCACATAAAATGCAAAAATGACCATTGTACTCTTAGTATATTTGGATATTATGTCCCTTTTTGTTAGTCAATATTGCAAAACAAACCCTCTACTATATAAAAATTTAGATAACAAACATTAACTCAAAACCTCAATCTCATGTTTTTAACCAACTGTCCAACCAAGCTACATGATGTAGTTGTAAATAAAATAACATAAATTTTATTTATACAAGCTTCTCCATTTAAACCAAAAAAAGAAAAGAAAAGATAAAAAAGTTGGTAAGTAAGTTTTGTCTGGTATTAATTTATAGGGGGAGTTTTAAGTTTATTTTGATAATCATAAGATTTTTAAAAAAAAATTAATTGCATTTATTGACTACTATAATTGTAAAACCTCAACTTTTATGAATAAAGATTTATTTTTCTTTATATATTATTTTAAAATAGTAAGGTGTTGATTTGATAAATGTGATAAGTTATGAGTGAGATGTGCAAATATTTTAAAATAAGCAAATAATTATAAAACATTCATTGTTGTCGGAGAATATTCGTTTGGTCGTGGAATATTCTTGTTATCGGGGAATATTCGTACGACGACGCAGCCATTTGTGGGCCCTATAACGAAAAACTGTCGGATGAAGAAAACGACAAGAATAAGTTTTCAAAATATAACGGCAAAATTTTTACCGTTAAACTGTTAAAATACCCGGTGGTTAAAGTACAGTAATACGCGGTGTTGCACAGTAGCACACGGTATTGCACAATAATTCTAATTATTGATTCTTACGTAAGAAAGCACTCATTCAATAATTATTACAGTAATTACTGTTCAATATTTTATATTATTGCTTCAATAATTGTTACATTGATAATTGCATAATATTATCTATTCAATAATTGATACGTTGATATTTTATATTATTGATTCAATAATTGTCACAGTAACCACTGCACAATATTTCACATTATCAAATTAATAATTCATATTATTTGAATAATATTATTAGACAACATTATTGGCAATGTCTAGGAAGTTCTGTCTAGGAAAGGGGTTAGGTCATCTAATTGCGCGCCAATAAGAAAAAATTCTTATCGGAAAGCACCCTCTTTCCTGGCAATAACCTGGTTGTCATTATTATGATTCTGTAATATTATTCGTGAATAATAATTAATTATTGATAAAAATGATGAGTAAATATTTTTCTAATTTCGGTATAAAGGGAAGAATTTTTAGTATTGGACATTTGTTGAAAGTTAGCATTTTATCTTCTCCGATAAAATATGTATTCAAATATATTATTATAATATTACATTATAATAGTATAATGTGAAAATATAATAGTATAATTTTATAATTTAAATAATGACATTATTTTTATGGTATATAAATAAAATGAGGTGGAAGAAAAAAAAATAGAATTGAAATTCTTTTAATAATTATAAATGTTTTAATATATATATATTATATAAACATGTGTTGTTGGGATTTTTTAAAGATGTTGGTTATTCAAATGTGGAGTGCTGCTTGATTTCATAGTTGGTGTGCTGAGAAAGCCACTGGGGTTGCATTTGTCAATCCTGGTGTGCTAAGCATTTCCTATAAATAGGGTGCTTAGTTAGAAATGAAAATCACACCAGAATCAGAAAATTTTCTCTCTATAGTATCAAGCGTATTTCTTGTGAGTGTTTAGATATTTTGAGTGTTGATAACAGTGCAAGTTTTCCTCGTCATAATATCCGATATTTCAGTCAGATCGAGTATTATACTAAGGTAAGGGATATTATTTTTCTTGTAAATGATGTTATTTCTTTCAATATCATTTCACAGAAATATTGATATGAATTTTATTACAAAAATTTTACCTTTTCATGTCGAAGTTACTATTCACGTATACGGCACTATTCACGTTTACGGCACTATTCACGAATACGGCAATATTCACAGAAAAATTAAATTTTCTTTCCTTTGTCCAAGTTGTCTATAATGGTTCCTATCTTTGATTGTATCCATGTTTTGATCTTTCTTCTTGAATTTTGCTCCACAATTGATTATTATGGAGTATTCTTAAACTTGAATAAACTAAATTACGAATCCCTAATCTTTGTTCATTATCTCACTGGATTCGTTTTTTAAAATATTTTTCATCATCCTCAGTCTTAAATGGTGATACAAATAAATATCTTTGGCCTGTAGTGCAAAGATGAATGATTACTTGATGAATATCTTTGGCCTATAGTGCAAAGATGAATGATTACTTGATGAATATCTTTGGCTCGTAGTGCAAAGATGGACAGGTGTTGATATGATCATGACCACTGGTGATACAAATGAATATCTTTGGCCCGTAGTGCAAAGATGAATATTTGATTTGAATATTGATTGATGTTACAGGGATAAAATATTGATGATGAACTTTTAAATCATAGAAGATAATAGACATCATTTTCTACTTAACTCTTCTAATGAATTGTTATTTTCGCTGCAGTTGTTGATCTAAAACTTGTTGTCCATAATATTTTATCTGACTTGTTGAAGACTAACGATAAATTATTCTACATTATCTTAGTCATAATATTCTTTACTGTGCTAGTTTGAGTTCACCCTTTTCTTCTATTGTTCCCTTCAGAAAATGAAAATATCGCAGGGACTAGTTGGGGGACAGAGTGATGGTCCGAGTTAGAGCAGTAGTAGTCCTCACTATTTTTATAAAATAGTGTGATAATAATTGTAATGAAGACTTAGTTTGAGTGTATATTTTCTACATATTTGTATTAACACTCACAGTTGTTTGGTCGTATTTTGCACGACCGTATGATATAAAAGATTATATTTAAATTATGTACCATGTATTTGGCGACTCAGAATGAGTTGAGTATTAAATCTATTTTGGGGGCGTCACAATAATGAATTATATATTTTGATATTTTGATATTTCTTAACATACTAAAACAAGAGACGCATCAACCAAATCTATATTTATCTTATTTATTTATTGATTAGGAATTATACTAATAATATGTATTTCCAATTACACAAAGAATATATTAAGACTAAAGGTGATATATAGCTAGAGGCTTATAAAAAAAAGAATTTCTCATATTCTTCGTCTTAATTCAATTGCTTTAAAAATTTGTATATTAAGTTGCTATATTATAATACAATTTTTAACTTATTTACTAGTTTAGTTTACACTTTTTATTCATCAAGTCGGAGAATACTATTTGACGCACCTGTATTAAAACATCTTAATTATTCTAAAAATAAAGTGCTATTTTTGGCCAAATAATGTTGAAAATATTTACTTAAAATATACAATTTTAACCCCTTTTTTAATTGCAATAAAAATGTTAATTGGACGTACCCAATTTATAGTGGAGAAACTTGTATAAATAAAATTTTTGTTGTCTTATTTATAATTATATCATGTAGCTTAGTTGGACAACTATTTAAAGTTTTGATGTTTAGGTTTTGTGTTCAAATCTTGACGGGAGCGGATTTTTTAGTCTAAGTTTGGCTTACTTTACAAAAATATATTAAGAGTACAATGGTCAATTTAGTTTGGCTTACTTTACATGTCATCATTGTCACGCATGATACTCAATGTAAAGGGTTGACCAACAAAAAGAAGCACAATACTCAAATATGGAAGTGATTAGCATGAAATTTATTTTGAGGTAAGTTAGTCAATTAACCAATAGAATACTGACACCCAGGCGAGGCTGTATGTGTGTCAGTATTTTATTGGTTAATTGACCAACTTACCAAAAAAATAACTTCATGCTAACCGGATCCCTCAAATATATTAAGAGTACAATGATCAATTTTACATTTTACACATAAGAGATGTAATACCATTTTTTAGGATGAATGGAAATTGAGAATATTTCAAACTAATTCACCTTAAAATTAGGAATTAATTATAACAATAATGAAGAAATAACCTCTAGACGGCTCTAGTCACGAATTTCAAATAAAAACAATTATCGCCCGTCTAGGGAGTTGCGCCGGGAAATTGAGGAGGAAAGGGGACATTTGAGTGTGCTGAGCTTAGCCCTGAGGATATTATGGTCTATGGTGGAAAAGAATTTGGAAAACTTTGAACATCTAGAAAGTGAACAAAAATAAAAGACTTGTTTTTGGTAACTAAAAGACTTGTTATAGCCTCTAGAAACTGGTAATTTCCCTCCGTATTGGAAGCTGAGTTTCAATATTCAGAAATGAGAGTCTTAACTCTTATCCCATAATATAACTAGCTATTAGTTGAAATGACTAGGCTCCCCTATTTGTACAATATTTTTATGAGCGTCGTCATGGTGGAGAAAAAAATCTCACAAATAAGAATAATAGATGATACTATTTAATGAATTATCCATAAAGAAAACAAGATTTTATATAAATTATCCATAAAAAAAAATTCACAATACATAACACGTCTCTATCCATAAACAATATTTATAAAGCTTAAAGCGATGCATAATGTAAGCCTCTCTTTATACTTTACACGTTCACAAGTTTAAATGCATCTCTTAACAAATAAAATAATGTTACTATCACATAACTCTCATATACACACACATACATATTGCGGATCCTGTATGTCAGGTCGGGACCCGCAGTATGTATTTGTGTGTATGTGAGAGTTTTTATGTGATAATAGCATTGCTGTAACAAATATAGCACAATCAGGGATGAAGTTTGACTGTATCTCATATAATTTATTTAAAATTTTAATGTTTTTCAGGTATTGTAGTGTCCCCTAGAATTTAAATCTTGTTTTCTCCTTCTAGTATTTGGAAAACTATGGATGGTTCTACATATTATTATGTAGGTCAAGGCTTACACCTTATAATATTTATTATTCTAATACTAGTTAATTAAAACGTGTTTAGAATTATTAAGATTTTAAACTTGTAGAATGTGATTTCTTTAAACTTGTTCAATGTAATTTCGACTTATATTTGTGATTTAATTGAAAATTTTAATATGTTTGTGAAAATACTAAAATTTCTTATAAAAAATATTATTTCCCAAATTATATTATGAACTATTAGCCCTAGTAGTAGCATAAAATACTCTAAAAGTTAGTACTCTTTAATAACATTTTCCATCATAATAAATAATCCTTCCTTAGAATTAAAATTTTAATAACAAAGATACCCATTTTTTTCTTTTTTTTGTTATCCGATATTACATATATATGACTATATTTTGAAGAATAAAGTAGTACATCCGTCCCATAATATATGACGTTTTAGAGTTGTGCACAATAATTAAGAAAATGATTGTATAACATTAAATATAATATCAATTGTCTATAATACCCTTAAATTCTCATAATTACCATACTTGTCTCATACTCTCTCCCATCTGTAACATTTTTTTATGAAGAGTAATTTTAAAAATATTATAGTTAATTTTTTTGGATTATATAAAACGACAAATAACTTAGAAAAAATAAAATAATTTAAAACGTCATATATTATGGGATGGAGGAAATAGTAAATAGGATTAATTATAAGACTATGGTATGTGAAATTTTCATAATTTAAAATTTGTATTGTTTACAAACATAGCCTAAAAATTACTAAAGTTGCTCCTTCGAAATTCAATTAGGAATAAATAAAGTAATTATTTTCCCTCAAATATTTGCCTAAACTCATATGGCCCAAAACAAGCCTGGATGCTTACTATATTGGGTTAGATTAGAGTTTCTTTGAAATGGTCTATTTTTTTCTAAGGATATATTTATTTTTGAATAAATAGATATAAAATCAATATATGACGGAGAGGAGTCTTTGGCGGCTTATTTTACAGGTAGAAAAAAGAAGAAATGGCGACAAGAATAAAGATGTTCTTGTCTTTTTTCTAGAAGGCCAAGAGGAAATTGACAAATTGTATGACTATGAATCAATTATTATAATCCTACGACCAACTCGGTGGGTTGACGGTGAGGGGTCGTTCTCTTCGGGGAGGGGGGTTGTTTTCCAAATTTGCCCCTCAAATACTAAAACTACAAGTTGTTTAAACCCTCAAAAAGTCGAGCTGTTTAAAAATTATAATATATGATTTAGAGGCACAGAAAATTGGTTGTACTAATAGTAATTGGGAATTGTTATTTTCACGAAAAATTGATATTTTCACAAAATCTCACTTACATAAATGTGGATCTGATTTATTATTCATGTGAGGGGAATTTAATGAAAATATCAATTTTTTTATGAAAATATTAATTCCCTATTAATTGAAGTATCTATCTGGGGAAGCTATGTAGTGTGATACAGTGAAACATTTATAAATGTAAAACTTTTGACAAAAGTGTTTTTATAAAAAAAATTGAAAATTGTTTTTGGTTATATAATTATATACTGCTTTTAAAATATTAATGACACATTTAAGGCAATTATGTGGTATGCAATTTTTTTTAACAATTTAAAGATTATTTTTTGTTTTTGCTAAAAGTGTTTTAGTCAAAAGTAAAAATTTGATATTTCAATTAATAAGTGCATAATAATGTTTTTCAAATAAAATGACAAAATTGTCCATAATAATGTCTTTCCGCCGCAGCCTTATTTTATCTTTTGGTTTAATCACTTGCTGCAGTCTCTGTCTTTGGATCTGGTTTCAGCAGCTGCTATGGTCCTCTGGTCTCTTTGGCAGGCTAGGAATGATATGGTTTGGAAGCAGAAGCCAGGATCTGCCCAGGCTGTCCTCCTTTCTGCTGCGACGGTTCATTCCCAGTGGCAGGCTCGCACAACTGCTGCTGCGTTACATCAGAACAGATCTATTCATGTTCGTATTCTCAAATGGTGCAAGCATTTACCTAGTTATGTTAAATGCAATTTTGATGCGGCATTATTCCCTGGCCTAAACAAGGTTGGTTATGGTTGGATTATAAGAGACAAGTGTGGTTCTTTTGTTGCTGTAAAAAATGGTTTGATTAATTGTATCAAGGATCCTGCTCTTGCTGAAGCCCTTTCCTGCCGAGAAACTCTCAGTTGGCTTAAGGCGCGAACTTTTTCCCGAGTAGTGTTGGTAACTGATTGTCAGGTTCTTCAACCAGCTTTAGTCCATCCTACTCCTGATTCTTCTTTATTTGGTTTAATTACTCAAGATTGTTCTCATGCTTTGTTAGCTTTGAATGATAGCAATATTTGTTTCGCTAGACGGTCAGCTAATCATGTAGCGCATTTGTTAGCCAAAGTTGCTGGTTTACAATCTGGTCCAGAAGAGTGGGGTCCTGTCCCTCCTTCCTTTATTTTCGATGTTCTTGTTTCCGATTTAATTTAATTGGTTTCCCTTTGTTTCAAAAAACAAAAAATTAAGTGCATGAGAGATTTCCAATGTAGGTGAGAGAGTGACTTTCTAGCTTTTCAATTCAAAATATTTTCAGCACATAACTAATTACTTATTGAATATGGAGAGAAAATTAGAATAAGAAAAATAAGAGATATTTAATGCTAAGGGTATAATAGGAAAAATTGTATAAAAGTTTGGTTATTAAAGGAAAGTAGACATTTAACATGGGACTACCCAAAATAGTAATAAGAATTTTTTTCCTGGGACGGAGGGAGTAATATTTTATGGGTCTTCTTAAGATGTGTCATTAGACACATGCTAAACACACTATTCAAGAGAATATTTCCTTGAACTGTGTGTATATTCTCTTGATTTCTGCATTTGCACCAAGTTCAATGGAATTTGCACACAATTCAAAAGAATATTCCCTTAAATTGTGTGTTTAGCTTGTACCCTAAGGGCACATGTTAAGAAATTCTATATTTTATTTATTGTACTTGAAAGTTTATAATTAAATAAATTTTCATCTTTTGCATAACGGAAGGAATATAAAATTATTATCAATTTTTTAAAAGTCAATTTGAGGTATTTAAAATGTATATCTTATTATTTATATGTGGAGATAATATAGTAATAGTGCAGTTTAAAAATAAAACATATTTATTTCCTCTCCCTACTTCTAATTCACAAACAAGAAAAAATATAATTAAAATCTCATTCATTCACTTTTTTTTAAAACTTACAAACATGAGAAAGAATAAAAGAAAAATTATAATTTTTTCCCCTCCACGGGACATAAACGTGGCGAATGGAAACTTTTGCTCATTCGTTCATCCCAAGACATTAAATATCTTGGTAATTTGTTTAACCCACGTTTCTGCCTTGATTGGATCTAGTTTTCCCAAAAACTCTGGTGGTTCCAACTCTTTAAACTTCTTGGCAGTGACAAGCCGCGAGTTGCTATTATTTTCACCTGTATTATGAACGCGAGTCTCCCTTAATTAGTTTTGCATGAACTGCAAAAAGCTTCTAAACATCTCATCGTTCATCGTTTGATCGGTGGTGTTGTTTATAGGAGGAATATTGTCTTCCTGTTGCACGTTCTCCTGATTGGTGATTAAAGGTGTCTCAACTGTGACGCCCCCAGAATAGGTCTAGTCAACCCAACCCATTCTGAGTCGCCAAATATATGGTACAGAATCCAAATACAATCTTTTATATCACACGGTCGTGCAAAATATGACCACACAACTGTGAGTGTCAATACAAATATGTAAAAAATATTAACATTCAAACTAAGTCTTCATTACAATTATTATCACACTATTTTATAAAAATAGTGAGGACTAATATTGCTCTAACTTGGACCATCACTCTGTCTCCCGATTAGTCCCTGCGACATTCTCATTTCTTGAAGATGACAATACAATAAAAGGGTGAGCTCAACTAGCCCAGTAAAAAATATTATGACTAAGATAATAAAGAACAATTTATCGTTAGTCTTCAATAAATCAGATAAAATATTATGAACAACAAGTTTTAGATCAACAACTGCAGCGGAAATAAAAATACATCGGAAGAGTTAAGTAGGAAATAATGTCCCTATGATTTAAAAGTCCATAATCAATATTTTATCCCTGTAACATCAATCAATATATATCTCAAATCAAATATTCATTTTTGTACTACAGGCCAAAGATATTCATTTGTATCACCAGTTGGTCATATTCATCTCAACACTTGTCCATCTTTGCATTATAAGCCAAAGATATTCATCAAGTAATCGTTCATCTTTGCACTACAGGCCAAAGATATTCATTTATATCATCATTTAGGACTGAAAAATATTTTAAAGAACGAATCAAGTGAGATAAAGGACAAAATTTTGGGATTCGTAATTCAGTTTATCCAAGTTTAAAAATACTCCATAACACTCATTTGTGAAACAAAATTCAAGAATAAAGTTCAAAACTTGAATCCAATCAAAGATATGACCCATAATTGTCAACTTGGACAAATAGAAGAAAATTTCATTTTTTGATGAATAGTGCCATATACGTGAATAGTGTCGTATACGTGAATAGTTACCTCGACATAAAAATTGTAGAAATTTCATATGAAAAATCATACATCGTAAATAGTACTCGTGAATAGTACCGTATTCGTGAATAGTGCCGTATACGTGAATAGTAACTCCGACGAAAAAGGTAAAAATTTCATAATAAAATTCATACCAATATTTCGATGAAATGATATTGAAAGCAATAACATCATTTACGAAAAAATAAAAAACATCCCTTACCTCAAAAGAATCAAACTTCTGGCTGGAATATCGGATATAATACTGAAGAAAACTTGCACCGAATAGCGACACTCAAAGTATCCAAATACTCACAAAAATATGCTCGATATTATAGAAAGAGAAAACTTCTGATTCTGGTGTGATTTTTAAATTCTAATTCAGTATCCTATTTATAGAAAAATGCTTAGAACGCCAAAGCAAAAAATTTAATAAAATATTATTATTTTAAAAAAAAAAATTCACGCACACAACCTCTCACTTTTACCAGCACTCCACAAGTGGGGCCCACCTCACAAAAAATGTTTTTATTAAAAAAATATTTTTAACCCCAAAAATCACTTCCGACCCAATATTCCAGAATTTCAATAATTTATGAAAAATAGCCTTTTTATCAGAAAAATTCAAATCTTATGCTCTTTCCAAAGGAAATTTAATTCTCTACAACTTTGCAGAAGAAAGTTTTTCCAAATTTCAAACGAAAAATGATCGAAATTCACAAACGGATGATTTTTCACACCAAAATACCGACAAAATACTGATAAAACACATCAACATTAATTCCTCCATTTAAATAAATATTTTCTTATCATATAAATCAATAATTAATTATTCACAAATAATATTATAGAACTACAATATTGACAACCAGGTTGTTCCCAAGAAAGAGGGGGCCTTCCGATAAGGATTTCTCCTTACTGGCGCGCAATTAAATAACCCTTCCTAGACAGAACTTCCTTAGACATTGTCAATAATGCTATCTAATAATATTATTTAAATAATATAAATTACTGATCTGATAATAGAAAATACTGTGCAGTAGCAATTATTGAATTAACAATAATATAAAAATACTATGCAATACCGTGTGCTACTGTGCAACAACGTGTATTACATGATTTTAATCACCGGTATTCCAAAAGTGTTAACGGTAACAACTACGCCGTTATTTTAAAAAACTCATTCGTGTTATTTTCTTCATCCGACAGTTTTTCGTTATGGGGCCCACAAATGGCTGCGCCGTCGTACGAATATTTCTCGACAGCAAGAATACGACCAAACGAATATTCTCCGACAACAATGAATATTTTATAACCACTTGTTTATTTAAAATATTTACACATATTACCCATAACATTCCACATTATCAAATTAACCCCTGACTATTTTAAAATAATATATAGAGGAAATTAAATTTTTATTCATAAAAGTTGGGATCTTACAACCTCCACTCCTTATGAAATTTCGTCCTCGAAACTGACGTGCGTACCTGGTATGCCTAAAAGGTGAGAATACCTCGTTTTCATTTTCGATTTTAACTCCCAAGTCATTTCTTCAATTCCAACTGTGACTCTCATGGTGCTTCAACCATAGTACCTCACAATGATACCTATCAATTTGCCACCGCACAAAAAACGTCGTCCCCTACGGAGACTCTGGCTTCGGTGCACTCCACACAAGAAGTCACCAGCGAGAGGCTCGGGGCTCTTCACACCTTATGGCTCTTGATGATCCGCCTCGACATGTTTACATGTTAAACACCTCGAGATAACTCCGCGATCTCTCTCTTTATATTGCTCCATCAAAATGTATGTCAAAAATCACGATACATTTTGGTACTATTGCGAACGGTGTGTTGTGTGCTTCCATCATAATTTTATACTTCAAATCAGCATCGTTAGGAACACAAAGTCTAGAGTTAACTCGAAGTATTCCATCTTCATCAATTCTTGCCTCTAGAATAGCACCTTCTTCTTCATCTTTATCAGCTCTGGGTTTATAGCTTGAGCAGCTTTAACTTTATCAATTAGAGTTGGTTCTACGCGTATATTTGACGTCATCACGTGGGTCCTCGGAGTCTTGACTCTATCTTTATTCTTTATATGTTATACAAAATGGGCTTCGTGTTGACAATATCGCACTTGTACCCGCATACGATCTTCTACCCAACGCATCAGCTACCACGTTTGCTTTTCTAGGATGGTATTGAATGACATTTTTATAATCTTTCAACGGCTCGAGCCAACGTCGTTGTCGCATGTTGAGTTCTTTTTAGAAAAATATTTAAGGCTTTTGGAGTATATTAGGATGTCATTAATAATGACAACCACGAAATAATCCAAACAAAGAGATAAGATCAACAGGTAGGGTGAGAATACCAATCTGAATCAAGCAAGATTTGTAAACTGTAGATGTAACGAAAGTTTTACCCAACGGAGTTTCAACAGATAAGTCAAAGTTTAATTTCTCAGGAGTCAAGTTCAAATGTTGAGCACAAGCAGAAGAAATAAAAGAATGGGTAGAACCGGTATCTAATAAAGTATAAACTTCGCTAAAGTATACGATTTAACTAACTCGTGATAAATTCGTTCAGGTTCCTCATATTTTGGAAAATTACGACAAACGCTCTTCTAGGAACCACCGACTTTGACTTGTCCGGAACAGCCATTGGAATCACCACCCCTGTCGGACTTGGTTTTGCTACAGGACAATCTCGAGCCATATAACCTTCCTTCTCACAGTTATAACATACCTTGAATTGTTGTGGACAGTTTGGGCTGATATGTCCCTTTTTCCCGCATTTATAGCATACGACCGGTGGTCGTTCTCCTCTCCTAGAAACAGTTGATGCTGGTGCTGCTGTCGATGTATTCACGTTCTTATTGTTGTACTTTCTTTTCTTGAAATCTCCCCCCGATTCGATTTTTCTACTATCATGACCACGATTACCACCAGAGTGGTTACCGCTTCTGTCATGATACTTTCCTCCCTGCTGGTTGTCATTGCTCCGATGACTGCTGCCACTGGTATGATCCTGGTTGTGGTCCCTCGGTTGAACAGACTCATTATCTCGTTCTAATAACTGAGCCCTGTTTACTACATCTGAATATAGAGAAAATTTGTGAGAAATGAGGTATTGACGAATTTCGGGTTTCAAACCTCTCAGAAACATCCGCGTCATACGTTCCTCATTCTCTACCAAATGAGGTGCAAACCTGGACAACTCCGCGATTTTAGCCTAGTACTGGGACACATTCATGTTGTTTTGCTCCAGTATGATAAACTCTACCTCCTTCATATAACGAATACTTTCAGGAAAGTACTTGTCATTGAACAGTTTCTGAAATGCTTTCCAAGACATCTTGAGTGCGGCAGGCTGGGTACGCTTCACAGACTCCCACCAATAATCTGTCTCTCCACGGAACATAAAGGTGGCGAATGGAACCTTCTGTTCATTCGTGCATCCCAAGACATCAAATATCTTGATAATTTTCTTAACCCACGTCTCTGTCTTGATTGGATCTGGCTTTTCCTGAAACTCTGGTGGTCCCAAGTCTTTGAACTGCTTGGCAGTGACAAGCCGCGAGTTGCTATTATCTCCACCTGTATTTTGCACACGAGACTCCCTCGTCTAGTTTTGCATGAACTGCAAAAAGTTTCTAAATATCTCATCGTTTATCGTCTGATCAGTGTTGTTTTCAGGATGAACATTGCCTTCCTGTTGCACGCTCTCCTGGTTGGTGATTAAAGGTGTCTCCACAGTCTCATTCACTCCATTGTTAACATTCTCAGCTGCCATTTTCAAATACTGCCATAAAATAAGGGTTAATTAAACAAATTAACATATCATATATTAACCCTATGCTCCGACTGACCAATTAAATACCACATAAGCTTAGGTAGGACATACTAGTGAAGGATTTACTCGTCTCTCCCCTCCTAGTTCTATTCCCCGATCTCCGCCATAGATCATATCCCTAAGCTCTGATACCAACTGTGACGCCCCCAGAATAGGTCCAGTCAACCCAACCCATTCTGAGTCGCCAAATACATGGTACAGAATCCAAATACAATCTTTTATATCACACGGTCGTGCAAAATATGACCACACAACTGTGAGTGTCAATACAAATATGTAAAAAATATTAACATTCAAACTAAGTCCTCATTACAATTATTATCACACTATTTTATAAAAATAGTGAGGACTAATATTGCTCTAACTTGGACCATCACTCTGTCTCCCGATTAGTCCCTGCGACATTCTCATTTCCTGAAGATGACAATACAATAAAAGGGTGAGCTCAACTAGCCCAGTAAAAAATATTATGACTAAGATAATAAAGAACAATTTATCGTTAGTCTTCAATAAATCAGATAAAATATTATGAACAACAAGTTTTAGATCAACAACTGCAGCGGAAATAAAAATACATCGGAAGAGTTAAGTAGGAAATAATGTCCCTATGATTTAAAAGTCCATAATCAATATTTTATCCCTGTAACATCAATCAATATATATCTCAAATCAAATATTCATTTTTGTACTACAGGCCAAAGATATTCATTTGTATCACCAGTTGGTCATATTCATCTCAACACTTGTCCATCTTTGCATTATAAGCCAAAGATATTCATCAAGTAATCGTTCATCTTTGCACTACAGGCCAAAGATATTCATTTATATCATCATTTAGGACTGAAAAATATTTTAAAGAACGAATCAAGTGAGATAAAGGACAAAATTTTGGGATTCGTAATTCAGTTTATCCAAGTTTAAAAATACTCCATAACACTCATTTGTGAAACAAAATTCAAGAATAAAGTTCAAAACTTGAATCCAATCAAAGATATGACCCATAATTGTCAACTTGGACAAATAGAAGAAAATTTCATTTTTTGATGAATAGTGCCGTATACGTGAATAGTGTCGTATACGTGAATAGTTACCTCGACATAAAAATTGTAGAAATTTCATATGAAAAATCATACATCGTAAATAGTACTCGTGAATAGTACCGTATTCGTGAATAGTGCCGTATACGTGAATAGTAACTCCGACGAAAAAGGTAAAAATTTCATAATAAAATTCATACCAATATTTCGATGAAATGATATTGAAAGCAATAACATCATTTACGAAAAAATAAAAAACATCCCTTACCTCAAAAGAATCAAACTTCTGGCTGGAATATCGGATATAATAGTGAAGAAAACTTGCACCGAATAGCAACACTCAAAGTATCCAAATATTTACAAAAATACGTTTGATATTATAGAGAGAGAAAATTTCTGATTCTGGTGTGATTTTCAAATTCTAATTCAGCATCCTATTTATAGAAAAATGCTTAGAACGCCAAAGCAAAAAATTTAATAAAATATTATTATTTAAAAAAAAAAATCACGCACACCACCTCTCACTTTCACCAGCACTCCACAAGTGGGGCCCACCTCACAAAAAACATTTTTATTAAAAAAATATTTTTAACCCCAAAAATCACTTCCGACCAAATATTCCGGAATTTCAATAATTCATGAAAAATCGCATTTTTATCAAAAAATTCAAATCTTATGTTCTTTTCAAAGGAAATTTAATTCTCTACAACTTTACAGAAGGAAGTTTTTCTAAATTCCAAACGAAAAATGACCGAAATTCACAAACGGATGATTTTCCATACCAAAATACCGACAAAATACTGATAAAACACATCAACATTAATTCCTCCATTTAAATAAATATTTTCTTATCATATAAATCAACAATTAATTATTCACAACTAATATTATAGAACTACAATATTGACAACCAGGTTGTTCCCAAGAAAGAGGGGGCCTTCCGATAAGGATTTCTCCTTACTGGCGCGCAATTAAATAACCCTTCCTAGACAGAACTTCCTTAGACATTGTCAATAATGCTATCTAATAATATTATTTAAATAATATAAATTACTGATCTGATAATAGAAAATACTGTGCAGTAGCAATTATTGAATTAACAATAATATAAAAATACTATGCAATACCGTGTGCTACTGTGCAACAACGTGTATTACATGATTTTAATCACCGGTATTCCAAAAGTGTTAACGGTAACAACTACGCCGTTATTTTAAAAAACTCATTCGTGTTATTTTCTTCATCCGACAGTTTTTCGTTATGGGGCCCACAAATGGCTGCGCCGTCGTACGAATATTTCTCGACAGCAAGAATACGACCAAACGAATATTCTCCGACAACAATGAATATTTTATAACCACTTGTTTATTTAAAATATTTACACATATTACCCATAACATTCCACATTATCAAATTAACCCCTGACTATTTTAAAATAATATATAGAGGAAATTAAATTTTTATTCATAAAAGTTGGGATCTTACAACCTCCCCTCCTTATGAAATTTCGTCCTCGAAACTGACGTGCGTACCTGGTATGCCTAAAAGGTGAGAATACCTCGTTTTCATTTTCGATTTTAACTCCCAAGTCATTTCTTCAATTCCAACTGTGACTCTCATGGTGCTTCAACCATAGTACCTCACAATGATACCTATCAATTTGCCACCGCACAAAAAACGTCGTCCCCTACGGAGACTCTGGCTTCGGTGCACTCCACACAAGAAGTCACCAGCGAGAGGCTCGGGGCTCTTCACACCTTATGGCTCTTGATGATCCGCCTCGACATGTTTACATGTTAAACACCTCGAGATAACTCCGCGATCTCTCTCTTTATATTGCTCCATCAAAATGTATGTCAAAAATCACGATACATTTTGGTACTATTGCGAACGGTGTGTTGTGTGCTTCCATCATAATTTTATACTTCAAATCAGCATCGTTAGGAACACAAAGTCTAGAGTTAACTCGAAGTATTCCATCTTCATCGATTCTTGTCTCTAGAATAGCACCTTCTTCTTCATCTTTATCAGCTCTGGGTTTATAGCTTGAGCAGCTTTAACTTTATCAATTAGAGTTGGTTCTACGCGTATATTTGACGTCATCACGTGGGTCCTCGGAGTCTTGACTCTATCTTTATTCTTTATATGTTATACAAAATGGGCTTCGTGTTGACAATATCGCACTTGTACCCGCATACGATCTTCTACCCAACGCATCAGCTACCACGTTTGCTTTTCTAGGATGGTATTGAATGACATTTTTATAATCTTTCAACGGCTCGAGCCAACGTCGTTGTCGCATGTTGAGTTCTTTTTAGAAAAATATTTAAGGCTTTTGGAGTATATTAGGATGTCATTAGTAATGACAACCACGAAATAATCCAAACAAAGAGATAAGATCAACAGGTAGGGTGAGAATACCAATCTGAATCAAGCAAGATTTGTAAACTGTAGATGTAACGAAAGTTTTACCCAACGGAGTTTCAACAGATAAGTCAAAGTTTAATTTCTCAGGAGTCAAGTTCAAATGTTGAGCACAAGCAGAAGAAATAAAAGAATGGGTAGAACCGGTATCTAATAAAGTATAAACTTCGCTAAAGTATACGATTTAACTAACTCGTGATAAATTCGTTCAGGTTCCTCATATTTTGGAAAATTACGACAAACGCTCTTCTAGGAACCACCGACTTTGACTTGTCCGGAACAGCCATTGGAATCACCACCCCTGTCGGACTTGGTTTTGCTACAGGACAATCTCGAGCCATATAACCTTCCTTCTCACAGTTATAACATACCTTGAATTGTTGTGGACAGTTTGGGCTGATATGTCCCTTTTTCCCGCATTTATAGCATACGACCGGTGGTCGTTCTCCTCTCCTAGAAACAGTTGATGCTGGTGCTGCTGTCGATGTATTCACGTTCTTATTGTTGTACTTTCTTTTCTTGAAATCTCCCCCCGATTCGATTTTTCTACTATCATGACCACGATTACCACCAGAGTGGTTACCGCTTCTGTCATGATACTTTCCTCCCTGCTGGTTGTCATTGCTCCGATGACTGCTGCCACTGGTATGATCCTGGTTGTGGTCCCTCGGTTGAACAGACTCATTATCTCGTTCTAATAACTGAGCCCTGTTTACTACATCTGAATATAGAGAAAATTTGTGAGAAATGAGGTATTGACGAATTTCGGGTTTCAAACCTCTCAGAAACATCCGCGTCATACGTTCCTCATTCTCTACCAAATGAGGTGCAAACCTGGACAACTCCGCGATTTTAGCCTAGTACTGGGACACATTCATGTTGTTTTGCTCCAGTATGATAAACTCTACCTCCTTCATATAACGAATACTTTCAGGAAAGTACTTGTCATTGAACAGTTTCTGAAATGCTTTCCAAGACATCTTGAGTGCGGCAGGCTGGGTACGCTTCACAGACTCCCACCAATAATCTGTCTCTCCACGGAACATAAAGGTGGCGAATGGAACCTTCTCTTCCTTCGTGCATCCCAAGACATCAAATATCTTGATAATTTTCTTAACCCACGTCTCTGTCTTGATTGGATCTGGCTTTTCCTGAAACTCTGGTGGTCTTGGTCTTTGAACTGCTTGGCAGTGACAAGCCGCGAGTTGCTATTATCTCCACCTGTATTTTGCACACGAGACTCCCTCGTCTAGTTTTGCATGAACTGCAAAAAGTTTCTAAACATCTCATCGTTTATCGTCTGATCAGTGTTGTTTTCAGGATGAACATTGCCTTCCTGTTGCACGTTCTCCTGGTTGGTGATTAAAGGTGTCTCCACAGTCTCATTCACTCCATTGTTAACATTCTCAGCTGCCATTTTCAAATACTGCCATAAAATAAGGGTTAATTAAACAAATTAACATATCATTTATTAACCCTATGCTCCGACTGACCAATTAAATACCATATAAGCTTAGGTAGGACATACTAGTGAAGGATTTACTCGTCTCTCCCCTCCTAGTTCTATTCCCCGATCTCCGCCATAGATCATATCCCTAAGCTCTGATACCAACTGTGACGCCCCCAGAATAGGTCCAGTCAACCCAACCCATTCTGAGTCGCCAAATACATGGTACAGAATCCAAATACAATCTTTTATATCACACGGTCGTGCAAAATATGACCACACAACTGTGAGTGTCAATACAAATATGTAAAAAATATTAACATTCAAACTAAGTCCTCATTACAATTATTATCACACTATTTTATAAAAATAGTGAGGACTAATATTGCTCTAACTTGGACCATCACTCTGTCTCCCGATTAGTCCCTGCGACATTCTCATTTCCTGAAGATGACAATACAATAAAAGGGTGAGCTCAACTAGCCCAGTAAAAAATATTATGACTAAGATAATAAAGAACAATTTATCGTTAGTCTTCAATAAATCAGATAAAATATTATGAACAACAAGTTTTAGATCAACAACTGCAGCGGAAATAAAAATACATCGGAAGAGTTAAGTAGGAAATAATGTCCACTATCTTCTATGATTTAAAAGTCCATAATCAATATTTTATCCCTGTAACATCAATCAATATATATCTCAAATCAAATATTCATTTTTGTACTACAGGCCAAAGATATTCATTTGTATCACCAGTTGGTCATATTCATCTCAACACTTGTCCATCTTTGCATTATAAGCCAAAGATATTCATCAAGTAATCGTTCATCTTTGCACTACAGGCCAAAGATATTCATTTATATCATCATTTAGGACTGAAAAATATTTTAAAGAACGAATCAAGTGAGATAAAGGACAAAATTTTGGGATTCGTAATTCAGTTTATCCAAGTTTAAAAATACTCCATAACACTCATTTGTGAAACAAAATTCAAGAATAAAGTTCAAAACTTGGATCCAATCAAAGATATGACCCATAATTGTCAACTTGGACAAATAGAAGAAAATTTCATTTTTTGATGAATAGTGCCGTATACGTGAATAGTGTCGTATACGTGAATAGTTACCTCGACATAAAAATTGTAGAAATTTCATATGAAAAATCATACATCGTAAATAGTACTCGTAAGTAGTACCGTATTCGTGAATAGTGCCGTATACGTGAATAGTAACTCCGACGAAAAAGGTAAAAATTTCATAATAAAATTCATACTAATATTTCGATGAAATGATATTGAAAGCAATAACATCATTTACGAAAAAATAAAAAACATCCCTTACCTCAAAAGAATCAAACTTCTGGCTGGAATATCGGATATAATAGTGAAGAAAACTTGCACCGAATAGCAACACTCAAAGTATCCAAATATTTACAAAAATACGTTTGATATTATAGAGAGAGAAAATTTCTGATTCTGGTGTGATTTTCAAATTCTAATTCAGCATCCTATTTATAGAAAAATGCTTAGAACGCCAAAGCAAAAAATTTAATAAAATATTATTATTTAAAAAAAAAAATCACGCACACCACCTCTCACTTTCACCAGCACTCCACAAGTGGGGCCCACCTCACAAAAAACATTTTTATTAAAAAAAATATTTTTAACCCCAAAAATCACTTCCGACCAAATATTCCGGAATTTCAATAATTCATGAAAAATCGCATTTTTATCAAAAAAATTCAAATCTTATGTTCTTTTCAAAGGAAATTTAATTCTCTACAACTTTACAGAAGGAAGTTTTTCTAAATTCCAAACGAAAAATGACCGAAATTCACAAACGGATGATTTTCCATACCAAAATACCGACAAAATACTGATAAAACACATCAACATTAATTCCTCCATTTAAATAAATATTTTCTTATCATATAAATCAACAATTAATTATTCACAACTAATATTATAGAACTACAATATTGACAACCAGGTTGTTCCCAAGAAAGAGGGGGCTTTTCGATAAGAATTTCTCCTTACTGGCGCGCAATTAAATAACCCCTCCTAGACAGAACTTCCTTAGACATTGCCAATAATGCTATCTAATAATATTATTTAAATAATATAAATTACTGATCTGATAATGAAAAATACTGTGCAGTAGCAATTATTGAAATAACAATAATATAAAAATACTATGCAATATCGTGTGCTACTGTGCAACAACGCGTATTACATAATTTTAACTACCGGGTATTCCAACAGTGTTAACGGTAACAATTACGCCGTTATTTTAAAAAACTCATTCGTGTCGTTTTCTTCATCCGATAGTTTTTTGTTATGGGGTCCCACAAATGGCGGCGCCGTCGTACAAATATTCTCCGACAGCAAGAATATTCCACGAGCAAACGAATATTCCCCGACAACAATGAATATTTTATAACCAATTGTTTATTTAAAATATTTGCATATATTACCCATAACATTTCACATTATCAAATTAACCCCTGACTATTTCAAAATAATATATAGAGCAAATTAAATTTTTATTCATAAAAGTTGGGGTCTTACATCAACGGTCTCATTCACTCCATTGTTTAGATTTTCAGCTGTCATTCTCAAATACTGCCATAAAACAAGGGTTAATTAAACAAATTAACATATCACATATTAACCCTATGTTCCGACCGATCAATTAAATACCAAATAAGCTTAGGTAGGACACACTAGCGAATGATTTACTCGTCTCGCCCCTCCTAGTTCTATTCCCAGATCTCCGCCAGAGACCATATCCCTAAGCTCTGATACTAACTGTGACTCATATCCCAACCTTGGACATCACCTCACAATGATACCTATCAGTTTGCCACCGTTATTCACGGCGTCCCCTACGGATAGTCTGGCTTCGGTGCATCCCACACAGGGAGTCACCAGATAAAGGCTCGGGGCTCTTTACTTATGGCTCTGATACCAACTGTGACGCCCCCAAAATAGGTTCAATACACAACCCATTCTGAGTCGCCAAATACATGGTACAGAAACCAAATACACATCTTTTATAACAAACGTTCGTGCAAAATACGACCACACAAAGTGTGAGCTTCAATACAAATCGTATATAATACGAAATATAAACACTCAAATTCATTCTTTATTAATTACAATTATTATCCCACTATTTTATAGAATAGTGAGGACTTCTATATATCTAAGTCTGATCATCACTCTGTTCCCCGACTAGTCCCCGCGATATTCTCATTTCCTGAAGAGAACAATGGAAGAAAAGGATGAGCTTAACTAGCCCAGTAAAGAATATTATGACTAAGATAATGAAGAATAAATTATCGTTAGTCTTCAACAAATCAGATAAAATATTATGGACAACAAGTTTTAAATCAACAACTGCAGCAGAAATAACAATTTATTAGAAGAGTTAAGTAGAGAATGATGTTTACTATCTTCTATGATTTAAAAGTCCATAATTAATATTTTATCCCTGTAACATCAATCAATATATATCTCGAATCAAATATTCATCTTTGCACTACGGGCCAAAGATATTCATTTGTATCACCAGTGATCATGTTCATCTCAACACCTGTCCATCTTTGCACTACGGGCCAAAGATATTCATCAGGTAATCATTCATCTTTGCACTACAGGCCAAAGATATTCGTCAAGTAATCATTCATCTTTTGCACTACAGCCCAAAGATATTCCTCAAATAATCAATCATCTTTGCACTACAGGCCAAAGAAATTCTCCACAATTTAAGATTGAGGATGATGAAAAAGAACGAATAAAGTGAAATAAAAGAGAAATATTAGAGATTCGTAATTTAATCTATCCAAGTTCAAGAATGTTCAATAATAACCGATTGTGGAGCAAAATTCAAAAATGAAGATCAAAACATGGATCCAATCAAAGATAATTTGGATAAAAAAAATATTTTTTTTTACCGTAAATAGTAACTCGTGAATAGTACTCGAATGAATAGTACCCCATCATAAAATGGTAAAAATTTTATAAGAAAGTTCAGACCAATATTCCAATGAAATGATATTAGATGAAGTGCAAAACTCAAAGAAATTATGATCATTTTAGGAATTATAGAAGCAATACTTACCGTAGTAAGTTCAAATTTGGGAGTATGAAATGAAATATTATCACTTTCATAATATGGAATATGAAAAAAAAATATTCTTTATGAATATTGAAAAGAAATAACATTATTTATGAGAAAAATAATATCATTTACCTTAGTAAAATACTAGATCTGACTGAAATATCGGATATTTTATTGAGAAAAATCTTGTACCGTAATCCACACTCAAACTATCCTTATACTCACAAGAAATACGCTTGACATTATAGAGAGAAATTTTTTTGATTCTGGTGTGATTTTCATTTCTTAACTAATCACCTATTTATAGGAAATGCTTAGAACACCAGGATTGACAAAATTTCCTACGGTGGCTTCTCAGCACCCAACTTTAAAAATCAAGCAGCTACCTCCAAGGACCAACACTCATCAGCACATTTCACACACAAAAGGACAAGTGGGGCCCACACATGTTTTAATTTAAACAATATTCAGAAACTTCAATAATTCATAATAAATAGCCCATTTATCAAAAAAATACGAACTTTATGTCCATTTCATATAAAATTTAATTATCTATAACTTTGTAGAAGAAAGATTTTTTTAAATTCCGAACGAAAAATGACCCAAATTTACATACGGAAGATATTTTAATTTCCTTCTTTTTTTCCTATCATTTTTCAATAACTCTCTCTCCCCATCAATTCCTCCGCGCGTGCGCGCGCACACACACACACACATACACACACACACACATATATATATACATATATTAAAAGAATTTTCAATTTCATTTTTTCTCTTCTACCTCATTTTATTTTTATACCACAAAATTATATTATTATATTATCACATTATTATAATATAATATTATAATAATATATTTGAATGAATTATTTTATCGAAAAAGATAAAAATCAACTTTCAATAATTGTCTCTTTTGCTAAAAATTCCTCCATTTATATCCCAATTGAATAAATATTTTTTTTATCATTTTTATCAATAATTAATTATTATTCACAAATAATATTACAGAATCACAATAATGACAACCAGGTCGTTCTGAAGAAAGAGAGGGCTTTCCGATAAAGATTTCTCTTTACTGGCGCGCAATTAGATTAACTAACATCTTTCCTAGACATAACTTTCTAGACATTGCCAATAATGCTGTCTAATAATATTATTAAAATAATATAAATTATTAATTTGATAATGTGAAATACTATGCAGTGGTTACTGTGCCAATTATTGAATTAATAATATAAAATATCAACGGTAGCAATTATTGAATCAATAATATAAAATATCAACGTAGTAATTATTGAATCAATAATATAAAATATTGAACAGTAATTACTGTAACAATTATTGAGTAAGTGACTTTTTACGTAAGAACCAATAATTCAAAATACTGTGCAATACCGTGTGCTACTGTGCAACAACGCGTATTACTGTATTTTTATCATCGGGTATTTCAACAGTTTAACGGTAAAAGTTTATTTCTGTCGCTTTCTATATCCTACAATTATTCTGTTGTGGGGTCTACCAATGACTACGCCGTCGTATGAATATTCTCCGACAAAAAGAATATTCTTCGACCAAACGAATATTTCCTGACACAATGAATATTTTATAACCACTTGTTTATTTTATAAAATTTGCACATCCCACCCATAACTTACCATTTATCAAATCAACACATTACAATTTTAAAATAATATATAAAAAAAATTAAATCTTATTCATAAAAAGTTGGGGTCTTACAAGTACATTATTTGGTGAGCACTGAAGGCTTTATTATTCATTTGGTAAAAATTGAAAAGTTAAATTACGTGGTAATACGATGCCGGATTGTTCAGATTGATTTTTTAATTTTGTATTTTAAGTACTTAAAAAGCAAATTTTAAAATTTAGTTCAGATAATGAAGTTATGGAAAATTTGAAGAATTAAGGGATAAGTTGTTTTCAAGTATGTTTTTCTTAATATTAATATCCAACTTTGTTAATTGAAAAAAATTTCAATGAATGTCCTATGTTTAGATGTTTAAATTAGTTTATTTATTTCAGATAATGAAGTTATGGCAGAAGTCATTTTCAAGTAAGTTTCTTTAATATTAAAAGCCAACTTTGTAATATAAAATATGTCAATTCGTGTCCAATGGCAAGTGCCAACATAAACCTTTACAGAAAAGTCAAACATAAAAATTTAGAAGGAAATTAATATTTTGGTAAGTAAAATTGATATTTTTTTATAAAATCATTCACATATCTATATCATAAAGTCCAATTTTAATTATATTATTTTTAATTTTTTTATCTTTTCTATTTAAAATTTTAATTTTATTCCACATAATTTATACACATTGCATGTGCTACCAAATAATAAATAATAAATGAAATCTACAAGCATACATTCATGTGAAATTAGATGTTGTAGACTTGTAGGCATATTATTGTTTCCGCACATTCCCATTTATTAATATATTTATTTTATAAGAAGAGACATCTTATTAAAGAAATATTATATTATTAAATATAAAATAAAATACATCCACAATATTTTTATAAAATTCTACAAAATAGATTCTCTTTGTTGAATGGAGAAAGTATTAATTCTACTTACATATTTTAAAATTAAAAATATATTTATTTATTTAGTCTGTTTCAATAACTCAAAAAACGAGACACATATTTTATTTAAAAATAATAAATAACATGATATTTCTAATTTATAACTAATTATATTATCTTTGATATTTACATTATGTTATCTTTGATATTTATATTAGCTTCCCAACCTTGAAAAATAGGTGTTGCATGTCTAGGAGCTGACCATGCAATGTTATTGTTATCCACCATCAACGGTGCCACTAGTTTTTTCCAATTCTCTAAAGAATATTATCTCCTGTTATTTTTAATTGAGGTTTTAAGGTCATACATATATATAAAAAAACAATTAATATTTTGTCTAATAAGTTAAATTGAGTTAATATTAACTTTTTAAAATTTATTAAAAAGATGAGAGAAAAATAGGATAAATTAGAAAATTAAATATTTAATACTTTTTTTGAAATCTACGATCTTCAATCGACAGAGAAAAAGGTACAAAAATATCTGTTTAACTTGTTATAGTTTTCAAAATTGTTGTTTTTTAAAACGTTAAAAATAACAATTCTCTAGAGACTCTATTTTTCTAAACTAGAAAGAAAATTAGAAAAGGGTATGAGAAGACTAAAGTCAAACATGATCTAGAAGTACAAGCTCGTAAATATGACCAAACCCCAGGCTCATAAATAAAAACCAGTGATCGCGTTGGACTTTGTACTTCTATAGAATAGACAAAAAACAGTATTGGGTTCTGGTGGACTGATGGTCCCCATTGCCTAACCACCCCCACAATACAAATAAACCCTCCAAAAAACCCATAGTAATACTACTCCACTCTTCTTCAATTCAATCTCTCTCTCTCTCTCTCTCTCTCTCTCTCTCTCTCTCTCTCTATATATATATATATATATATTTATATATTTATATACTATTCATGCCAACATAAATTTATATTTAATTAGTATAAACATTTCACATAGAGGAAAATATTTTTGCCCAAATTGAACTGATTTTTTGCTATTATGGAGTCGGAGAGGAGTTCGGATACGGCGGAGCAATTGGAGAAGAGATCGGAAATGGATTCCGGTAAGACTAAGAAAAGAGAGAATAGAAGGAATGGGAAGAAGAAGAGGAGGAGATCGGCGAAATTAGGGTGTTTTAGATCGGAAGATTATGGTCATTCAACTGTAGAGGAATCAGACGCACATGGCAACTTTGATATGGAGTCGGCTTCTAATTATGGAAGGGATCGGGTTCGGGCCTCGACCCATTTGATTGTTACGGTTAATGGTATCATTGGCAGGTTAGTCAACTTCTAGTAAGATTTATTTGTTTACACTATGAAATGCTAAAATTTGGGCTTAATTAATTTTATAGAAAATACTAATGAAATTATGGAAATGAAGTTTATTCTTTTGGTTGTGTTGTAGGAATGAATCTATTACTTTTTTACATTAATTAACGATGATTGATGATACAACAATTTATTAAGTGGGACCTCCTAATCTATTATAGAATTGTGGTTATCCGTTAATACTCCATACGTTCCACAATGGGGTCAAAATTTGTCATTTTAATTTAATTAAGGTAACGCTACTAAACTTGCAACTTATTTTTTAAGGATAAACATGGATCACAAATATATATTTATTATTTACAAATTTTGCAAATGAGACTATTTTTGTTGATGTAGCTACTAGCTAGTAGGAAATGGATGATCAGGTAGATGTAGGCAAGAAAAATCCAAATTATTGCATCATGTTTTTTCTTCATTATTATCCCACCATTACAAAATATAAATTATTATTATTTTTTTAAAAGTCAATTTGAAACACTTTCAACAAAACTGAAAATTAATATGGATTCATTTAATTTTAGTCAATATAACGATGAATAAAGTAAAACTATCTATAATTGTAATTAATTATATCGACTTTGAATTATATATCTCAAATTGACTTTCAAAACATCAGTAATTATCTTATATTCTCAAATGAGTATTTATTCTAAAATATAATTATATGAATCACAATTTCATAATTCCACATCAACCGAACTCTGCGAAGACTTCTTAGTATCTAAATTGGTTCTTTCTTGGTCTAAGACAAACTAATTTGTTAGCGTTAGCGTTATATTATTATTGCTATTATTATTATTATTTTGGTTTTTGATTAATAGACTTCTCTTCAAGTTTAATATAAGCCAATTTTGTTGGAAATTAGAGGTGAGATGTATATTGATTCTTGCCTCGGAAGAAACATAAACGTGATGGTTTTTGGTGGTCCAAGGGAGATGTTGCAGAGGTGGAAAATTCAAGACTTATTTTCAGTATTGGTGTTAGAGAGAGTTGTCCCCTATATGTAGAAGGTCAACTTTAGAAAGACAAGTTGTGGTCACCTGAATAGTTATGTTAGTCACAAAGCATGAAATCAAGTTTGGCCGGTGCCCGGCTGTTGTGGGGGACATGTACCGGTGGGGTTAATCAAATGCTCTAAGAGGTTCAAATACCAATGATTATTCAAAATGATAATAAAAAGTTCAGCACACAAGATTGCATAGGTGCTTAATAATGAATTGTTACGGCAGAACTACGCAAATTCAAAAAGGATGTTGACATTGGTCTCTATTTAAAAGGCTTAACAATTGGAGAGGGGATGGGGAGGAGAGGTGGTAGAATGCACCCACAGAACCCTGTGATTCTAGCCGTCTTGCCACTAACTTTCTTGGGATCTTGGAGAGTTACAGAAACACCCATGATCCAAGGGTGGTATCGCAGTAATGTACCAGGCTTGAGTAGTTTTTTAGCGGTTTTTGACCATAGCTTATGGCTGTATAATTTGAAGGAACATCTGTGGGCACTGACAACATGAACGAGGTTGTAGTTCATATTTTGATGAGGGAAGATCGCAGCGTGGTAAGCTTAGTTCCAGTAGTTCATGGAGGTTTCTCAGAGGAGATCCGGCCGTGAAGATGCACACAGTTCGAATGATGTTCTTTACTTTTGACCTGTAGTTTCATGTGAAATGTCAAGTAGCCTCCTACATCTCATTTCTTATATCTGTTAGTAAAAATAATGGACAAGGGCTATATATATATAAACTTATCTCAAGTAAGCCAAACTGCAGAATTAAATTTGTCAAGTCTAGTACTTGGTATTATGTCTTTAAGACAATTATGCCCTCTTTATTGGTGCTTAGAGTTAGCAGCACTTGTCTCCCATGATACAATGACAACGTATGTTATAGCAGCACTACAAATGACATACACAACAAACCAAAGGAATGCTCTGGACTTTCTTTCAAAATAAACTACGAAGACTTGAAGACTTAGAATGCTTAAATGCTTGGATGAATTGAATGAATTGAATGACAGCCCCTAGTCTATTTATAGGAGGGATTAGTCACCCATCAGATGGGACACAACCCCTTGAAAATCTATGTTTTGCCAAAAACGATGTAGTTTTGGGCTTTGACAGAAATGGCTCGTCCGTTCGGGTAAAAACAACGTAGTTTTGGAGCGTCCGTTCGGACAGATAGCGCTTCCCAAAACGACACAATATTGACGCGTCCGTTCGGACAGATAACGCTTTCCTAAACGACACAGTTTTGATAATAAATAACGTTTCTCAAAACGACACTGTTTTGATAATAGAACTAAATAAAACAAAAATTATTTAAATAAATTTTGTCCAAAAAATATATACAATGGCATTGAACCTCGAGCCCGGCCCGGCCGGTCGCCGGCGTTCATGTGGGTTCAAACCAAGCCTTGGCTAGGTCCTCTCCCTTTCACAAAAGTAGGGTGCCCCTTGAGGCCCAAACCCAAGAGCAACTTTATTATATATAAATCTATTTATAGTTTAGTTTTTAACCGATGTGGGACTTAGCTTCCCACAAATATTTATTATCATGTTTAAGGGTGATTTTTGGGAGTTAAGTTTTCATTCATTATCACATAGATTTGAGCTTTCAAATACTTGATTTTAATCTACTCATGGAGTAGAACACATTGATATGTGGATTCACTTCAAATAATTAATGAAACTCACTTCAATATTGACTCAAATTCTAACAACAATATCTGCATAAAGTATGAACACGTCCTTCAAGTTGTTGAAAAATTCTTACTATGTTTTTGGTTGTGCCCATATGAGAATTATATTATTTTACTCAGCTCTCTCTATACAAAGCTGTTTAGTTTGTTGGATGAGTCAAATGCAATCTTACAAGGCACTCACTATTTGTGTTGAATATCTTCTTCATGGTCAATACATCTAGGTTGTCTTATTTGTAAATTTTTGCAATCTTTTCATTTGGACTTCTCAAAGGATTTTCTTGTTTTTCCGTTTTTCTATTCATGAGTTTTATGTCTTGCGTCACAACATTTTCACTATGTGCATGTATTCTCATTTATATCAAATGTTTTCCACGTACAGTGCTCAAAATTGGAGATTTGCAGCAAAGCAATTTTTGAAAAAGTACCCCCATGATGTTATTGTTCACTGTAAGTATTATTTTTGATGCTCCCTTTACCTTGGCAAACTAACTAATGATATATATCTTTTTCTCCCACTCATGAAAATAGCAGGTGTTTGTCCTGTTAAATATGTTTCCTTGTCTTCTGTAGAGATACTGGTAATAGAAAATCTACGAATGTTGTCCCTTTTCATTCAATCACAAAGAACATGTACAATTTTGTTTTCCATTCGGAACTATTTAGTATTTACTCTAGTTCTTTTATTTATTATTAAAAAAAGATACCCTGGACCAGGGGAGATTATTCATCAAGATGCACTCACAGCAACGGGATAGGATTGAGATGGTGTCAAAACTCGTTAGGGTTCTTAAACCAAAGCATGTGTATTGCCTATGCATAGTATTTTTCATTTTTAAGTAATATTTGAGAGGGTTGCAGAATTTTGTCCTAAGAAACAACTTATTCGCATGTTTCAGTCATCTACCTCTGGACCTACTAACCAACAGCATAATTGATTGTTTTTTTTATAAAAAAAAATTCAAATATGGCATGAACTTTCCCCTTTACACACGGACATCAAATCATGTTTAGCCTTCAATTTTCCCTCGACCGTAGACTTTAATATTTTCGACTCACTGGCTTCAGTTATTAACGTAATTTGCTTTTGACTAATGCTTTATGTCCAGGCAGTGAATCTAATTATTCAATGTTGACATTTGATGGTGTTGATGTGATGGGATGTAGATTAGCAGATGAGGTGCGTAGTGGCTTCTCTATCAATGTTAATTTTTTCCTCTCCCTATTCATGATTACTAAGTTATTTCTCATGTAGACTGTTTTGTTTCCTTAATACTACGTCCGTTTCAAATTATAAGACCATTATTGCCTTTTAAAAGTCAATTTGAGACATTTTCAAATTTAAAATTGAGATGATTCATTACAAATTCTGAAATAACAAGTTTTATAATGATTTATACTTTTTAGATAGTCTACAATATTCACCATTGTATTTATTAAAACTAAAAAGTTCATGTCAATTTTAAGTTTGAAATTGTCATGAGTCAACTTCCAAAGTCAATACTGATCCTATATTTTGGAACAAGAGAGTAGTTTAATTAGTGATATCTATCTATATATTTAAAAATTCTTCTTTCAAAGATGCCATAATAAGCTAGAAGCTTACAAAAGCTATGCGTTTTTTTGCAGGTACTATCTGTTATAAAACGTCATCCTAGTCTTCAGAAGATTTCTTTTATAAGTCACTCACTTGGTGGCTTAATAGCGAGATATGCTATTGCTAAGCTTTACGAACAAGATTTTACAAAGGAAACGTGTCAGGAAAATGGAGAATCTCCATCCAGGGAAGAAAAAGTTAAAGGAAAAATTGCTGGACTGGAGCCCATGAACTTTATAACCTCTGCATCTCCACACCTTGGTTCGAGAGGGCATAGACAGGTGATTAGTTTATGCTTTTCACGATCATCTTCTTTTCTTTCTGTTACCGTGCAATCTGCATCATCATCTTTTAAAATATTAAATTAATAATGAACTTAAAGGTGAAAATTGTAAGTTTTTGTTGCTATTATTTTATTAGGTAAATTTAGACGTCTTTAATATGTGAATCGAAGAGGAATTCTAGCAAGAGAAATTATTTCAGTTCAATTTTTTTTTCCAGTGATTAGTTTCTAAAAATATTTTTGGTGAATAATATGGTTAGATTTTCTAATTTACTCCTGTCTCACCTTGAAGGTATGGTAGATTTTAAGACATTTGAAGACATATCCAGAAACAATGTTTTGTAATATACAGCCGTACCATAAAAGATGTCGTTAAGTACATTTTTTCACACAAACTAAGAAAATTAAAGTATAGAAGAGAGTATAAACTAAGTTCGAATTTTATTCATGGCGGACCCCACATAAGTTTTAAAACTAGTGGACCCCACTTAAGCACACTTTTATGGGTAAACTAGTTGTTTTGGGGGTAAACTCTGTAACACAAGCACGCTTTCCAACCATGCCATTCGAAGTGGAACTAATGGAATGTCTTGCAGATGTATCTTATGTTTATTTGTGTAGTGATTATTGAGTATTGACTAGTAATGCACTGGCCAATGGTAACCAATTAAATCCGTAAAGATAGGACCTCAGATGAGTCACTTACCAGTAATTGGTAAATGCGAGGATGATATACTAACAGGAGGGCGCTTCATTATAAGCACAAAACTTACGTTACTTTAGTAGATCTCAATTATTCAAAATCTCATCTTAGATACCCTAATGTATTCTCCAACTTCCTTTACCTCCTTTATAGTGAATAGTTTGTCTGAAGCATTAATGCACTAGATTTTTGTCCTTTTTGGGTATCTCCGTTCATATGCAGGATCCACACGAGTGTTGTTAAGGCAGTACAGAGAACATGGCCATCCATAAACTGATGCAATTTTTTAATTTTATTTTTCTTGTTTTCATTACGTCATTACCCGCTCCTTGTTATAGTGTTTAATATAAGCTTAAACTGCTGCATGCTTTTATTTATTTATTTCTACGTTTTCATTATGTCATTTCCAGCTCCTGGTTCTTGTATTTCATGAGTTTTATGAATTCAGGTTCCTGTTTTCGGTGGCATTCTTGCCCTGGAAAAAGCAGCATCACGTTTATCTTGGTGTCTCGGAAGAACTGGGAAACACCTGTTTCTAACTGATTCAGAAAATGGAAAACGTCCTCTTCTGCTTCAGATGGCCAATGATTGTGAAGATCTTAAATTTATGTGAGCTCTCGTGAACTAATAAAATATGAATTACTGAATTCTCTTCAAGGGATCATGCCATTTTTTTTCTGCCTGTGATTTTGGCCATGACTTCACATCTTTGCTTGTCTCTGCAGATCCGCTTTGCAGTCCTTCAAGCGTCGTGTAGCCTATGCAAATGCACGTTTTGACAGTATCCTTTTAGAATTCAACTTATGCTACTTTTAACTTGTTTGACTAGATCTTTCCATTTGTTGCAATATTGTCAGGGTCTAAGTTCTGAATATTAGATCCCATCAATTGATACAAATTTATAAAGCATGCACATCGGTAGGGGATATAGGCACGGCATGTAGACATGGAAATCCTGCAAAAGTAGAACAAATATATGGCGATGAAGCATCAACATATAAATATGTAATTTCAAAAGCAGAAATTATACTTGTAGACAGAATCTTGCTTAAAAACTATGAAGAGTATCTTATAGCTGTTAGCTGATAGTCGGTAGTCATATTTTTTACATAGACAAAAGTACAGTAGCATAACATTTACATGTATAGATTATACATATACAACAAATTAACAGAAAGTTCTCTCATCCTTCACACCTATTTCTATGATCAAACATCGAACATCAAACATCTTACCCCTTTTTGTACAAAAAATAAAGTTTATTAATAACTTCGAGTGTTCATAAGATTCTCATGTGAAAAATTAAAGATTTTGTTATGAATAATTTCTGTTTGACTTGGATTAGGAGCGTTTCTAAGAGTGGCCGTGCTTCTTAGGCTCATAATATGTTTGAGAAACTTAAATCAACGAGTTGATTATCTAGGCATACTAACTATACGTTCTTGATACCAGTTTGTTCACTTGACACTTTTTATAGATATTGTAGGATGGAGTACATCATCGCTGCGGCGTCGAAGTGAGCTCCCAAAGGTTAGAACGTAACATTTAGTTGGAATTTTGGCTAGCATCTCCAGCCCATCTTATTTACTTTTGTATTTCAGCATAGGCAACTGTCAAGAAATAGTAGATACCCTCATATTATAAATGAGGAGACCGCAAAAACCGATATTCCTCTTAAAGAATCCCAAGTCAATGGTCAGAAGACTGATGACCTTGAAGGTTTGTTACTTGAATTATTGTTGACTAATGACTACTGCTGCTTTTATTTTGGAAGTCTTGAGATTTTGTTAATTTTACCTCTTGGCGCTCATTACTACAAGTTGTTAGCATAAACACTCTTCAATTAGGAGGAAGTATTTATCATGCACTAAACATTATTGAAATTACTTCTAAAGTATTAGTTATGCACTCCTTTCCCTTTATTGTTATTAGTATGAGAGCTTGACTGAACTAATACTTTCTTTCATCAGAAAGTTATATTTTTCTAAGTAACATATTGAAAAGAAAAAGAAAAAGAAAAAGAAAAAACAGAATAAATATTGAAAAGGAAAAGAAAAAGAATAAACAGAATAACTTCTTTTAGTATGAAAGTTTGACTGAACTAATACTTTGTTTCAAATTATGTTGGAGATTTCCCAAACAATTTATATGAATTGCCGGAAAAATCGGATTTTACTTCTTTTAGTAGGTTTCAGTTTTCATTGAAACATTTAGCATTCATGGAATATGTTGGCACAATATGTATAAATGTTTGGCCTGTTCAGCTAGCCTTGTGAGTTGTGATTGAGCTATATAGCTGATTCTGAAGGCTAATCTACCTATAAACTGATGATTTTGAACATTCTCCCTGTATGAAAATCTATGTTACACGGACTCGAATGGAGTGCCCAGTTGGATACGGTATTTTGAAGAGTGACAATGGTACTCAATTTTTCCAAATTTTTACACTAAAATGAATTGTCTAGTATCCATATCTTGTCTAATTGTCAAGTGTCGGATACATGTACTTTATAGCAAAGTGAAGAGTCTATGCAACATAGTTTAAAATAGAGATACTTTATCATAAGTTACTAAACTAAAGAAGGTTTTGATGAATTCACTCAGCTTTCTCTTCATTTGAATATTTTCTTTTTCAAATTGACTGATAGTTGAACCATACAATTTTTATGTGAAACATTGGGAATCTCGATTATGCATTTCTTGCTTTTCTCATGTTTTAACGACTAATACCTTTACAACCTTTACGAAAAGTTAGTTTCGAATGGGAACATCCAGAACTACAAGGACACGTTCTCCTATTGTTGATGCCCTTTTTGGGTATTATGGAACTCGTTTTTCTGAACTCTGGATGACTTAACAAGACTAGTCTCGCTTGAATAAGATCTCTAAGTTGTATCTCATAGTTCTTTTTTATTTTATTTTATTTTTTTATTTCCATAATTGTTCAAGCATCATGAATGCAATGTGAAGTTTGTTTTTATTCTGGTTAATAAATCTCCTGGACTAATAGTCTTAATCGGTGTTACAATTTCAGAGACAATGCTCAAAGGTTTGACTAAAGTAAGCTGGGAACGGGTAGATGTTAGCTTTAGTGGAAGTAAACAAAGATTTCTTGCACACAGTACAATTCAGGCAAGTATTTTATATTTAAATCTCATAGTAGCTCTTTTAACCATCAGGATCGCCTTTTATTCAGTGTAAGAATCAATTTAGAATCTTTACGTTTCGACTTGGAATATATTCGTAGGTTTTGCTAGCATTTTCTGTAGTAGCATTTGGTGCGTTTGGACCTCCAAACTTTTGCCGTGTTTGTGGCAGTATAGTTTGTGTTCAAACGGACACATTTGACCCGAACACTGCATTTGAAATAGTTCTCTCTAAACAAACAAGATTTTGAAATGCATTTGAACTTCTAAACTCATTAAACACACTGACAGCACCAAATGCCATGTAACCAAACAAGCACATAAACACATTACGTGGTGGATTCATATCGTTGTACATTTTACCAAGTAGTATAAAATCATGTCCTGCATATCAAACACAATGCAAAGAAAGTACTGCTACTCCAAGTGACGATCCATTTATTTTTATGTTCAGGTTAAAACGCCGTTCATCAATTCTGATGGAGCTGATGTAATACGACACATGGTTGACAATTTTCTGTTATAAGAGCTGCAAACTTTTGATTTTGGTAAAAATTTCACTCCCGATCTGAAGGAAGATGCATACAAATTGCTTGTATGTAATATTCCAAAATTTTGTTACTTACAATTCAAAAATGTTAAATCTTGAGGAACTGTAGGGACTAGGGCTATGTTTGTTTGTAAGGATTACACTTGGGATATGATTATTAATTCCAAGTGTCTTGTTTGTTTTTAAATTTAAGCGTGGGACTATTAGTCCCGAGATTATAAAATAGCTTAAGATGAGGGATTATTTAATACTATGTTCTATTTCGTATTATAATCCTTACCATTTGGGATTAAAAATTACTAAACAAAATTAACCTCAATCTTTTTCTAAAATGACCATCATATCCTGTAATCTCTGTTATTAATAACCGGCAACTTAAAACTTACTAGTACAAAAATTATATACCAGTAATCTAATACACGTAATTTAATTATTTGATGTGTAATTTAAAGCTTACACTGACAATATAACTGGCAATTTAGATCTTTCCCAACCCCTATCCGACCCCACCCTCCACCCCCACGCCCACCCCCACCCCCACCCCCACCCCCACCCCCACCCCCATTTCCCAACAAATAATATTTATTGATTATGTATACACCCCCACGTCGCACACGACACACCCTCCCCCCAACCCCAGCCCCACACACCCACTCACCCACCCAAAAAATAATAATATTTTTTTGATTATGTATACACCTCAACCCCACACACCCCCACCTGCCCCCCACTCCCCACTCCCCACCCCTTAAAAAAATATAATATTTACTGATTATGTATCCATTCCGCCACCCCCCACACCACCCCGCCCCCCCCCACCCCCACCCCCCACCCCCACCCCCACCCCCACCCCCACCCCCACTCCCACTCAAAAAAAATAATATTTTCTGATTATGTATACACCCCCATCCCATCCCATCCCCCACCCACCCCACCTCACCTCACCTCACAAAAATAAAAAAATAATATTTACTGATTATGTATACACCCCCACCTCACTCCGCCTCACCCCCCTAAAAAAATGATATTTACTGATTATGTATACCCCCACCTCCACCCCGCCCCCACCCCCCCACCCAGTCCACCCCGCCCCGCCTCGCCCCGCCCCGTCCACCCCCACCCCCATCCCCTACCCCACTCCACTCCACCCCACCCCACAAAAATTAAAAAATAATATTTACTGATTATGAATACACCCCCGCCCCGTCCCACCCTGCCCCACCCCTCCCCCCACCCCCACCCCACCCCACCCCACCCCACCCCACCCCACTCCTATCCCCTCTAAAAAAAATAATATTTACTGAATAATATAACTATTTATTTAAAAAAATTTAATTAATTTTTCATTATTTTTTGATGTATAAATAAGTTTAAATTATATTTTAAAATATGTTATTACTGGTAAGGGTATAATAGTCCAAACGATATTTTTTTAATCCAATCCTTTAATTAATCATGAAAAAAACAAACATAACATGTGATTATTTTAAGTTATCCCATGAATAATTCCACAAAAAACAAACATGTGATTAGGACTATTTAATCCTAGGATTAATAGTCTTGGATTATAATCCCATGGATTATAATTTCGGGATTATAATCATTGCAAACAAACATGGGCTAAGGGGTCGTTTGTTTACATCTGAATGAGTCTGAATCTGACCGATTAAGTCATTCATATTGTTTGTTTTATAATTTTTAAACTTTGAATCTGTCTGAACGATTCATCCAGAAAATTGTGGCTGAATCAGTAAAAAGTAGTGTTGAATGATATTTTTACCTACCTATCTACCCTCATAGACAATTAAAAATTACATTTAATATCCATCTTTTTATACTATTGTAAACAAATTTTGTTGTTTACAAATTATTTTAAAAAAAAATTTCTTTAACAAATTGGTCAATAATCAATTTAATGAATATTGTTGTAGTTTTTTATTTTGATTTTATGGACTAATAAAATGTTATTAAAAAAATTAGTGTTTATTCCTAAAATTATATTACTAATAGTATATTCCATCAAAGGTTGTTTACAAGTTTATTTTTAATTTTTATTAAATAGTATTGTTTATTTATAATTACATAATAAATTTGTTCATAATAGTCCATAATGTTAAAATAGGAAAATGTACGTATTTAGGTGTTTTAGACAGACAATTATTAAAAATATCATTTCATTCTATATTCAGAGTTTTTACTTCATTCAGCTCCTTCAAATTCTTCTATACATTCAGAACCTTTTATTCAGCCTAAGTTTTAGGAGGGTGTATTCAATTAAGACTTTTAAAGACTTAAAAAATTTGATTGTATTCAATCAAGACATTTAAAGAATTTATAAAAGTTTACTAGTATTCAATTAAAACTTTTGTAATGTCTTTAAAAGTTAGATTGTATTGAATTGAGATTTTTACAAAGTTTATAAAAGTATTTTGGTATTCAAAAAGTCGTAGATTTTTCAGATTTTTATCAAATGGTAGAGTTTGACAGACTTTAGAAAAAGAGACACACATATCCAAAGTTTGATCTAATCTCTAAAAACTTCCAAATATTTGAGAAAAGGAGAATATGTTCAGATGAGAAAGAGAAAGAGGAGATCAAACAAAGAAGAGAAAAGAAAACAAAATATATGTGTCTCACTTTCTCTGTCTCTATGTAAGACCCCAACTTTTATGAATAAATATTTAATTTTTTTTATATATTATTTTTAAATAGTAATGTGTTGATTTGATATAATGTTATAGTTATGGGTGATTTGTGCAAATTTTACAAAATAAGCAAGTTGTCATAAAATATTCATTGTGTCGGGGAATATTCGTTTGGTCGGAAAATATTCTTTTTGTTGGAGAATATTCGTACGACGACGCAATCATTAGTGGACCCCACAACGGAATAATTGTCGGATATAGAAAGCGACAAAAATAACCTTTTTATAAAAATAACGGTAAGACTTTTACCGTTAAACTGTTGAAATACCCGGTGATAAAAGTACAGTAATACGCGTTGTTGCACAATAGCACAAAGTATTGCACAGTATCTCTGATTATTGATTCTTACGTAAGAAGTCACTCAATAATTGACACAGTAGTTGCTGCATAGTATCTCATATTATTGTTTCAATAATTGTTACAGTACCATTTGTACAATATTTTATATTAGTAAATCAATAATTGTCATGACATAGCAACTCATATTATTGAAATGATATTATTAATTAGCATTATCGGCAATGTCTAGAAAGTTCTGTCGAGAAAAGGGGTTAGGTTATCTAATTGTGCGCCAATAAGGAGAAATCCTTATCGAAAAGCCCCCTCTTTTCTAGGAACGATCTGGTTGTCAATATTGTGAATCTATAATATTAATTGTGAATAATTATTGAAGGATTAAAAAACGTTGATTAATTATGTGATGAGTAACATAACCATTAGAAGAAGTTGCCAGGCACTTGAAGGAAATAATGGTGATATGTGGCATTTTGTAAGTTTGGGACCCATAGGTCATCATCTAAAAGTCACTTTTGGCAATAGTACTTGGCTTTACCAGGCGTCAAACCACTTACCTTTTCACATTACAGGCGTCAAACCACTTACCTTTTCATATTACAGGCGTCAAACCACTTATCTTTTCACATTATATTAGTGGTGCACAACAGGCCGGCCTGGTCTGGTCCGGCCTGGGCCTGCCAGGCTTTGGCCGTTGACCAGGCCAGGCCAGGCCTTGACTTTTGGGCCTTCAGGCCAGGCCAGGCCAGGCCTCGACCCCCAAACCATGGCCTGATGAGGCCTGTAGGCCAGGCCAGGCCAGGCCTTGGGCCAGGCCCAGGCTGGTCTGGTTCAGCACTTATAAAAAAAAAAAATTACAATATTAACTAACTAATAATAAATAACTAACTAACTTATATTAATAATATTAATAATAACATTAATAATAACTATTAATAACTATTATTAATGTTATATTATTAATAACTATTAATAATATTAATATTATATACCTGTTATATTAATAATATGCTATAAAATATTAACTAACTTATGAATATTAACTAACTTATGAATATTAAATAAACCACGTAGTATATTAATATTAAAATTTAATAAACTAACTTATTAATATTAATAAACTAACTCATATATTAATATATGAATGATTAAATGTATTAATTAAATGTACTTGTAATAAAATTTTGTAAAAATGATGATAGATTTTTGATATTTATTTTATTTTAACATTCTACTACATACCAATATAAGTTGAATGATTAGAACAAAAATAAATATATTTCTCTTAAATTAAAAGAAAATGTAATTTAGATGTAACTGAATATAAAATAAATTAATTTCCTAAATATATGTATAGTTGTTTACTATACACTTCGTAGAAAATACTGTAGATTACACTTTTATTTTTTGAATATAAAGTTAATTTCATTGAAGTAACTAACAACTAAGTAACTAACTTATTATTAATATTAACTATCAACTATGTATAGTTGTTTACTATCAACTAAGTAACTAACTTATTATTAATATTAAATATACTAACTAGTTATATTCATTGAAGATGTATATTAATTAAATGTATCTACAAAAAATCAAGAATGAATAATTAAAATTTTAAACTTTATTGATGTATTAATTAAAACTAATGTATTATAATTTATAAACTACAATAATGAGTAAGTAAAAATTTATACTTTATTGATGAATAATTATAAATTTAAAGTTCAAAAATTATAAAATCATAAATTTAAATTATAAAATCATAAATTATATCTCAAGTATTATTTCCAATTAGTTTTCTAATTGCTTTATAGAATTTTTATTTAAATTGGTACAACAGAATACCTGAAAAATAACCAAAATCATAAATTTTAAACTTTATTGATGTATTAATTAACTAACTTATGAATATTAACTAACTTATGAATATTAAATAAACTAAGTGGTATATTAATATTAAAATTTAATCAATTAACTTATTAATATTAATAAACTAACTCATATAGTAATATTAAAATTTAATCAACTAACTTATTAATATTAAATAAACTAGCTAATATATTAATTAAATGTACTTGCAAGAAATCAAGAATGAATAATTAAAATTTTAAACTTTATTGATGTATTAATTAACTAACTTATGAATATTAAATAAACTAAGTGGTATATTAATATTAAAATTTAATCAATTAACTTATTAATATTAATAAACTAACTCATATATTAATATTAAAATTTAATCAACTAACTTATTAATATTAAATAAACTAGCTAATATGTTAATTAAATGTACTTGTAAGAAATCAAGAATGAATAATTAAAATTTTAAACTTTATTGATGTATTAATTAAAACTAATATATTATAGTTTAGCAATTACAATAATGAATAAGTTAAAATTTATTGTTTATTGATGAATAATTATAAATTTAAAGTACAAAAAATACAAATAATTGGATAAAAAAACATGCAAGGTCTCAGGTTAGGCCAGGCCAGGCCAGGCCCCAGGCCAGGCCCAGGCCAGGCCAGACCAGACTTTTTTTCAGGCCAGGCCAGGCTAGATTTTTGCCTAAAAAAAGCGGCCTTTTCAAGCCTTCTAGGCCAGGCCTGATCGGACCGGGCTTTGACCAGGCCAGGCTTTGACCAGGCCGGGCCCAGGCCGGACCAAGGCCAGGCCGCAGGCCTCGGGCCTTTTGTGCACCACTACATTATATGCATCAAGCCACTTGTCTTTTCACATTGCAAGGGCCAAGCTAGAATTCTTCTATAAATAGAAGCTCATTCCTTCTTTCTTTCTCACCAATTCACTAAAGCTATAGAGAGAGAAGCTATAGAGAGAATAAGAGAGAA
This sequence comes from Panax stipuleanatus, assembly GCA_020205555.1. Lineage (NCBI taxonomy): Eukaryota > Viridiplantae > Streptophyta > Magnoliopsida > Apiales > Araliaceae > Panax > Panax stipuleanatus. Next base: position 116,513,577 of record CM035118.1, on the reverse strand, counting down.
AGAAGAAGAGTATTCTGCTACTACACTATTGCAGTATCCAATCTACTACTAAGGTAAATGATGTTATTTTCTTTCAATACTTGTAAGGGTTGTCATTCTATTCCTTATTAAGCTGTGGAAATAATATGTCTACGCGGATTACCGCATGCCTGATGAATAACCCTTCATATTCATTCTTTATTAATCTGTGAGAATAACCTGTCTACGCGGATTACCGCATGCCTAGTGAATAACCCTTTGTATTCATTCTTTATTAAAGTTGTGGAAATGATCTGTCTACGCGGATTACCGCATGACGGGTGAAAATCCATTTGCAGTTTCGTATATTATTTCATTTCATATTCTTAAATCTAAACTTATTATGGTAAGTATTGCTTCAATAATTCCTGAAATGATTAGAAATTGCTTAAGGTTTTTGCTTCATCTAATATCATTTTACTGGAATATTGGTATGAACTTTCTTATTAAATTTTAATCTTTTTATATCGGGGTACTATTTATACGGTACTATTCACACGGTACTATTCATACAGTACTATTCATGATTACTATTCATAACAAAATTTAATTTTCTTTTCTTTGTCCAAGTTATCTTTTATGAATCTTATTCTTGAAATTGGATCCATGTTTTGATATTCATGTTGACAATTTGGACATTTTTTGAATTCTGTATAAATTGAATTATAAATCTTTAATATTTATCCTTGATCTCACTGGATTCATTCTTTATATCATTGTTTTAATCCTCAGACTTAAATTGTGGTGAAAGTTATCTTTGGTCCGTAGTGCAAAGATGAACTGTTGATTGATGAATATATTTGGCCCATAGTGCAAAGATGGACAGGTGTTTGGCATGATCATGACCACTGATGATATAAACAATTAACTTTGGCCCGTGGTGCATAGATAACTCGTAGATTGGAAAATATTTATTGATTGGTGTTATAGAGATAAAATATTGATGATGAACTTTTAAATCATAGAAGATAGTAGATATCATGCTCTACTTGACTCTTCTAATGGATTACTATTTTCGCTGCAGTTGTTGATCTAAAACTTGTTGTCTGTTGTATTCTATCAGATTTTTCCCTGTTGAGGACTAAAGATAATTTGTTCTACATTATCTTAGTCATAATATTCTTTACTGGGCTAATTGAGCTCACCCTTTTCCTTTTGGTTCCATTGTTCTTCTCAGGAAGCGAGAGTGTAGCTGGGACTAGTCGGGGAGTGGAGTAATGGTCTAAGATGGTTACTATAGTAGTCCTCACTATTCTATAAAATAGTGTGATAATAATTGTAATAAGGACTTAATTTGAGCGTTGATATTTTTGTGTCATATACGACACAATATTTGTATTAAAACTCACAGTTTATGTGTGGTTATATTTTGTACGACAGAGTAATAGTTGGAATAAGAAGTTTGTATTTGGATTCTGTACCATGTATTTGGCGACTCAAAATGGGTTGTGTGGACCTATTTTGGGGACGTCACAGTTGATATCAAAGTTTAGGGTTATGATCTCTGACGGAGATCTGAGGCTAGAACTAGTAAGGGAGAGACGAATAAAATCTTCGCTAGTGTGTCATACCTAAGCTTATTTGTTATTTAATTGGTCGGTCGGAATATAGGGATAATATGTGACTGTTAATTTCTTTAATTAACCCTTGTTTTATGGAAGTATTTGAGAATGGTATCTGAAAATCGGGAGATAAACAATGGAGCATATGAGACCATTGAGACACAACCAATCAATAACTAGGATAATGTGCATCAGGAAGGCAATAATCCTCATGTAAACAACACCACCGACCAAACGATGAATGATGGGGGTGTTTAGGAGTTTTCTACAATTCATGGAAAACCAGACGAGAGGGACTCCTATTCAAAATACAGGTGGAAATAATGATAACTCACTGCTGGTCACTGCTAAGAAATTCAAGGAGTTGGGACCGCCGGAGTTTTTGGGAAAGTTAGAGCCATTCAAGGCAGAAGCTTGGATTAAGCAGATCACCAAAATATTTGATGTTTTGGGATGCACAGAGGAGAAAAAGGTCCCTTCGCCACCTTTATGTTGCGTGGAGAGGTAGATTATTGGTCGGAATTTGTGAAACGTACTCAGCTTTCCGCACTTAAGATGTCTTGGGAGAAGTTCCGGGAATTGTTCAACGACAAGTACTTTCCAGAAAGTATTCGTCAGATGAAGGAGGTGGAATTCATCTAACTGGAACAGAACAATATGACTGTATCACAATATGAGGCCAAGTTTGTAGAATTATCCCGGTTTGCATCCCATTTGGTGGATAATGAAGAACGAATAACACGAATATTTTTGAGAGGTTTGAAACTTGAAATTCGTCAATACCTCATTTCTCATAAACTTTGTTTATATTCAGATATTGTGAATAGGGCTCAATTATTGGAGCGAGATAATGAGACTGTTCAACCAAAGGACAATAACCTACAGTATGATAATAGTCGTACCGGTGGCAACAATCATTGGAACAATGATAACCAGCGTGGAGGGAATTATCATGCCAGAAATGGTAACCACTTCGTGGTAATCATGGCCAAGATAATAGAAGAAGTGAGTCAGGTGGAAATTTCAAAAAGAGAATATTCAACAATGACAACGGAAAGACATCGACAGCAGCACCAGCACCAGCAATCGTTTTTAGGGGAGGGGAACAACCACCGGTCGTATGTTATAAATGCGGACAAGAGGGACACATCAGTCCAAATTGTACACAGCAACCCAAAGTGTGTTATAATTGCAGAAAAGAAGGTCACATAGCTCGAGTGTGCCCTATAGCGAAGTCAAGCCCAGCTGGGATGGTGACACCTAAGGCTGTCCTAGATAAGTCAAAGTCGGTGGTTTAAGGGAGAGATTTTGTCATGACTTTCCAAAAAGCGAGGAACCCGAACAAAGTTATCACGGATAAGCTAATCATAAACTCTTGCGAAGCCTATACCTTATTAGATACCGGTTCTACCCATTCTTTTATTTCACCTGCTTGTGCTCAACGTTTGAACTTGACCCCTGAGAAATTAGACTTTGATTTATCTGTTGAAACTCCGTTGGGAGAAACCTTTGTTACATCCATAGTTTACAAATCTTGTTTGATTCAAATTGGCACCCTCAGATTACTTGTTGATCTCATCTCTTTGAAAATACTTGCATTTGATGTGGTTTTAGGAATCGACTGGTTAACCACTCATCATGCTAAAATTGATTATTTTCGTAAGGTTGTTAGCTTTCATATTCCTAACCAACCTATTATGCAAATTCAAGCAACCAAACCACTAAAATCAATCACTGTCATTTCAAGTCATAAAGCTATTCGTTTATTGAAAAACGGATGTCAAGCTTTCTTAGCCATGTCACCGATTTAAACAAGAATACGTCATATTTGAATGATATTTTTGTTGTTAATAAATTCCCTGATGTATTTTGTGACGCCCCCAGAATAGGTCCAGTCAACCCAACCCATTCTGAGTCGCCAAATACATGGTACAGAATTCAAATACAAACTTTTATATCACACGGCCGTGCAAAATACGACCACACAACTGTGAGTGTCAATACAAATATGTAAAAAATATTAATATTCAAACTAAGTCCTCATTACAATTATTATCACACTATTTATCAGAAATAGTGAGGACTACTACTCGGACCATCACTCTATCCCCCGACTAGTCCCTGCGACATTCTTATTTCCTGAAGAGGACAATAGATGAAAAGGGTGAGCTCAACTAGCCCAGTAAAAAATATTATGACTAAGATAATGAAAAATAAATTATCGTTAGTCTTCAACAATTCAGATAAAATATTATTGACAACAAGTTTTAGATCAATATTCGCAGCGAAAATAACCATTCATTAGAAGAGTTAAGTAGAGAATGAAGTCTATTATCTTCTATGATTTAAAAGTCCATCATCAATATTTTATCCCTGTAACATCAATCAATATACATCTCGAATCAAATATTCATCTTTGCACTACAGGCCAAAGATATTCATTTGTATCACCAATGGTCATGTTCATCTCAACACCTGTCATCTTTGCACTACGGCCAAAGATATTCATCAGGTAATCATTCCTCTTTGCTCTACAGGCCAAAGATATTCATTTATATCACCTTTTAGGACTGAGGATGACGAAAAATTATATAAATAACGAATCCAGTGAGATAAAGACAAAGATTAAGGATTTGTATTTTAGTTTATCAAAGTTCAAGAATATACCATAATAATACTTTGTGGAGCAAAATTCAAGAATAAAGCTCAAAACTTAGATCCAATCAAAGATAGGAACCTTAACAAATAATTTGGACAAATAGAAGAAAATTTATTTTTTTCGTGAATAGTGCCGTATACGTGAATAGTGCCGTATACGTGAATAGTAACCCCGACGGAAAAAGTAAGAATTTCATAATAAAATCCATGCCAATATTTTGGTATAATGATATCGAAAAGAACATCATTTACGAAAGAAAATAACATCCCTTACCTCAAAAGAATAGTACTTCTGACTGGAATATCGGATATAATATCGAAAGAAACTTGCACTGAATAGTAACACTCAAAGTATCTAAATACTCATAAAAATACGCTCGATAATATAGAGAGAGAAAACTTCTGATTCTGGTGTGATTTTCAATTCTAACCTAAGCACCCTATTTATAGGAAAAGCTTAGGATGCCAAAGTAGACTTTTTTAATAAAATAATATTTTTTTTAAAAAAATTTCCACCGCCTCATGATCCAAAAGCCATCAGCCACCAGCCCCCGGTGGGGCCCGCCTCCTATTAAAAAAATATTTATTTTCCAAAACTTCAATAATTCATAATAAATAGCCCCTTTGTCAGAAAAATACAAATTCTATGTCTTTTTCATAGGAAATTTAATTCTCTACAACTTTGTAGAAGAAAGTTTTTCCAAATTTCAAACAGAAATTATCCGAAATCAATAAACGGATGATTTTTCATACCAAAATACTGATAAAAACACATCAGCACTAATTCCTTCTTTTATATCCACAAAATAAATATTTCCTTATCATATAAATCAATAATTAATTATTCACAAACAATATTACAGAACTACAATATTGACAACCAGGTCGTTCCCAGGAAAGAGGGGGCCTTCCGATAAGGACTTCTCCTTACTGGCGCGCAATTAAATAATCCCTCCTAGACAGAACTTCCTTAGACATTGTCAATAATGCTATCTAATAATATTATTCAAATAATATGAATTATTGAGTTGATAATGTGAAATACTGTGCAATGACAATTATTGAATCAATAATATAAAATATTGAACAGTAATTACTGTAACAATAATTGAGTAAGTGCATTCTCACGTAAGAATCAATAATTCAAAATACTGTGCAATACCGTGTGCTACTGTGCAACACCGCGTATTACTGTATTTTAACCACCGGGTATTTCAACAGTACTAACGGTAACAACTACGCCGTTATTTTATAAAAATGTTATTTCTGTCGCTTTCTATATTTGACAGTTATTCTGTTGTGGGGCCCACAAATAGCTGCGCCGTCGTACGAATATTCCCCGACATTAAGAATATTCCACGACCAAACGAATATTCCCCGACAACAATGAATATTTTATAACCACTTGCTTATTTTAAAATATTTGCACATTTCACCCATAACTTTTCACATTTATCAAATCAACACCTTACCATTTCGAAATAATATATAAAGAAAATTAAATCTTTATTCATAAAAGTTGGGGTCTTACATATTTTCCGAAGAACTTCCTAGCCTACCCCCGGAACGTGAAATTAAATTTTTTATTGACCTTGAACCCGGTACAAAACCCATTTCCAAAACCCCCATATCGAATGGCTCCTATTGAACTTCAGGAATTAAAGGTCCAACTACAGGAGTTGTTAGACATCGACTTTATTCATCCGAGTACATCGCCTTGTGGTGCTACTGTGTTATTCGTAAAGAAAAAAGATGGGAGTATGCGACTTTGTATTGACTTTGTATTCGTAAAGTCGGTTTCGTGCTAAAGATCTGGAGACACTACCTGTATGGGGAGAAAGTGGAGATCTATACGGACCATAAGAGCCTTAAATATTTTTTCACTCAAAAGGAACTCAACATGCGACAACGACATTGACTTGAGATGTTGAAAGATTACGACCATACCATCCAATACCATCCTGGAAAAGCGAATGTGGTAGCTGACGCGTTAAGTAGAAGACCATATGCAGGAACGAGTGCAATGATGTCAACACAAAGGCCCATTTTGTATGACTTACAATGGATGGAGATAGAGTTAAGACTCCAAGGACCCACGTGAAGATGGTAAATATACGCGTAGAACCAACTTTAATTGATAAAGTTAAAGCCGCTCAAGCTACAGACCCGGAGCTGATAAGTATGAAGAAGAAAGTATAAGAAGGTGCTATTCCAGAAGCAAGAATCGATGAAGAAGGAATACTTCGAGTCAACTCCAGACTTTGTGTTCCTAACGACTCCGATTTAAAATATAAAATCATGATGGAGGCATACAACACACCGTTTGCAATCCATCTTGGAAGTACCAAAATGTAACGTGATCTTCAACATACATTTTTGTGGAGCAACATTTAGAGAGAGATCGCGGAGTTTATCTCGAGGTGTTTAACTTGTCAACGTGTCAAGGCAGAGCATCAAGTGCCAAAAGGTCCATTGCAACCACTTGAAATTCCAGAATGGAACTGGGAACAGATCAACATAGATTTCATTACGGGTCTTCCTAAGGTTTCTCAAGGCATAGATGCAATTTGGGTCATTGTCAATGGATTAACCAAGTCCGCTCATTTCTTGTATATACGAGAAATTTATTCACTTGAACGTCTTGCTCGTATGTACATAAATGAGATTATAAAACTGTATGATATGCCAGTATCCATAGTTTCTGATCGAGACCCAAGATTCACTTCACGATTTTGGGTCAGCTTGCAGAAAGTTTTGGGCACTGATTTACGATTTAGTTCTGTATATCATCCTCAAACAGATTGGCAATCGGAAAGGACTATTCAAACTCTTGAAGATCTATTGAGACTCTGCATTCTAGAGTTCAAAGGAAGTTGGGACACATACTTACTATTGGTGGAATTCTCCTACAATAATAATTATCAAGAAAGTATAGGCATGCTCCATTCGAGGCGTTGTATGGACGAAAGTGTCATTTTCCAGTATACTGGGACGAGGTGGGTGAAACAACATTGTTGGGACCAGAGTTGGTACGCATGACTACAGAAAAGATTTAAATGATCCGACAACGTATACAAATAGCACAAGATTGACAAAAGAGTTATGCTGATCTTCATCGAAGGGACGTGGAATTTAATGTCGGAGACCATGTATTGTTACGTGTTGCTCCATGGAAAGGAGTTACGAGATTCGGAAAAAGAGTAAAGATCAATCCACGATTTATTGGTCCATTTGAAATCATCAACCGAGTAGGAACTGTGGCCTATAGACTTGCTTTACCGCCAAGCATGTCTCGTGTTCATAACTTTTTTCATATATCCATGCTACGTAAATATGTGAAAGACCCAAACCACATTATTGAATCAGAACCAGACGAGATAGCTGAAGATTTAACGTATGAGGAGGTATTTGTCAAGATCTTGGATAAGGAACATATTCTACGCTCAAAGGTTATACCTCAAGTCAAAGTTTTATGAAGAAACCATGATATTGATGAAATGACCAGGGAGTTTGAATCTGAAATGAAAGCAAGGTATCCTCACCTCTTCGAAATACTAGGTACGTAAATCAATTTTGAGGACGAAATTTCATAAGGAGGGGAGGTTGTAAGACCCCAACTTTTATGAATAAAGATTTAATTTTCTTTATATATTATTTTTAAATAGTAAGGTGTTGATTTGATATAATGTTATAGTTATGGGTGATTTGTGCAAATTTTACAAAGTAAGCAAGTTGTCATAAAATATTCGTTGTGTCGGGGAATATTTTTTTGTTGGAGAATATTCGTACGACGGCGCAATCATTGGTGGATCCCACAACGGAATAATTGTCAGATATAGAAAGAGACAAAAATAACCTTTTTATAAAAATAACGACAAGACTTTTACCGTTAAACTGTTGAAATACCCGGTGATAAAAGTACAATAATACGCGTTGTTGCACAATAGCACACGGTATTGCACAGTATTTTTGATTATTGATTCTTACGTAAGAAGTCACTCAATATTTTATTCAATAATTGCCACAGTAGTTGCTGCATAGTATCTCATATTATTGTTTCAATAATTGTTACAGTACCATCTGTACAATATTTTATATTAGTAAATTAATAATTGTCACGACATAGTAACTCATATTATTGATTAGCATTATCGGCAATGTCTAGAAAGTTCTGTCGAGAAAAGGGGTTAGGTTATCTAATTGCACGCCAATAAAGAAAAATCCTTATCGGAATGCCCCCTTTTTTCTTAGAACGATTTGATTGTCAATATTGTGAATCTATAATATTAATTGTGAATAATTATTGAAGGATTAAAAAGTAACAACAACAATTTCAGAAATGCTGGCTCCAATGAAAATTCAAATACATGCTTCGAATGCAATCAACTTGGACGCTTCAAGAAGGATTGTCCTAAACTAGCAAACAACAAAGTGCTAGTGGCTGAAGAAGGCTGGGATCTAAGTGATGAAGAAGGAAATGCTGAACAACCCGAGAAAATTGCAAATCTATGTCTAATGGCAGACAATGAATCATCACCAAAATCTGAGATAAATTCAGAACATTAATTACCTAGTACTTCATTTGTCACACTTAGTTAAGATAATATAAATGAAGAACATCATGAACTACAAGAAGCATACAATTGTCTTTATGAAGATAATGATATAATTAAAGAAGATTTTATTAAACTAAAAATTTCATTAAAAAAATTAATTAAAACTAATAGAAATCTAAAAATAGAAAATTCAAATCTAATCATAATTAATGAAACTTTAAAAGAAGAAAATGAGAAACTAGAAAAATATAAATCTCGAAATCAAAAATTCAACACTTATTATTTCTATTAAAAATCTTGAAATTGAAAATTCAACTTTTGCTGTACTTATTGAAAATTCTCAAACACTAAATCAAGAGTTAAGTAAAGAAATTGAAACAGTCAAGGAAGAAAATTCTTCTTAACAAATAAAAGAGAAAAATGAAGAATCCACCTTAATAAATCAACTTAAAATGTTGACTATAGAACGGGATGATTTAAACTCAACAGTCTTAAAATTTACAAAAGGTAAAGATAATCTTGATGTTATGCTCAGTCAACAAAAATGTGATTTTAACAAAGAAGGATTAGGATATATCGGAGAATCTAGTAAGACAAAAGATAAAGGACTCTACCATGTTAAAAGCAAAGAAAAAGAAAGTCATGCATCTTCTTTTTCTAAATGTTCTTAATGTAACAGGAATGGTCATTCTATTTACTCATGTAATGCCAAAAATGAAAATTATAAAGGAAAAATGTTTTGGGTACCGAAAGGAACTTACAATACACCTATTATCACAATAAGAACATCTCATGAAGGATCATCTAGAAACATTCATCAAAATCCTTCAAGATACAATAATAGAACAAATCATGCATCTTACAGACCTGCTACTCATAGAACACTCGTGTCTACTAAAACTTATTATCATGTACTTAATTTTGTAAAGGAAAATACAAATGATCCTTATACAAAATGGAAAACTTACCCAAAGGACCCTTCTTATTAAAGGGTACCAATTTGTGAATTTAATATATGTTGCAGGTATGTCTCACAGCTGATTCTAGTAAAAATAAATGGTACCTTGATAGCAGTTGTTCAAGACACATGACAGGCGACAAAATAAAACTAAACAATCTACAAGCTACAGACTATTGTGAGGTAGCATTTGGAGACAACAACAAAGATAAAGTTATTGGAATTAGAAGTGTTGGAAATAAACACATAACCATCTCTAATGTTCAATTAGTCACAGGACTCAGGTACAGTCTTCTATCAATTAGTCAATTATGTGACAGTGGTTTTAAAATAACTTTCAGTCCTCATAATTGTTCAATATTTGACCAATTTGGTAAATTGATTTTATTATGTCGTAGAAGTCAAAATGTGTACACGTGTGACCTAGATACATACTCACACCTGGAAAATGTGTCTTATGTCGGCCAATGACAATCCATGGCTGTGACATCGTAGGTTAGGACACATTAACATGAAATTAATTAATAACATATCTTCTATGGAACATGTTCGTGGTCTTCCAAAATTAAAATTTCTAAAAGATCATATATGTGAAGCCTGTGAATTAGGAAAATAAATACATGCATCTTATAAACCTAAACTCACAGTGTCAACCTCTCAACCACTAGAACTCTTGCATATGGATTTGGTGGGTCCTATTCCTAAACACATCATATGGGGTGCTGTTTATATTCTATTCCTAGTTGATGACTAATCACGATTCACATGGGTTGACTTTCTGAAATTCAAAAATGAAGCGATAAACTCCTTCTCAGCATTATGTAAGAAAATTCAAAATCAATAGGAAAACTCTATTGTTTATACTCGGTCTGATCATGGAAAAGAATTTGATAATTCTGATTTCATAATGTTCTGTGATGAGCACAGTATAAGCCATAACTTTTCTGCTCCATACACACCACAATCAAATGGTGTGGTAGAAAGGAAAAATCGTACCTTACAAGAAATGGCCAACACTATGCTAAATGAATACCGTATTCCTAAATACTTTTGGGCCGAAGCAATTGCAACATCGTGTTATATCTTAAATCGAGTCTTACTAAGACCTATATTGTTGAAAATACCCTATGAGCTTTATTATAAAAGAACACCAAAAATAAATTACTTTCGTGTTTTTGGGAGTAAATGTTTTATTTTAAACACAAAACAATATTTGGTGAAATTCGATCCCAAATCTGATGAAGGAATATTTCTGGGATATTCACTTAATAGTAAGGCTTATAGAGTATTCAATAAAAGAACTCTAGTTGTTGAGGAGTCAATGAATGTAACTTTTGATGAATCTGAACCTCCTCCTAAATATAAAGAGCTAGTAGATAATGATATTGTCATTGAAGACATTTTCAAAAATATGAAAGAATTAAAAATAGACAATACATCTCCACCTGTCAATGTTAATCCTCTTGAAAATCTTAATCCACAGTTAAATGACTTTCCCAAGGAAACACCTGTCATTAGAAATCATCCTATAGAAAACATAATTGGTGATATCGATAAAGGGATTCTTACGAGATCACAAGTTCAAAATCCAGATGGTCATCTATCTTTCTTATCTCAAATTGAGCCTAAAAACATAAAAGATGCATTGCTTGATGAAGATTGGATTATAGCTATGCATGATGAACTTGAACAATTCACAAGAAACAAAGTTTGGGAATTAGTTCCAAAACCTGAAGAAACTTCTATTATTGGAATTCGATGAGTTTTTCGTAATAAATTACATGAAAATAGAACTGTCATACGCAATAAGGCAAGACTAGTTGCACAAGGGTATAATCAACTTGAAGGAATTGATTACGATGAAACTTATGCTCTTGTTGCTAGAATTGAATCTATACGAATGTTACTAGCTTTTGCATGCCATAAAGATTTTAAACTATTTTAAATGGATGTCAAATCTGCCTTTTTAAATGGTATTATTGAGGAGGAAGTTTATGTTAAACAACCTCCTGGTTTTGAAGATACTAATTGTCCTGATTATATGTATAAATTGCATAAAGCTTTATATGGTTTAAAAAAGGCCCCAAGAGCATGGTATGAACGATTAAGTAAATTCCTGTTAGAAGATGGATTTAAAAGGGGTACCGTCGATACTACTTTGTTCACAAAATATAAAAATGATGATATCCTTATTTTACAGATCTATGTTGATGATATCATTTTTGGTTCTACTAACATTTCTTTGTGTAATGATTTCTCTGAAAGCATAAGTAAGAAATTTGAAATGAGCATGATGGGAGAATTAAATTTCTTCCTAGGATTGCAAATCAAGCAAGGAGAAAAAGGTATTCATATCTCTCAATCTAAATATTGCAAAGAAATGATTAAGAAATTTGGATTAGAATCTGTAAAACCTCTTAATACTCTTATGTCAACCACTGATAAATTAACTGCTGATGAAAATGGAATAAGTGTTGACACAAAGAAATATAGAGAAATGATCGACAGTCTTCTATACATTACAGCCAGTAGACCTAACATTATGTTCAGTGTCTATAAATGTGCTAGATTCCAATCAAACCCTAAGGAATCACACTTGATTGTAGTAAAAAGAATATTTCGTTACCTAAAGGGAACTACAGATATAGGTCTATGGTATCCTAAAGGTCAACCATTTGATCTTGTTTGTTTTTCAGACTCTAACTATGCCGGTCATCATATTGATCGAAAAAGCACAAGCGACACGTGTTAGTTTCTGGGTGGATGCTTAGTTTCTTGGTTCTCTAAGAAACAAAACTCAATGTCCATCTCAACCACCGAAGCAGAATATATAGCTGCTGCACGATGTTGTGCACAGATATTATGGATGAAACAAACCCTGGCTGATTACAATAAAATGTTTAACTGTGTCTCAATTTTATGTGATAACACCAGTGCTATAAATCTGAATAAAAATACTGTATTACATGCTAGATCGAAACATATAGATGTCAGACATTATTTTTTACGCGATCATGTAAACAGTGGCATTATCAAGTTAGAACATATCGACACAGAATTAAACATTGCAGACATATTTACTAAACCTTTAAGTTCTGAAAGATTCTGCAAACTACGACTGGATTTAGGTATGTTAGATATCTCAACCTAATTATTATTACATTTAAAATATTTTTTGTTAATACTTTTATTAAAACTATTTTTATTTCTAAAAGTTATATATAACATCAATATACATTTTTCTTATTTATATAATTATAGTATTTATAAATATTTTTATATGTTAGAATTAAAGTTATCAAATACATATAGTTTACATAAGTTATTAAATGGGGCATCTGTGCCCCATTTCCCTATACTTTTTATTATTTTTTCTTTTTCACATTTATGTATAGAGGATGCTGATGTAGAAAGCAAACTTATGTACTACTTTCACATATATACGATGATGCTTAGCCATTTTATTTATCACATATGCTTTCATGATGCATGCTTTATATATCATCATTTTGCAATTATAAATTATCAGTTAGAATTCACCTTTGTATGGTCTTTGTGATACAATTTTTTCAGATAGCGTTGTCTTTATTTACTCGTATAGACCACTCGCCACCTAGCTGCATGGATTTTTGTCTGAGATGCTGGTATGATAGTCTGCCTACTCCTGATCGTATAGTAGTGGAACAATTTCTTGGCCATTCTATGTTATATTTGTCCTTCCAAGTGCCGGAGGGATTCATCGACGGGTTGCTGTCATACTGGATCCCAAAGAGACATGTCTTCAGGTTCGGATTAGATGAGCTCACTCCTACCGTAGAAGAGTATTGTTGGATTTCGGGCCCTTGTGATAGAGTGGCGATTGACCAGATGCGTCACCAGTTCATGACTATGACGGACTTGAGGCGGTCGATCATTTTAGTAGGGGTTACTGGTGGACATGTTGTGTCGATGGATTTCTTGGTAGATCTCTTCGGTTATTCTGAAAACTTCTCCGTGTATTGAGGTGACTTTGATATTTCTGAGGATACATGGTACACGACGCGAGTTGATGCACTGATGAAGCGTGTTCTATTTTTTTGTATATGCCCATCTATACCGATCATATGGACGTTGGGGTGTCGATGGTGTTCAAGGCCCTTCATGATGACTTTACCATCCTTCTGTTGATTCTGGCTTAGACATTGATATCGACCTCTCATTGTCAGACTTTTGGAGATCGGGAATTCCGAGGTAGCTCAGTCCTTTTATGTCTGGTTTATTACCCATCTGAGGCCGATCAGCCGCTTCCGCCATCATGGATACTGCTTTGGCAATAATATACCTCTTTCTTACTTCTTTCGCTCGACCTCATGTGTGGACATCACATGTTGGACCAAATTCCTTTCTGCCATTGAGGACCCATTCGAGATAGTGATGTACCCGGGGTACTATTCTTTCCTGAGCTTTGTTACTCACGTAGCTGATTTTAACTTCCTTCCTTTGGCGGGCCTGAGAGGCATTACTACCTACCATCCTCTGGTGGTTACAAGCCAGTTTGATCAGTACCAAAAGGTTCATTTTTTTGAGGGAACGTCAGATTATTACTTCCCCGTCCTTTTCGCTACTGAGGTAGATTTAACACGGGTTTACGGATTCTAGTCTCATAAACAGACTGCCGAGTTCAGAGATGGTCATCACGGTAGCTCGTCAGAGTATTTGGCCTGGTTGGAGGTGGCCTAAGCGCCTGCTGTTGTTGATCGCGCAGAGTCGGGGGCATAGTCTAGTGATGATGAGGAGCTAATGGAGGACCCGATATCCCCGATTGAGGACGAGTTATTTACTAGGTTAACCAAGTTTTTGCCCAGAGCGACTCCTAGTTCTACCTCTCCTTCAGCTTCTGCTCTAAGGGATATATTAGCTCGTCAGGTGCATATTCTTACCTTTGAGCGGGATCAGGCGCAGACTTTGATTCTGACTGCGTTGGACGGTATGGACACAACCTATGATGAAAGGGATGCGACTCTTATTGCCAGAGACAAGACCATTGCTAAGAGGGACATCCTCAAGTCATTTGTGGATGATTTTAAGGATCAGGCTCGGGTCATGGTAGATCGTTAGGATGGGACTGTCCGGACATCACTGGAGCTTTTAAGGTGCATTGATGCGATGGAGTAGGAGCTAAGGGCCACTCCTCCGACTGCAGAGACGGCTGGATATTTGAAGCTGTTGGCCCGCCTTACTTTAGATTTGAAGCTTTCATTTAATTTCCTGTATAGACTACGTTATCTTTTTGTCTTACATTCATAAACAAATTTTGTATGCTATACCAATAATATATATGAAAATCAACATGTTTAGCCAACTTTCCTCTTTGAGTACGTCCTGGTCTTATATACTAATTGTCATTTTATCTTTATAACTTGTTATCTCGGTATATTTCTATCATTTTCCTTTCAGGGACTTATGTTGGATTTGATGGAGAGATGTCGAGGTGCCTTCAGGTTCTTTTGACATGGGCTATTGACTTGGTTCTTTGGAAAGCAGGCTTTCTGATATGAGGTGAGTTGCTGAGGATTTTGCATTTGGGGATATGTGATGGGATATTCTGTATTTTCTGAGGATTAGATCACACCATGGATGACTACCTATGTACTCCTGTAGATGCGGGGAGATCAGGTCTTACGTAGTTCAGGCTGAAATAATGAGGACCTGATTAATTTTTTTCTTTTTTTTTACAAAGGGAAATGCTTGTTGTAGAGGTGTTATAGACGTAGTATCGCTTTACTGCATTAGAATTGAACATATGCGGAAACACTTCACTGTCCATCTCTTGTAACCTTAAGGCTCCACGTGATAAAGCTGTTTTGACAATGAAAGGCACCCAGTTCGGGGTGAGTTTTCCTTTGGCTATGTCTTGGCCTGTGATGATCTTTAATACCAGGTCATGCTTTTTGAACTCCTGGGGTCGTACCTTCTTGTTGTAAGATCGAGATATCCATTGCTGGTATAACTGACCATAAAATATAATTGCGGTCCTTTTCTCACCTATTAGAGATAACTGGTCGTACCAATCTTGGAGCTACTGGCTTTCATCTATTTGGGCATCTATCAATAATATAAGTGAAGCCATTTCAACTTCTATGGGGAGTTTGACTTCCATGCCATATACCAATGAGTAGGGTGTTGCCCTAATTGAAGTGTGAAAGTATGTTCGATAGGCGAGCAAGGTCAGGGGCAACAAATCAGGCTATCCCCGGTGGTTACCCGACATCTGTTCCGTGATCTTTTAGATGCTCTTGTTGGCAGCTTCCACAAAGCCATTCATTTTTCGATGGTAGATAACCGAGTTGAGGCGTTTGATATTGAACTTACTACGTATTTCCCTTATCATTTTGTTGTTCAGGTTTTTTTTGCGTTGTTTGATACGATAACCTTTAATTGTCCGTATCGACATATAACGTTGTTTTTGATGAAGTTGATGATGACTTCCTTAGTAACCTTGGGGAAGAAGGCTGCTTCCACTGATTTAGTGAAGTAGTCGATCATAGTGAAGATAAATTTATGATCGTTACTGGCTTTGGGCTCGACTGGCCCAATCACGTCCATCCCCCACATAGAAATGACCATGGTGATGTCATGCAATATATCTAGTTAGGAGGTGCATGAATAGTGTTGGCATGAACTTGACATTGACAATATCGCTTGATGTGGTCGTCATAATCGGCTTTGAGGGATAGCCAATAGTGTCCCATCCTTAATATTTTTTTGGCAAGCATTGGGCCACTTATATGCGGACCGCACATTCTACTGTGCACTTCATCCATAAGCTTCTGGGCTTGATCTTTGTCTATAAACCTTGAGAGTCCTATGCACATGTCTCTTTTTTAGAGGGCATCCCTGCTTAAATAGAACTTCATTGCCATTTTTTGGATTCATTTCCTTTCAATCTGGCTTGCCCCAGAGGGGATCGATGGTGTGGTACCATGGTGACCTGGTGGGAGATATTTCAATCAATATTTCCCCTACACCATTCCCGTAAGCGGGTGTATCTTGTATAATGAATTTGATAGCATGTGCATCCTTCCTCATAGATACGTGAATTAGGGATGCCAGAGTGGCTAATGCGTCTATGAAATCATTTCTATTTCCGGGGACATGCATGAAGGCTATGTCTTCAAATTTGTTAGCCATTTTGGTAACAAGCCAATGGTATGGTAATAAGTGCAGCTCTTTGGTGATGTATGCCCCCATGGATTATTTGATGACCATCTTCGAGTCTTCTAAGACTACTAACCTTTTGACTCCCATTGATTGAGCCAATCTAGGGTTCGACCGCTGTTGACTTTTATCTGTCTTCACGGTTGTTTCTGAAGTTGATTTAATGTTTCCCTGAACTATCTTTGGGGAATTAATTTGATGTTTCTCGGGGCTATCTCCGGGGGTCTGATTTGATGATTTTCTGGGGATGTCTCCGGGGGTTTGGTTTGATTATTTTCCTGGGGCTTTCTCCGAGGGTCTAGTTTGATGTTATAGACTTCTAGGGTTGTCTTTGGAAGATAAAAGATGGTTTTGCCCTCCTACATGGTTAATAACAGGAATACAAAATTTTGAGTGTCTACAACGTCATGATATCGCACTGTCTCTATAATACATTGAAGATTCTGTCATTTTATGACTTTGTCATACTATAACATACCGTAGTGGGTTGACGATTCTATGATCACGTCCAACTCTAGGTTTGATTGCAATGATGATTCCATCATCTGTTATATGTACACCATGTTAAATGATGCATTGATAACTATGTAAAATATATTTTAATATTTTTAAATTATTTTTATCTTGCTGAAAAAATTAACATCGACATATGAATAATAACATTTTTTAAGACTTATTGATTCAATAATCTTATCTAGTATTTTTAAAAAATGTAAACATCAGCACGATGTCAATAAATTTTGAAATCTAACATAGTTAGAAGATTTATAATATCTATTTTTTCTTTATCAACTTCAATTTTCTCCATCGCTCCACTATTTAATCATTCTATCTATTTCTAATACTCTTTAATGCTTACCACACTGAAAATTCTCATTTCTTAATCCTTAACCTTTCTATACCCTCGTGTAGTTCATCAATCTTACCACACGTTATGAGTTCAGGAACTTTCTACAATAATATGAGTTTAGGAACTTGTGTTATTAATATATAGTCTAAGAACATATCAAGGACTGTCCATATGTTTAGGGGCTCAAAAATATACCATAGTGTTATAAGTCACAAACTTACCATAAGCTTGAGTTTTTAGAGCATGCACTTAATCTTATATTCTCTAACTATCAAATATATACATGAGAGAAGAATCACCTTCTCACTATATGTATATATATATATATATATATATATATATCGATAGCGTGACACCAATATTTTAACGATTATCAATGTGATAAACTAATTAGTCGTTCAACCAAGCACAAAACCCCTGCCCATACAAAGGTTTGTACAACTCAGCTATCACATGAGTCCTCAATTGAAATCCCACACAATCTTAGTTTTCTCTTTTCTCACTATAAAATTTCTTTAATTCGTATCTCATCATTTCAACTTTTTCTAAGTTTTCCTCGTACTATTTTATAGTACATTCTCTTAATAGCGTCAAGCTATATCTTTCCAATTGTTTAACATATCATCTGTCATTCCAAAATTTAATCTGATCATGTCGTGAGCTTATTTGACAATACAATTCTCTTTTACCCCTACGATTGCTTCATCCTACTATCTTCTTATTCTTCTCTATCATATTATATTATGATTTCCTATACGCTTTTTGTCTTATAGACTTTGTCTATTCATCATTACTTGTTATCTTTATTATCAGAGTCGGGTAACTCCGAATTCTTATATTTTATAACGCTCCTAGATTCTTCTTTATCTTCTTCTAATCTTACACATATTTATCCTCTTCGTTAATTAATAATGAATTTCCTAAATTCATCTCTTATCACTTAAACTCTATCCAAGTTTATTTCTTATCGTCCTTATCATCATCTCTACGTTTATAACTTAAGGTACTCTTACCTAAGTTTTATAACCTATTCGCTTTGATACCAACCTGTAACGCCCCCAAATTCGGGTACCTGTTACCTCGAACCTGGTGCACTACGTTACAACATTCATCTAAATATATATAACCTTTATTAATAAATTAATGAATACAACCTTGCTTTGATACTAATTAATACATTAGTTCCTTATATTCCAGAAACCGTAACCTTATCAATATGTTATTACATATATATATATATCGTTTTGATCCGATTTATACATCTCAAATTATAAACAATACGTTTCACTTTGATACATTGATTGTAAATAGTTATGGTCTCACAACTCCAGGTTTTTCTAATCTTTAATAATACAAAACATCTTTAATTCAGAGTAATAAAGTAACTATTTCATTAATAACATTAACTTCTAAATACATCAAGTACTTCTATTCTTTAAACATTCATTTTCCTTTGCCGCTATCAAAACCCCTGGATTTCTTTAGCTTTGCTAAAAACAATTATTTATTGCAAGGGTGAGCAACTAAGTTGCCCAGCAAGTTTAAAAGTTATCACATACACATAGTTCACATTTCACATAATTCACATTTCAAATATAATTTATCTCCTTCATGCTTTGCATTTTATACATGTTTCATGCTTTCTCATGTTGTGCATTTATTCATGCACCAAAATGTTCATACATAGCAGTTAAACATGCTTCATGCTTATCATATTCTTCATATCAAAATATAGTAAGTTTTCATAACTCAACTATTCAATCATTAATTAACTTCAATAAATTCATATCACAGTAAATCACTTAGTGCACATCTCAAACCATTCACAAGAATTACATATAATACAAGAAATACTTGCACATAACAATTAACAAGCACACATAAAAATAAGTTCTGAAAAACTTCCATGACTCAGTATCTCTTCCTTGAGTATGCAAATAATCCTTCCCAAATGTTTACCTACAACATTCATAAGAATTTGCTTAATAAAGGTAATCGTCACCTTTTAAGGTTTACCGATGGTGATTATCCTAACCTAACTCAGTAACCACTTTTCCGACTTAATCCAAACACAAACATTCCTTCTCATCATAAATATACTATTGTCATAATAATATGTGATTAATATCTAAATATATTCATACGTCAAATCTTAACACATCCAGTCGATAGGAATTATTTCTACAATTCCCTACTTGTCGGTAATTAATAGTTTTTAATCCGTTGGAAGCCTAATTCCCCCATTAAGCCTCCTTAACCTATTTTTTTATTTTCTAGCCACACATATATACATATATTCCATACAAAAAAAATAATTTTTCTAGAATTTTTCCTTTTTATTTAGTATTCTTTAAAAGCCCATTTTAGTTCGTAACTTAGCAAAATTAGCTATATCATGCTCAACTCCAAAAATTCCCAAATCTTGGTAGAATCTTAAACATTTTAACAGAACTTCCATTTTAAATTTCGTGGCCCTCGGAGTTATAGAACTCAATTTATAGCTATTTCTGTCGATAAAACCCTAAAATTAAAATGGCCATAAATCGTTCAATTTAAGTCAGTGGGGTTTATTTTCTAGAAGGCCTGAATTTATTTCATTGTCTAAGTAGGCCAAACATGGCATGAAAGAAACAAGGCAGTGGGGTTTGTCCATTTTTTAGTTATGGGCTGTTTTGGTAGAATATATCCCCACGAAAATCTACAAGGTGTAATAAGGAAATTCTAATTTGAGTTGTTAGGGGACTTCCATATCTAACTCCAGAACTTGGCCTCACTCTAAAATTCGAAGTGAACTAGGAGTTATGTTTGTTCAAATTTTATGTTCTGTTTCTGAAAATTTTCAGTTTTTCGTCGATTAGGATTTCATAAAAAGATTTCTTATTTTTATGATTTTTCCTACATAAAACACATAACAAGAATATATAATCCAACATAACCTCCCTTATATAATAGGATCCACATGATCTACGATACAAACAAATCTCCCACAACAACCAAGCAAGAACATAATATAAGCTTAGAGATTTAAAGTTAGGGTTTGAAGTTTATACCTTGCTTGATTCTCTAGCGTTACTTCCTCTTCTATACTTCCATGGTTATACACCATATAAGACATTTATAACACCCTAATATAGTAAGGATTTTAGATTCTCAAAAGGAAAAACATCCAAGAATTTCTATGGATTTAGTTTAGGAATTACCTTTAGCTAGTTTTTTTTTCACGCCTTCTTCTTTTTCTCTTTACTTAGCTAGATGATCAAGACTCATATTTGATCTTGGATCTTATTCTCCTCCTTTTTTTGCCTAAACCGTGGTTCTTCTCTCTCTCTCTCTCTCTAATTTCCTCTCTTAGAATAAATGAAGTTAGGAAAAATGAGTAAAACTCTCCCAAATGAACTAAGGCTTCCAATTTGTAGGAATTCAAGACCAAGGGCAAAATGGTCTTTAACTATTACTAGAGAAGGGGAAGATGATCCTTAATTTATCTTAGGGAAATTTCTTAGAAATTTCCTCCAAGACACAATGGTCATAAACAATTTTCTTTAAGGACAAAATTATCATCTCACCATAAATAGGAAATTTCCTCCTTCAAGGACACCATGTTAATTAACACCTTTCTCTTGGGGAAATATGGCCATTCCTTTATTACTAGGAAGCTTCCTAGCAATTTCCTTCCTAGGGCATAAAAGTTATTAATAATTTTTTAGGGCAAAATAGTCTTTTACCACTTCAAGGAAATTTTCTAACAATCATCACCATCATTACACCTTAGTGGGGCCCACCCTCCTTTACATTACCCAATTAACGTGTGCTAGAATTTATAGCAGATTTAACGTATCGTGGGCCCTGTGTTATTGCCTCGCTTTGCGTGCTTAATCCCGTCTTTAACTATTTGACCCAAAAAATCAAAATTTCTTGTTTATACTCGTTTCATATTAAATTCAATGCTCCCAATGTCATGAACATATCCGTTTCTTCAAATTCATCTTTGAAATTCTAAGTTTGACATTTCTCCATAAAAGTCAATCGCTGACTTTGACCAAAAAATTAACCCCGACACATTTTGTGTTTAGAGTCTATTCTTACTAATTTTGACGTTTCAAACTCAAATATCTAGTCCGCGTCTCAAGATTTCACTCCTAACTCCGATTTTGACTTTTCTCCATAAAAGTCAAATGTTAATTTTGACCAAAAAGTCAACCTCGACACATTTTTTATTTACAGTATTTTCTTACTAAACTTGACGTTTCAGACTCAACCGAGCAGTCCGCGTTTCAAAATTCTATTCCGAAATCAAATTTGAGTTTTGACTTGCTTCTCTTAATTATTAAATCATACTAGCTAATCAATCTATAATTATTCATATTCTCATTTTCCATTCATGTCCAACATTCAAGCTATGTTAATTCATAACATAATTTTATCTTGATTCTCATATACTTAACTTAATTAATCATATTGGTTTCTCTTTTCATTCCTTAGTTATTACATTCTTCCCTACTTACAAAGGCCTCATCCCAGAATCACTACTACCGTAACGTTCTAGTTTAGTTACTTCTAAGCTCTTACACAATCTTTCTCATAGATTAACTTTATCGAATTAACTTAACATAGGTAGTACCTTATTATCTCTTTCATTTACTATTTCCTATCAAATTCATGGACGAAAATCTATTCTGAGCCAAAGTCTTATTAGACTTGATTCGACTCATAATTACCTTCTATTTTCAGGTGTTAATATCTTCATCATAATATCCCTTGTCTTGATACTCTCTTCGTTTTATAAAAACGGTATACACAATAGTATATATACAAACAAAAGTAGTATATCAAAACCTTATATTATTACATTCTTCTCTCTAATCATAAGACTTAATTTATTGAAATCTTTTTATATCTGCATATATTTCCTCATGTCTTACACTTTAACATTATTATCCTTCACATTTAATCTCTTTACATTCTTTCAAACATTGAACCGTATAGGTTCTTCCAAAATACTTTTAATCATTCCTCATTTCCTAATCTAGGTTTTAAACTTTAACCTTTATTTAGTTATTCAAGAGCTTATTTATAAGTCTTATAAATATCCGGGATCTTACATTCACCATTCTTCTAAGAATTTCGTCCTCAAAATTACAACATACTAATCTTTGCTCATTCTATTCACCAAAAATAGGTTTTTAATTTAACCTATATCTAAAAAGTTTCATTCAATAAAACTTTTTATATCATGATGAGGGGTCATATAGACCATAAACTCTTAGGTTTAACGATATTCCCACTACAACCATATCTAAAAACATTCTTTACCAGGTATGTTTACAATCACGAAGAAGGTAAAATACCTCTGCAAATACGTTAGGTGATCAGTCTATCGTACCTTATTTGTCATAACGACTATATGCGTTCATAGAATGTGAACATGTTACCTAACCGATATATCCCCCTTTTTCGGGGTTGTTCACCTCAGACTTAGCATAAAATTCTGCACCAAAACAATTTGGTTTGGCATAAATTCTCAAAAAATGCTTGAATTTCATAAACATATTTCAACATTTGTCTAGCCGAATCAAATACTTTATACTTATACCAACAATTCGAGTATCAATCGAAACATTTGTTTACCCAATTCAATTGGCACTGTCTTATCTTTAAATAGTTCGAAATTCTAAAAATTATTTTAGGACGTCATGATACCGCACTGTCTCTGCAATACATTGAAGATTCTGTCATTTTATGACTTTGTCATGCTACAACATACCGTAGTGGGTTGATGATTCTATGACCACAACCAACACTAGGTTTGATTGCATTGATGACTCCATCATTTGTTATATCTACACCATGTTAAATCATGCATTGATGACTATGTAAAATACATTTTAATATTTTCAAAAAAAAATCTTGCTAAAATAATTAACATAGACATATAAATAATAAAAATTTTAGACTTATTGGTTCAATAATCTAATCAAGTATTTTTCAAAAATGTAAACATCAGCATGATATCAATAAATTTCAAAATCTAACATAGTTAGAAGATTTGTAATATCTATTTTTTCTTTATCAACTTCAATTTTCTCTATTGCTCCGCTATTTAATTATTCTATCTATTTCTAACACTCTTAATGCTTACCACACTAAAAATTCTCATTTCTTAATCCATAACCTTTCTATACCGTCGTATAGTTCATCAATTTTACCACACGTTATGAGTTCAAGAATGTGACTCCCCGAAATTCGATTTATCTTCACAGCCGGATACCGTACCTCACGAGTACATTTCATTCCATTCCAAACATACATCATTATATAATTAAATATAACAACATAAATCTGTAAAATCCTAGGTTCTATTACCTTAAAGCTTTCATTCATTCAAATAATGATAATTACATTATTCTTTACTTCTTATAAGAGTGACTTCAAAGGATTCATAACAGTTCATTAAACTAATCTACAGTTTAATCAACTATTCTACACTACAAGTCTTGGCTTGAGTCTTTTTGCTTGTTCATATATTGAACAACACTTTAGCAGGACACCGGTCAACTTGATCTTTACGGGATCCTTGAGTACATACTACCATCGTTCGCTGAAAATGTTTATATTTAAAGCAAGTGTGAGCATTAAATAGCTCAGCAAGTCATAGAAGTTGAATAATAACAACTCAAGAATCAAAATTCTTTTAAGACTTCAATAACCGAACAATGGTTATGAAGCAGCTCGAATAATAGGAATACGTTATGATTCGTATCATTTTAAAACATTCGTCACATTTACTTTGTCATACTTTCATTTTTTTACTCTTTCATATACATAGTGTCTGGCTAGAATCATTAGCACAAACTTAACAATAACGGTTCATGGATAAACATAACTTCTTAACATTGAACAGTTCAATCACCGAACAGTTCATTTCACAGAAACACCGAAGTGTTAAAATTATGGCACAAGGCCTCATACATACTAATACCTTGTACAAATATCACACATTTTCACATAGGTAAAACTTCTCAAGTTCAACATCTGAGAAAGTTTAAGAAACTAACATTCATACAAAAATGAAAGAAGTTAGGAAACTTGCCTTCGCGCTGCATACTGTTTACGCTATACCGTTCATCAAAATCCCTATATAACATATAAGGAAACACATATACTAATTAGTCATATATTTGACTTACGCATTGGTTTAAACTTCGTTTTACTTCTTATGGTTCGCGTTCTTGCAATCTAAGTTTATTCGACCAGCTTTACTTTCATTCCTTCGGTTGTTATGACATACGAAAAATGTCACAACCTTACGATTATCTTTTATGATAATTTACATTTTCATCTTCTTCTCATAACATTTGCACATAGCACACAACGTGTCTTTAATAATTTTCAATATAGTACGCTGAGTTATTTCCCATAAATAACCAACAAACTAGTTTCCCGTCTCGTCTACACTGTCTTTCACAACGAGTTAGATTGGTTGCTAGTTCGTATTAACCGTCGCTCTCTGACGGAATCGTTTAGCCAGATACTATATATCGACCATTACAGACTACGATTTTACCACAACTAAACCTTAACTTATCAAAACCATTAAAACTATAAAGTTCGTTACGTTAATTCTCCTTTCATATCTTAGACTCCGGTGTATTTGACTCGAAATGTTATTCGAGTTATTATCGTTAACTCAGCTTATTCAACGTTTACACGTTATTCAATACTCTTATTACCGTTTGTTATGGCTTTCTTGATTATTACACATCTTACTTACTACATTCGTCAACGTCTAAATCATACAACTAATGTATACTTAGAACGTTCGTCGGTCGTAGATATGATTTACGAGGATCGTTTACGTATTCGGCGTTCACGTCGTTGGTCTCTTAAACCTTCACTCAACCTTTACTTAAGGTTTTAATCACTTTCAATAGTGATTCATTACATGAACATTACGTTCATTTTCATCTCTTAATGTCTAAGTCAAACTGTTCGCTGTATGCTACGACCGATCGTCCATCGCAATAACTTTGCGTTTACAGCGTCTATGTGCTTTATACTTAACTTCCATTACGACATTATAACATCAAAATGTTATAAGTCACCATCATCATTCAACGTCTATGGAATCACAACATAGCAATCTCATACGTTCATTTCACCGAAAATACGGTCCCCGAATATCGGTTACGTACTTTACGTTCGCATTCCTCTACTTTTAAACTCCCGTTAAATCTTTCCATTCAAACTTTACTAAAGGTTTAAATCACTTGTTTAAGTGTTAAATTATGTGAATTATATGTGCACTATCCTTTCGTACACGTTCCCCAAGAATTGAGCAGTTAAAAACTCATTTCTGGGTTTTCCCCTGCACCGACGTTGCGGCGCCAGTCTCCCCTCCTTTGGCCGCGCTGCGGCTCCCCATTTGCAGTAAAAAAACTCCCACACTAGCGCTGCGGTGCCGCCTCCCAAGGCATAATTAGCTCAGCGATGCCAGTCATCCAGAGAAATTTACCCGGTTAGGCGCTGCGGGGCCAACTTCATAGGCCTGGGCGGCGCTGCGTCGCCGGCCCAGTGTCTTAGAAAAATTTTCCAACTTTTGAACTTCCCAAGCTCGTAACGCAATCATTATAACTCAAAATTGGCTCTTTTCAAAGCCATTAGTTCATATATCTCATAGTCTACGATTCTATCCAGTCAAATTCAATTTCTGAATCTGTTGGCAATAAATTTGTCGTTTCTTCCATTTTAACGCGTTCGTGAACGTTCGACGCTTATTTCTTCGTTTTAAGTCTGAATCCTACCGTTCTTGCTCCTACAAGTCTTAAATACCTTATTCTACGACACGATATCAAAAACCAATGTTTCCAAGTTAAACAGCGACTTTTAACTTTCATTCGGGGGAAATTTACGATTTTGACGATTAACGTCTAATCTCGTAACTTTCGCCATAACTTCGTTACTCGAGATTTTTACTCCAAACCAAATGGAATCAATCCATCGGTTATTCATCTATGATTCTAACTATCATAAACATCTAAGTTTTAATGGCTTTCTTTTTTAAGTTCCTTAACCATTCAATTATGGTTTAACTTATTCATTAACAATCATTTCAAGGTTTTAACTCATTTCTTCATTAAATTCTTAACCATTCAATTATGGTTTTACTTGTTCTTGGTTATTAGTGTTTTAAAGTCCACTAATATCCACCTTATAACTTCATATAATACATGCTTCCCCAATTATCACATCTCTATCAATTTAAATATTGAAGGAAGATTAAAATTCAAGGTTTAACACTTATACCTCTTGATGTTCTTGAGTTCTTGAGTTCTTGACTTTTTTTTCTTGACAAAATTCTTACATAGATTTTTTTGCTTCTTGTATTGCTTGTTATAAGCTCTCTCTCTCTCTCTCTCTCTCTCTCTCTTAGATGCTAGTTGGTGATTTGCAAAACCACAAACAACTAACTAAGCTTCTCTTATATAGAATTTGCAAGAGTTAGGGTATAAAGGTCATTAGAAAAACCTCCTCAACCCCCCATGTCTTGCCCATGTCTCCCACATGCTACTATGTTTACCACATATGCTACCATGTCCTCCCATGTTCTATCAACTGTCCCCCCATGTCTTCCCACATGGGTTGCACTATGGGTTTTACCTACCCGATGACCCATCGATTCGACCCACGGGTTCGGTTCTTGGTTTGGGCTTAGAGTTAATTTAAATTGGGCTTATCTTCGGGCTTTATTTAAATAATCATTGGGCCTTAATCATTCATCAATTGGGCTTGACAAAGTCCAAGTCTAATAGTTTAAGTCCATTAAGACTTATCTTATTCTTATCGTATAATTCTCGTATTCTCTTCGTATATACTTCGTATGATGTTCGTATTATGCGTCGTATTCATCTCGTACCATACTTCTATAATAACTATTATTATACTCGTATTCGTTATGTATAATAATCCTTATTATTACACATAATCATTTATTCTTCAATTTCACTTTTCTTAACCCTTAGGGTTATAAGTCCTTAAACGAAAACTTCGCGAGCGATAATTGAAATATTATTAAATATTCTATGTTGTCTTAGAATCCTATCAATACGCATTTCTCAGAATTTCAAAATAAATTCCCGAGCAGAAACGGATGAATAGTTATTTTTTAAAAATTTCTCGAAAAACTTTTATTTCTTCTTGAAAATTCTTACTCGTTCATTCTAGCTCGTAGCTAGAATCCTCACAGTTTCTAATCATCCTATGTCATAGAATGACTAATAAACACATAACACAGAATATAATTAATAAAAATTTATTTTATTAATTAATAATTCTTTAAACTTAATTTCTGGACAATCCGATTTTTCGGGTTGTCACATTCTTCCCCCTTATAAAAATTTCGTCCTCGGAATTTCTAAAACCACATCCATACCCGGATGTTTTCTCCTTTCAACCCTTTGACAAAGGTTTACTTATACTTCTTCTTATTCTTATTGAAAAAATCTCAACATACTATTTCAATTAGGTATTTACCTAATTATTCCTTCTCATTATCTCTTCAACGTCCTTTTTCCTAAGGATCAGTATCTGTTATAATTATCATGTGTTAAACATTATGACAACTATACTTCTAATCTCTCGAGATATCACATTCACCCATTCTTTTATAAATTTCGTCCTCGAAATTGTTAACATACCCTTCTTCTCAATTCCTCTCCCAAGAAGTTCTCATCTTCCCACATTCAATAGTCTTCACAATTTACAAACTAATTATGAAGTTGAACGAATGACTAGGAATATAAAGATTCCTTTAAAATATTTTACTGAGGGGTCCTAAAAACTATGAACTCTTGAACTTAATTTATCGATATTTATCACAAACCAATTCCTTGATCGGCCTGTTTACCATCACAAAGAAAGTAAACTACCTCTTGCATACGTAGGTGATCAACCTATCATATAACCTCATATCGCTAGGTTTGTTCACCTAAGACTTACTCATTCAGATTCTGCACCAAAGCAATTTGGTTTGGCATAACCTTTCAAAGAAAGCTTGATTTCTTTTAAACATGATATACCATTTGTCTAGCCATATCAAATAGCTTAGACCATACCAATAAATTTGACATCAACTTGAACCATTCGTCTAGTCAAATCAATTGACATCGACTACTCCTTTAAATTCTTTCACAATAACTCAAAACGTTTAATGACGTCATGATACCGTACTGTTTCACAGCACGTTGAGGACTTTTTCATTCTACATCATACCTTAGCGGGTTGATGATCCTAAGATCACATCCAACGCTAGGTTCAATTGCATTAACAACTCCGTCTTTTTACCATCTATGCATCAAATGCACCGATGATATAAAATTCATTTTGATATTTCAAATCAACTTCTGTCTAGCCGAGACAATTGACATAGACATATAAAGAATAGTTCTTTTCAAAATTCATTGGTTCACAAGAAGTTGAACCAATATTATTTTCTTAAACATGTACACTTTAGCACGATGTCAATAAATTTTGAAATCTAGCATAGTTAGAAGACTTGGAACTTTCTATTTCCGGCTTCTTCCTTCATTGTCATATTTGCTACAATCCTAACTTCTTCTAGCACCTTAAATGCTACTTCTACTGAAAATAACTTATTTTCTGTCTAAACATTCCTACACCTTAGTATAGTTCATTAACTTACCACACTTTATGTGTTCAGGAACTTTCCACAACCATGTGTTTAAGAACTTATCTTCGCAATATGTAATCTAAGAACAAATCAATAACTTTCCATACGTTTAGAGGCTCGAAAACATAGCATATAACTACTATGAGTCACAAATTTTCCAAAAGTATGAGTTTCAAGAATCCGCACGAACGTTATCATTCTCTAACTATCCAAAATGCACATGAGAAAAGATTCACCTTCTCGTCATATACATATTGATAGCGCAACCTTACAACTTCTAACTTTCTCCTTATCTAATAAGAATTTGCTTTAATTCATATTCTATCTTTTACAACTCTTCTGAGTTCTTCTGCTCGTACTACTTCGTAGTACCATTCAATTATAGCCTTTAACTATAATTCATCCATCCTTTAACAGAAAATCTGTTATTACAATTTAATATGATCACGTGGAGATCTTCTTCATAATCGTTTAACCAACGATTTTCTTACTCTTCCCTCTCCGATTATAGCCTTAGATACCCATACCCAAGGTTTATAACCTATCAGCTCTGATAACAACTTGTGACGCCCCGAAATTTGGTCTATCTTCACACCTGGATTCCGTACCTCACAAGTACATCTCATTCCATTCCAAATATACATCATTATATAACTAAATATAACAACATACATCTGCAAAATCCCAGGTTCTATTACCTTAAAGCTTTCATTCATTCAAATAATGATAATTACATTATTCTTTACTTCTTACAAGAGTGACTTTTATCTGCCACAAAGGATTCATAATAGTTCATTAAACTAATCTACAGTTTAATCAACTATTCTACACTACAAGTCTTGACTTGAGTCTTCTTGCTTGTTCATACACTGAACAACACTTCAGCAGGACACCGACTAGCTTGATCTTTACGGGATCCTTGAGTACATACTATCGTCGTTCGCTGAAAATGTTTTTATTTAAAGAAAGTGTTAGAATTCAATTGCTCAGCAAGTCATAGCAGTTGAATAATAACAACTCAAGAATCAAAATTCTTTTAAGACTTCAATAACCGAACAATGGTTAAGAAGCAGCTCGAATAATAGGAATACGTTCTGATTCCTATCATTTTAAAACATTCATCACATTTACTTTGTCATACTTTCTTTTTTCTATAATGGCTTCTCTCTAAGGAGTTCACACCTTCTTAACATCTAGGACTCTTCACAATTGTTAAATAACTGTGAAGCATTATAAATAACTAGGAAATAAAAAGTTTCATTCAAGAAAACTTTTCATATCATGATGAGGGGTCATATAGGCCATGAACTCTTAGGTTTAACTATATTTCGACTACAACCATATCTAAACACATTCTTTACAAGGTATGTTTACAATCACGAAGAAGGTAAACTACCTCTGCAAATACGTTAGGTGATCAGTCTATTATACCTTATTTTTCATAACGACTATATGCGTTCATAGATTGGGAACATGTTACCCAACAGATATATCCCCCTTTTTTGGGGTTGTTCACCTCAGACTTGGCACAAGATTCTGCACCAAAATAATTTGGTTTGACATAAATTCTCAAAAAATGCTTGAATTTCTTAAACATATTTCAACATATGTCTAGCCGAATTAAATACCTTAGACTTATACTAATAATTCGAGTATCAATCGAAACATTTGTCTAGCCAATTCAATTGGCACTGTCTTATCTTTAAATAGTTCAAAATTCTGAAAATTATTTTAGGATGTCATGATACCGCACTGTCTCTACAATACATTGAAGATTCTGTCATTTTATGACTTTGTCATACTACAACATACCGTAGTGGGTTAACGATTCTATGACTACATCCAACACTAGGTTTGATTGCATTGATGACTCCATCATTTGTCATATCTACACCATGTTAAATGATGCATTGATGACTATATAAAATACATTTTAATATTTTTCTAATTATTTTTGTCTTGCTAAAACAATTAACATAGACATATGAATAAAAAAAATGTAAGACTTATTGGTTCAATAATCTAATCCAGTATTTTTCAAAAATGTAAACATCAGCACGATGTCAATAAATTTTAAAATCTAACATAGTTAGAAGATTTGTAATATCTATTTTTTCTTTATCAACTTCAATTTTCTCCATTGCTCCACTATTTTCTCCTAGGTTCTATTACCTTAAAGCTTTTATTCATTCAAATAATGATAATTACATTATTCTTTACTTCTTACAAGAGTGACTTTTATCCGCCACAAAGGATTCATAACAGTTTATTAAACTAATCTACAATTTAATCAACTATTCTACACTACAAATATTGGTTTGAGTCTTCTTGCTTGTTCATATACTGAACAACACTTCAGCAGGACACCGGTCAGCTTGATCTTTACGGGATCCTTGAGTACATACTACCGTCGTTCACTGAAAATGTTTATATTTAAAGCAAGTGTGAGCATTCAATTACTCAGCAAGTCATAGCAGTTGAATAATAACAACTCAAGAATCCAAATTCTTTTAAGACTTCAATAACCGAACAATGGTTATGAAGCAGCTCGAATAATAGGAATGCGTTCTGATTCCTATCATTTTAAAACATTCGTCACATTTACTTTGTCATATTTTCATTTTTCTACTCTTTTATATACATAGTGTCTGGCTAGAATCCTTAGCACAGACTTAACAATAACGGTTCATGGATAAACAGAACTTCTTAACATTGAATAGTTCAATCACCGAACAGTTCATTTCACAGAAACACCGAAGTATCAAAATTGTGGCACAAGGCCTCATACATACTAACACTTTGTACAAATATCACACATTTGCACATAGGTAAAACTTCTCAAGTTCAACATCTGAGAAAGTTTAAGAAACTAACATTCATACAAAAATGAATGAAGTTAGGAAACTTGCCTTCGCGCTACATACTGCGTATGGCTTTCTTCTTTAAGTTCCTTAACCATTCAATTATGGTTTAACTTATTCATTAATAATTATTTCAAGGTTTTAACTCATTTCTTCATTAAATTCTTAACCATTCAACTATGGTTTTACTTGTTATTGGTTATTAGTGTTTTAAAGTCCACTAATATAGACCTTATCACTTCGTATAATACATGCTTCCCCAATTATCACTTCTCTATCAATTTAAATATTGAAGGAAAATTAAAATTCAAGGTTTAACATATATACCTCTTTATGTTCTTGAGTTCTTGAATTTTTGTTCTTGACAAAAATCTTGCATAACTTCTTTGCTTCTTGTATTGCTTGTTATAAGCTCTTCTCTCTCTCTCTCTCATATGCTAGTTGGTGATTTGCAAAACCACAAATAACTAACTAAGCTTGTCTTATATAGAATATGCATGAGTTAGGGTATAAAGGTCATTAGGCAAACCTCCTCAACCCCCCATGTCTTGCCCATGTCTCCCACATGCTACCATGTTTACCACATATGCTACCATGTCCTCCCATGTTCTATCAACTGTCCCCCCATGTCTTCCCACATGGGTTTCCCTATGGGTTTTACCCACCCGATGACCCATCGGTTCGACTCACGGGTTCGATTCTTGGTTTGGGCTTAGAGTTAATTCACATTAGGCTTATCTTCGGACTTGATTTAAATAATCATTGGACCTTAATCATTCACCAATTGAGCTTGACAAAGTCCAAGTCCAATAGTTAAAGTCCATTAAGACTTATCGTATTCTTATCGTATAATTCTTGTCTTCTCTTCGTATATACTTCGTATGATGTTCGTATTATACATCATATTCATCTCGTACCATACTTGTATAATAACTATTATTATACTCGTATTCGTTATATATAATAATCCTTATTATTACACATAATCATTTATTCTTCGATTTTACTTTCACTAACCCTTAGGGTTTTAAGTCCTTAAGTGAAAACTTTGCGAGCCATAACTGAAATATTATTAAATATTCCATCTTGTCTTAGAATCTTATCATTACGCGTTTCTCAGAATTTCAAAAATAATTCCCAAGCAGAAACGGATAAATAGTGATTTTTCAAAAATTTCTCGGAAAACTTTTATTTTTGTCTTGAAAATTCTTACTCGTTCATTCTAGCTCGTAGCTAGAATCCTCACAGTTTCTAATCATCCTATGTCATAGAATGACTAATAAACACATAACACAGAATATAATTAATAAAAATTCATTTTATTAATTAATAATTTTTTTAAACTTAATTTTTGGAAAATCCAATTTTTCGGGTTGTCACAAGGAACTTGCCACAATAATATGAGTTTAGGAACTTGTATTATTAATATATAGTCTAAGAACAGATCAGGGACTGTCCATACGATTAGGGGCTCAAAAAGATACCATATTATTATAAGTCACAAACTTACCATAAGCATGAGTTTTTAGAACACGCACTTAATCTTATTTCTCTAACTATCAAATATATACATGAGAGAAGAATCACCTTCTCGCTATATATATATATATATATATATCGATAGAGCAATACCTACATTTCAACGATTATCATTGTGATAAACTAAGTAGTCGTTAAACCAAGCACAAAACCCCTGCCCATACAAATGTTTGTATAACTCAGCTATCAAATGAGTCTTTAATTGAAATCCCACAAAATCTTAGTTTTCTCTTTGCTCACTACAAATTTTCTTTAATCCGTATCTCATCATTTCAACTCTTTCTGAGTTTTCCTCGTACTATTTCATAGTACATTCTCTTTATAGCGTCAGGCTATATCTTTCCAATTGTTTAACATATTATCTGTCATTCCATAATTTAATCTGATCACGTTGTGATCTTAGTTGACATTACAATTCTCTTTTACCCCTACGATCCCTTCATCCTACGATCTTCTTATTCTTCTCTATAATATTATATTATGATTTCTTATATGCTTTTCGTCTTATAGACTTTGTCTATTCATCATTACTTGTCATCTTTATTATCAGAGCTGGGTAACTCCGGATTCTTATCATTTATAAATCTTCGAGATTCTTCTTTGAATATTCTTTATCTTCTTATAATCTTACACATATCTTTATCCTCTTCGTTAATTAATGATGAATTTTCTAAATTCATCTCTTATCACTTAAACTCTATCCGAGTATATTTCTTACCATCCTTATCATCATCTCTACGGTTATAGCTTAAGGTAATCTTACCTAAGTTTTATAACCTATCAGCTCTGATAATAACCTGTAACTCTCCAAAATTTGGGTACCTGTTACCTCAGACCTAGTGCATTACGATACAATCTTCATCTAAATATTTATAACCTTTATTCATAAATTAATGAATACAACCTTGCTTTGATACTAATAAATACATTAGTTCCTTCTATTCCAAAAACCGTAATCTTATCAATCTGTTATTACATATATAGATCATTTTGATCTGATTTATACATCTCAAATTATAAACAATAATTTTCACTTTAATATACTGATTGTAAATAGTTATGGTCTCACAACTCCAAGTTTTTCTAATCTTTAATAATACAAAACATCTTTAATTTAGAGTAATACAGTAACTATTTCCTTAATAGCATTAACTTCTAAATACATTAAGTACTTCTATTCTTTAAACATTCATTTTCCTTTACCACTATCAAAACCTCTGGATTTCCTTAGCTTTGCTAAAAATAATTGTTTATAGCAAGGATGAGCAACTACGTTGCCCAACAAGTTTAAAAGTTATCACATAGCACATAATTCACATTTCAAAGATAATTTATCTCCTTCATGCTTTGCATTTTATACATATTTCATGCTTTCTCATGTTGTGCATTTATTCATGCACCAAAATGTTCATACTTAGCAGTTAAACATGCTTTATACTTATCATATTCCTCATATCAAAATATAGTAAGTTTTCATAACTCAACTAACTTCAATCATCAATTAACTTTAATAAATTCATATCACAGTAAATCACTTAGTGCACATCTCAAATCATTCACAAGAATTACATATACTACAAGAAGTACTTGTACATAACAATTAACAAGTTCACACATAAAACCAAGTTCTGAAAAACTTGTCTAACTTAGTATCTCTTCCTTAAGTATGCAAATAATCTTTCCAAATGTTTAACTAAAACATTCATAAGAATTTGCTTAGTAAAGGTAATCGTCACCTTTTAAGGTTTACCGATGGTGATTATCCTAACCTAACTCGGTAACCACTCTTCCGACTTAATCCAAACACAAAAAGTCATTCTCATCATACATATACTATTGTCATAATAATATGCGATTAATATCTAAATAGACTCATACGTCAAATCTTAACACATTCCAGTCGGTAGGAATTATTTCGACAATTCCCGACTTGTCGGTAATTAATAGTTTTTAATCCGTTGGAAGCCTAATTCCCCCATTAAGCCTCCTTAACCATTTTATTATTATTTTTATTTTCTAGCCACACATATATACATATATTCCATACATAAAAATAATTTTTCTAGAATTTTTCCTTGTTATTAAGTATTTTTCAAAAGCCCATTTTAGTTCGTAACTTAGCAAAATTATCTATATAATGCTCAACTCCAAAATTCCAAAATCTGGGTAAAATCTTAAAAATATTAGCATTAACTTTCACTTTAAATTTTGTGGCCATCGAAGTTATAGAAATCAATTTATAGACATTTTCGTAGTTAAAATCCAAAAATTAAAATGACCATAACTCTTTCGATTTAAGTCAGAATATGCTCATCTTCGGATAAGAGCTATATTATATCATAGATCTTCATTCCCAGAAGGCCTGAATTTATTTTATTGTCTAATTAGGCCAAAAGAGACATGAAAGAAACAGGGCTGTGGGCTTTGTCCATTTTTTTTGTTATGGACTATTTTGGTAGAATCTGACCCCACAAAAAACAAGGGATATGTTAGGGGACTTTCATATATAACTCTAGAACTGGGCCTCACTCAAAAATTCAAAGTGAGCTAGGAGTTATGTTCATTCCAATTTCTTGTTCTGTTTCTGAAAATTTTCATTTTTTTCGTCGATTAGGATTTCTTAGAAAGATTTCTTGTTTTCATGATTTTTCCTACATAAAACACATAACGAGCATATATACTCTAACATAACCTCCTTTATATAATATGATCAACCATGATCCAACATATAAACAAATCTCCTACAACAACCAAGCAAGAACATAATCTATGCTTAGAGATTTAAAGTTAGGGTTTGAAGTTTATACCTTGCTTAATTCTCTAGCTTTACGTCCTCTTCCATAATTCCGTAGTTATACACCGTATAAGACATACATAACACCCTAACATAGTAAGGATTTAAGATTCTCAAAAGTAAAGACATCTAAGAATTTCTATGGATTTAGTTTAGGAATTACCTTCGGCTAGTTTTTCTTCATTCCTTCTTCTTTTTTTGTTTACTTAGCTAGATGATCAAGACTTATGTTTGATCCTTCATCTTCTTCTCCTCCTTCTTGCCTAAACCGTGGGTCTTCTCTCTCTCTCTCTCTAATTTCCTCTCTTAGAATAAAGGAAGTTAGGAAAAATGAGTAAAACTCTCCCAAATGAACTAAGGCTTCCAATTTGTAGGAATTCAAGATCAAGGGAAAAATGGTCTTTAACAAATACTAGGGAAGGACAAAATGGTCCTTAATTTATCTTAAGGAAATTTCCCTCCAAGAAACAATGGTGATAAAAAAAAATTTAAAGACAAAATTGTCATCTCACTATGAATAGGAAATTTCCTTGAAAATGCCTTCAGGACGCCATGGTCATTAACACCTTTCTCTTGGGAAAATATGGCCATTCCCCTATTACTAGGAAGCTTCCTTGTAATTTCCTTCCTAGGGATTAATAATTTCTTTAGGGCAAAATAGTCTTTTACTTAGCTAGATGATCAAGACTCATGTTTGATCCTTGATCTTCTTCTCCTCCTTCTTGTCTAAACCGTGGGTCCTCTCTTTCTCTCTCTCTCTAATATCCTCTCTTAGAATAAATGAAGTTAGGAAAAATACGTAAAACTCTCCCAAATGAACTAAGGCTTCCAATTTGTAGGAGTTCAAGACCAAGGGCAAAATGGTCTTTATCCATTACTAGGGAAGGTCAAGATGGTCCTTAATTTATCTTAAGGAAATTTCCTAGAAATTTCTTCCAAGGCACAATGGTCATAAACAATTTTCTTTAAGGACAAAATTGTCATCTCACCATGATTAGGAAATTTCCTAGGAATTTCCATCTAGGACGCCATGACAATTAACACCTTTCTCTTGGGGAAAAATGGTCATTCCCCTATTTCTAGGAAGCTTCCTAGGAATTTCTTTCCTAGGGCACAAAAGTCATTAATAATTTTTTTCAGGGCAAAATAGTCTTTTACCACTTCTAGGAAATTTCCTAACAATCATCACCCATCATTAAACCTAGTGGGAACCACCCTTCTTGAAATTACTCAATTAACGTGTGCTGGAATTTACAGTATATTTAAGGTCATATGGGCCCCACCTTATTGCCTCATTTTGCGTGCTTAATCCCGTTTTTGACTATTTGATCCGAAAAATTAAATTTTCATGTTTATAGTCGTTTTCTACTAAATTTGACGCTCCCAACATCATGGACATATTTGTTTCTTCAAATTCATCTTCAAATTTCAAGTTTGACTTTTCTCCATAAAATCCAACTGTTGACTTTGACCAAAAAAATTAACCCCGACACATTTTGTGTTTA
Source organism: Panax stipuleanatus (assembly GCA_020205555.1). Lineage (NCBI taxonomy): Eukaryota > Viridiplantae > Streptophyta > Magnoliopsida > Apiales > Araliaceae > Panax > Panax stipuleanatus. Next base: position 116,475,393 of record CM035118.1, on the reverse strand, counting down.
GAGTCTATTCTTACTAATTTTGACGTTCCGGAATCAAATATCTAGTCTGCATCTCAAGATTCCACTCCTAACTCCGATTTTGAATTTTCTCCATAAAAGTCAACTGATCACTTTGACCAAAAAGTCAACCCCGACACATTTTGTATTTACAGTCTTTTCTTACTAAACTTAACGTTCTGGACTCAACCGAGCAGTCCACGTTTCAAAATTCTATTCTAAACTCAAATTTGAGTTTTGACTTGCTTTTCTTTATTATTAAATCATACTAGCTAATCAATCTATAATTATTCATCTTCTCATTTGTCATTTAAGTTCAACATTCAAGATATGTTAATTCATGACATAGTTTTATCTTACTTCTCATATACGTAACTTAATTAATCATATTAGCTTCTCTTTTCATTCCTTAGTTATTACATTCTTCCCCACTTACAAGGAACTCATCCCGGAATTACTACTACCGTAATGTTCTAGTTTACTTACTTCTAAGCTCTTACACAATCTTTCTCGCCGATTAAGTTTATCGAATTACCTTAACATAAATATTACCTTAATATCTCTTTCATTTACTATTCCCTATCAAATTTATGGACGAGAATCTATTTTGAGCCCAAGTCTTATTGGACTTGCTTCGACTCATAATTACCGGCTATATTCAAATGTTAATAATCTTCATCATCATATCCTTTGACTTAATACTCTCCTCCTTTTTATAAAAACGGTATACACAATAGTATATTTACAAATAAACGTAGTATATCAAAACATTATATTATTGCCTTCTTCTCTCTATTCATAGGACTTCATTTATTGAAATCTTTTTATATCTTTATATATTTCCTCGTATCTTACACTTCAACATTATTATCCTTCACATTTAATTCTATTTACATTCTTTCAAACATTGAACTGTATATAAGGGTGTAAACGAGTCGAATCGAAGTGAACAGAGAGCTGCTCGAATTCGACTTGAAATGATAAATTCGTACTCGAATTCGACTCGAATTCGAATTGTATTTGAAAAATTCTACTCAGATTCTACTCGACTCGAATATTTACTACTCAAATTCGATCCGACTCGGCTCGAATTATAGTCAAACTACTCGCGAGCTTCAAATTCAAGCTCGAATTCGAGTCTCTACATAATAACTAGTTTTATAATAAATATAATTATAAATTAAATTTGTTATTTTACTTAGAAATGAGAAAATATATTTACTATTACACTTTACAAATATAAAATCACAATTAAAAATAAAAATAAAACAAAATAATAAAAAATAATTATTCTAATTTGATTTAAATTTGTATATATTATAAGAAAATGTATCGAGTATCTAATCGAATCTGTATCAATCGAGTATGTATCGAATCACAATCAAGAATTCGAGTAGTTTATATCTTAAACGAGTCGAGTATAACCTTGCTCAGATTCTACTCATATTTTTATTCGAACTATTTTTAATACTAAGATTTGGATCATATTATTAACGAATCTGAGTCTCGCTCATTTTTTTTCGAGTCGAGTCTGAATCGAGCCCGATCTGTTTGACTCGTTTACAGCCTTAACTGTATAGGTTCTTCCTAAACACTTTTAATCAGTCCTCCTTTCCCAATCTAGGTTTTAAACTTTAACCTTTATTTAGTTATTCATGAGCTTATTTATAAGTCTTATAAATATCCGGGATATTACAGCTTTTCTCGATTAATGTGTAATTCTGTTCACAACTACCAAATTGTTTGTTGAGGTAATAGATGGCTATTTCCTTGCCCATATCGTCTTTTTGCTTCAGCATGCAACCCATGGCGTTGGAATTGATATATATATATATATATAATGGAACTCCATCCCTAGGGTATACCAGGACGGGTGCTTCAATCAACTGCTTCTGGATGATGCGAACTACTTTTTGACAGTCCTCGTTCCAATTTCCAGATTAATTCTTCCTTAACAATTTGAAAATTGGCTCACATATCGTAGTCAACTAGGATACGAATCGGCTGATGAAGTTGATTTTTCCCAGGAAACTTCGTGTTTCTTTTTTGGTCTGGGTGTGGGCATCTAGGTGATAGCCTTTATCTTAGTTGGGTCTAGTTTAATGCCCCGGTTGCTTACGAGGAACTCCAAAAGTTTGCCCTATTTCACACCAAATGAGGACTTTGCTGGATTCATTTTTAAGTTATAATAGCGTATGCGGTTAAATATTTTCGGAGGAGGGCATTAAGATCACTCCTCCTTTTTAACTTCATGACAATGTCATCAACATAGACTTCAATCTCTTTGTGCATCATATCGTGGAATAAGGCCATCATGGCCCATCTGATAAGTAGCACTGGCATTGGTGAGGTCGTAATCCAATCGTATGTAGCAGAAGGTACCCCATGGGGTGATGAAGGAAGTATTTTCTTTGTCCTCCTCTGCGACCATAATTTGATGGTAACTAGCAAAACAATTGACGAATGAATACATCTCAAACTGTGCAGTGTTGTCTATCAATATGTGGATGAAAGGTACTAGGAAATCATCGTTCAGACTAGCTTTGTTGATATCCCGGTAGTCCACCCAAACTCATACCTTCCCTCATGACTTTGGCACTGGGACCACGTTGGACAAGAATTCTGGGTAGTCAGATACCATGATGATACCAGCTTTGAATTGTTTGATGATCTCTTCCTTGACTTTCAGGCTCATTTCTAGTTTTAGCCTCCTCAGCTTTTGTTTAACTGGCTTAAATTCTTCTTTGATTTGTAGTCGATGGATGACTATATCTGTGGATAACCCGATCATGTCATCATGTGACCAAGTAAATACGTCCTCGAATTGAGTCAGGAATTCATTCATTTTGTCTTTTTGTTCTGATATGAGGTCAGTCCCAATATGAAGTTCCTTAGGGGATTCTAATGTTGATGGTTGTAGTTTACTCGAGGTTAGGTTTGGGTTTATCTTCGACCCATCCTTTGATCTCCTCGGGAACCTCTTCATCGTCCACCTCCTCTTTCTTGATTCCCATTAAGTAGAAATCCAACTCTATATCGAAATCATAGTCATCATTCAAATCTGGCAAATCATCAATAAGGTAGAAATACTCAAATTTGGAAATCTGAGAATAAAACATGATTGCTTAACATATATAAAATGATTTCTAGTACAAAAGCTTCAATGATTAATATGACAAAAGGAAAATAGAGATGTTGAAGATAAAATAAGATAAAACTAAAGTGGAACCCTGCACTCCTGGGTTGCTACAACTGTCTTCATATTTTTACCCTTTTCGCACGATTTGAGGCGTGATCGTCAACTTGTCACTGGTCATGTCCTTGTTGATGGCATAAATGGAGGCATTGCCACTGTTATTGCCATCTTCGATGATAACTATGACTGGCTTAGACTCGGGGTCAATGTACTCCTCGGGGATGCTTACCTCAGCCCAATCAATGAAAGGAAAGATTGGTTGGTCGTCTGATGGAACGTCCTCCTTAGGGTTCTCTTTGTCAGTTTCACCCTCGCCATGAGAGAGGCGAAAACTCTTCCCAAACTGTTGGATTTTTTGCTGGAATTTCTCATTTCGAGATTTCTTTTCACTTGCCATGATCAGCCCACCTTCGTCAATTTTTTCATCAGAGACCTTGCTGACCTTGGGCATCATGGGGTTGGATATATGGGTTGGAAATTTCCTCAATGGCTCTTTGAAACCCGTATTGCTAAAGTACGGCACGAGGAAGGGTTGATAAGTGGATTGTCATTTTCTTATGTGAATCCCGGTGTTTGGAACCACTGAAGTAACCCAATCCAGCCCTTTCCCAACTAGGTGGGTATCTGGATCATGCTTTTGATTCCTTAGTCATCTCTGCCCATTCCCTGGTCCCACTGGAATCCTCGGGTAATCAGTTCCTGGCCCACTATCATCACCTACGGGGATATCCTCGGTTTCAAAGTCAGCGAGCCTACATGGCGATAATGGGCGGTGCTTACTTCAAAGACTTGAAAATTTGCTGGCTCAATACCTTCATTCAAGTTGATCAGGGGCATCTCACCCTTGATATGGGTTGGATATTCAGCCTCCGCATTGACAGTCACCAAGTTGCCTTTGATAATGTACTTTAACTGTTGGTGCAGTGTAGAAGGAACTGCCCCAGCCATATGGGTCCACGGCCGTCGTACCAGCAGATTGTACCCAGTAGTAATATTTAGCACTTCGAAGGAAACATTGAAAGTGTATGGACCGATATGCATGGGGAGTTCAATCTCTCCCATTATATCCCTTCGCGATCCGTCAACTGCCCTGACCACAATATGGATGTCCCGGATCCTGCTAGGATTGACCTTCATTCTTTCTAGCATGTCATACAGGCAGGTGTTTAGGGCGGATCCACCATCAATGGGCACTCCACCTACCATATTTCCAGATGATATGACCGCAATATGCAGTGGCTTGTGGTGCCCGATCCCTTCGACATGTACCCTCTCTTGGATTCGGACATGCCAAACCTCTTTAGCATCATTTCAATGTACGTTCCTTGGGTTATACAGAGAATCCTTTTATCTGTCTTTATAAATCTTTATCCCCAATACATAGGATGTTTCTCCTAAGTCCTTCATGGAGAAGTGTTTAGACAACCATATCTTTACTGATTGTAGCATAGGTATGCCATTCCCAATCAATAGTATATCATCAACATATAGTACTAGGCATGTCACAGCACTCCCACTAACCTTCTTGTACACACAAGGTTCATCCTCATTTTTGATAAAATCAAACTCTTTGATTGTCTCATCAAAACGAATGTTCCATCTGCGAGAAGCTTGCTTCAATTCATAAATGGATCGTTGTAACTTACAAACTTGATTTCTTCCAACTTTTGAAATAAAACCTTTTAGTTGTATTATATATAGATCCTCATCTAGTTTCCCATTGAGGAAGGCCGTTTTCACATTCATTTGCCAGATCTCGTAGTCATAGTAAGCTGCAATCGCAAGCAAAATCTGAATGGACTTGTACATAGCAACTGGTGAGAATGTTTTGTTATAGTCAACTCCTTGTCTTTGCTTGAAACCTTTTGCCACCAGTCTAGCCTTATAGGTCTCTACCTTGCCATATGCTCCGGTCTTTCTTTTAAGGACCCATTTGTACCCTATAGGCATTATGCCTTCCGATGGTTCAACACAAGTCCACACTTGGCTTTCATACATGGAGTCCATTTCGGTTTTCATAGTTTTTTTCCATTTCTTTAAGTATTTACTACTCATTGCCTCATCATATATAACTGGATCATCATCCTATATGATGTGTACCTCATCATCATCATCATCTATGATGAATCTATACCTCTCAGGTATCTTTAGTACTCTTCCAGAATTATGACTTGGATGTGGTACCGAAGGTATCTCTACTCGGACAGGTTCATCTACTTGATTTGTAGTGGTTTGTGGTTCTTATAATTGTTTAAGATCTATTTTCCTCCCACTAGTTCATTCGAGGATAAACTCCTTTCCAAGAAGGTAGCGTGTTTGACAACAAACATCTTTTCTCAGTAAGATTATAAAAATAGTATCCTAAACTTTCTTTAGGATATCCCACAAATGTGCACTTATCAGATTATGTCTTAAGCTTATCATTCTGAAATTTTTTCACATAAGCTAAACATCCCCAAATCTTAATATGTTTAAGACTAGGTTTCCTCCCTGTCCACATCTCATATGGAGTCTTTGGGATGGATTTCAAGGGGACCTTATTTAGTAGATACGCAACCGTCTCTAGGGCATAGCCCCAGAATGAGATTGGAAGATCGATGAAACTCATCATGGACCGCACCATGTCTAACAAGGTACGATTCCTCCTTTCAAATACTTCGTTAAGTTGTAGTGTACTAAGGGGCGTCCTATGACACCCCCAAATCCGAGTACTTCAATCCCACATATTTGGTGCTCACTATCCATCATATTCATATCTAACTACCCACAATAAAGAATAATAACAAAAATAAACTTAGTAAACAACACTCCCATTAAAGGGTTACATAAATAAACCAAAATAAAATCCCAGGTCATCTAACCTTTAGTTATTACATCATCAGCGGAAAACAAAACATAAATATAATTAAGTCTTATTACATAAGCTCTCCAACATAAAATAAATTTAAAGTTCATCATTTGTTCATCTTGTCCTTGCCCTTGCTCTTGCTCGTGGACGGCTCCTCAGATTTCTCAAACTTAACTGAAATGGTTTATGCAAGAGTGAGCAAAATAATTGCTCACAAGAATAATAATAAACATGTAACAATATATGAATCATCGATGGGTAAGAGTTAACTGAATAATACAACCTTCTTTGAAAACAGTCAATGAAACTTAAGAACTGTAAGTTCAATGGAAAGATTCAACCTTTGAATCACTAAATAAGATCAAAGTATAACTGAGGGTCACAATACCACGAACTATGTCCTAGGTTAGGAAGTATTTATACCATAACCTTTAACAGTCTTATAGACTACATGGACCATCCATCTCGTACTTTGGGGGATCAGCCCTTTGTACAATGTATTGTGCACAAATATTTTAACGCCATTGCGTAATATAATCCCCTATTCTAGGGTTGTTCATCTAAGTCTTTAACATCAAAATCCGTACCAAATGAAGTTTGGTTAGGAAAAACTTCAAAAGGAATTCTAGATTTTAGAACGCTCATCAACTATGGACTAGTGGAATCAAAAGGGTTCACTAGCCATATAACAATCATACATCAACAACAATATAATCTTTGTACGTGGAACTTCAACAATAATTGAGTACAATGATTGCAAATGAATAAGTATTATGCATCGAATTAATGCTTTCGAAAGATTGGAAAGCTTAATCAAATCATAGGCATTGAACAATATAAGAAACCTCGCTTGAACAATATAAGCCAAGGTTAGAAAATTTGCTCAATGAAAAAGTAGAGTTAAGAAACTTGCCTCGTGCGTTTGCTATACAATTACAACTCATGTTCTTCAATAATCCTACATATATACCATTAGGACCACAATACCAATTAGTTACATAAACACTAACTTCACTGGTTTACTTCTCATTATAGTTAAGACTATAATCTTTAACATTAGGTCTGACTATACTAACCACATACCACGAATCTTGAAACCTTCACTAGCATATAACATAAGTTTTTAGTATTTAAACTATGTTACTAAACCCCACAAACATCGAGTTTAAGTCTTTTACAACTTTCTAAATCATAACATATAATCATTATATATGTGACTACAACGTGTTATTAAGTCTTATAACATATTTTATACTTCATTACAATCATTCATTAAGGTTATATAAACATTCCTAGAATCATACAATTAATATCTCATTTATGTGTCAAACTTCACACTGGCGCTGCAGCTCTGCCTATACACTAAGGAACTGCCGTTGAGGCGCTACAAGCGTTGCAGTGCTGTTCTTATGCTGGGAAACGGCGCTGCAGCGCTGCAGGCGCCGTGGCTCTGTCTTTGAACTTGGAATAGGTGTTGCAGCGCCGCGACTTAGATTTTGCTTCTGCAGTTCGCGAGCAGCACGGTTCCAAAGCCAAAAACACCCAATTTCTTCACCCAAACAGTAAATTAAGCATACCCAGACATCAAGTGGACACTGAGGAGAGGAAGGCTCGTAAGTTTGAGCAAGGTTTGAAACCTTTGATTTATGAGAAATTGTTGGTGTTTTCGATAGATTCATTCGGAATGATTTTAGAGAAGGCTATAATAGCTGAGGGAGGAGTTAAGGCATTAAGTCAAATCAGTCATGAGGGATGAAGTAAGAAAGGTGGTGAAGGAAATAAAGCTGAGGGAAATAATAATCAAAAATGGAATAACAATTGTTCATAAGGAAGTCAAAGAGACCCGAAGGAAAGGGTCGAAGAGTGTGAGAATTGCGGAAAGAATGGGATATGTAGGAAAGTGAAGAAAGTGTGTTATCATTGTGGGTAAGAGGGACATATCTCTCCTGACTGCCCCAATCCAAAACAAAATGGATGTTATATTTGTGGATCAGCAGATCACAAAGCTAAAGATTGTCCAAAGAAAGAGACGAAGAGATGAAGTATAAGTAAGGGGAAGAGCAGTGGAAAAACAACACTAGTTAAGTTTATGAATATGTAAGATAAATACATTTGATAAAGGTTGTAAGAAGTCATTGGTGCTATGACATAATTTTGTAATAATGATTCCGGTGACGGAATCCTTATAAGGAGAGAAAAATATAATATCCAGAGAAAACGGATGGTCTTGTACTTAGACTTCAGAATTATTATTTAATAAAATAAGTTTCTATTGATAATATTCTTTGTTATGTATTTAAAGGTTGATTTTATAACCTAGAATGTGTTTACGTGTTAGGAATTACAAAATTGAATTTGCATAAGAAGATAAAAAAATTCTGAGAAAAATTCATAAAATCACTATTCATCCAATGAAACCTAAGGGATAAACCCTAAAATCATGTTTGTTTGCAAGAATTATAATCTCGAGATTATAATCCATGGAATTATAATCTCAAGACTATTAATCCTAGGATTAAATAATTCTAGGATTAAATAGTCCTAGTCACATGTTTATTTTTTATGAGATTATTCATAGGATAACTTAAAATAATATTATGTAATGTTTGTTTTTTACATGATTAATTAGAGGATTTGATAAAAAAAATATTGTTTGGACTATTATACACTTACCGATAATAACATATTTTAAATTATAATTTAAACTTGTTTATACATAAAAATAAATTACTGTACTAAGTTATACATTTCAGTCTCTTAAAAATTACTTTTTTACTGCATTAATAATAACTTTGTTTGTTCCAAGTAAACAAAGTAGATACATGGACCACATAAACATGTTACTATAGTAATAATAACTTTGTTTATTCCATGATTACTGTACTAATTATTTGTTTGTACAAATAATTTGATTACTTTATTTGTTCCATGATTACTGTACTAATTAATAATTTATTAATAATAATTTATTACAATAATCAATTATTGTACTAATTACTAGTATAAATTAGTACAGTAATTTATAATAATAATTAGTACAGTAATTAGTATGTAGTAATTTATTAGTAACAAATAATTTGATTACTGTACAAACAAAGTAGATATTTTCTATGATTACTTTGTTATTGTACTAATAATAACTTCGTGCTTAGCAAATAAATTACAGTACTAAATTTATACATTTTAAAAATTACACTTACATAAATTTAAAAACTTACACTAAAATAAATTAACAAATTATACTTAAGTTTAACAATTAGACTAGTCATATTAAAAAAAATTAAAAGTTAGTTTTGTCCAAAAAAATTTAATCGCACAGGATGGGATTATAATACCTAGCTAGACATGGTATTAAATAGTCCATCATCTTAAGTCATTTTATAATCCTTAGACTAATAGTCACAAGTCCTAATTTAAAAACAAACAACATACTTAAGATTAATAGTTTTATCTCAAGTGTAATACTTGCAAACAAACATAGCCTAAGGGTTTAAATAACCTAAGCCTTTTAGAGATATTGGTATGTCGTAATGACATTCGTTTCAAGATATGCCGGTATAAGTCGTAAAAAGTCATATTATCCAATAAAAGTTTTTCTCGAAAAACGTTTAAAAACTGGACGAAATAAAAAAGGCGAAAAATATTTTTATCGACTTTTCGATCGCTTAACTATTTTATAGGAAAATGTCGCTGAAAACACTATTCACCAAAAAAACATTTTTCAATTTTTTGATTTTTCGAAGAACGCGCTAACATTAGAATGATGAGGAAAGATGGAATGTCAAATAAAATTTGAAGAATGAGAAATGCTATTTTTTCGACTGTGTAATGAATTTTGTAAGTTAATTAAGTATGATACGAATTATTATACGAGAAGAATATTATTATTGTAACGCCCCCAAAATAGGTCCAATCCACCCAACCCATTCTGGGTCGCCACGAAATACACTCAACAAAAATTCTAAATATAAATCTTCAAATTCTAACTTTTAAACTGTCGTACAAAATACGACCACAATTAAACTGTGAGTTTCAATACAAATACAGTGCCCATACTCCAAATCAATAATACGTTACAGAAAGGTACAGTCAATAACTGTTTTAGAAATTAAAATCTTTGGAAAATGCTCAAGGAAACCTTCGTACATGGGAGGCCATGCATCTAAGTTATCATATGACTTGAGAATTATCATTAGTTGACCCAATAGACCCCAAAGAAAAATGAGAAGATTACTATCATATTCTTTCCAATGGTGGGTCTTCTCTTGCCATATAATTATTTCCATTGTCTCCAGTTGAGAATTATATTTCAACCAAACTCCAATATTATATAGGTAGTGCTCATAGATATAATCAGCAAGTGGATGTGCACAACCATGTCTTATGATAACCCGAAGTCGTAGGTGATTAGACATCTTGTATGATAGTGGCAAAACACCCTTCCAAAGTTGGGTTCACCTCAGCCTATTTGGTTCACCAAAATTAACTGTTAAAATGACGTATAAAATACGACACACACATTTTAAATTCTCAATATAATTCTTCTCATACTGTTTTATGAAAAATCTCAACAGCTAAAGACCATCGTTCTATTCCCCTGTTATCTCTGCTCGACCCCGTTATACTCTTATTACCTGAATGGAATTGTGAAGCAAAAGGGTGAGCACAAATAGCCCAGTAAAGAATATCATGACTAAAGATAATTAAATTATCAATAGTCTTCATCAGTAATAAATCAGAGATTTATAATATATGGTAGATGATAAAACTTTTCAACCATAGCTGCAGTGGAACGAGCAATCCATTAGAAGAGTCAAATAGACCATAATGTCTATTATCTTCTCCATGTTAAAAGTTCACCAACAATGTTTTATCCCTGTAACATCAATCAACAGTTCCTGTTCATAATCATGTGAATAATTCATAATCATAATTGTGTTGCTAAATTCCTCTTCGCACCCAGGACGAAGATAACTTTCATCACCTATCTTTACCTGAAACACCAAAGATCATGGTTATACCCAATCACAGTTCCTGTTCATATTCATACTAACAAATTCATCTTTGCACTACGGGCCAAAGATATTCATTAACAGTTCATCTTTGCACTACGTGCCAAAGATATTCAACAACAGGTCATCTTTGCACTACAGGCCAAAGATATTCAACAACAGGTCATCTTTGCACTACATGCCAAAGATATTCATATCTCAAAGAAATATATAATCATTTCAGAATTTATATAAACAACATTTATAACCATGTTGATCAATTCACCTTTGTACTTAAGCTAAAGATATTCAATTGTAAAATCAATGATCATGATCATACCAGTTAACAATTCATCTTTGCACTACTGGCTAAAGAGAACCCATAGTCATGATCATACCACTAATCTACTCATCTTTACACTCAAGTCAAAGAGAATTTTCATCATCCGGATTATAAAAATGTTATATATGAGAATAAGAACAATACGATCCAATTGTCAACATGATAACCAATTGTGGAGCAAAATTCAAGAATAAAGTTCAAAATATGGATCCGATCAAAGATAGGAACCTTAACAAGCAACTTGGACAAATAGAAGAAAATTTAATTTTTCTGTGAATAGTACCGTATACATGAATAGTGTCGTATACGTGAATAGTGTCGTATATGTGAATAGTAATCCCGACATGAAAAAGATAAAAATTTCATAAGAAAAATCATACTTCGTGAATAGTACCGTATTCGTGAATAGTGTCGTATACATGAATAGTGCCGTATATGTGAATAGTAACCTCGACGAAAAAAGTAAGAATTTCATAATAAAATTCATGCCAATATTTTGGTATAATGATATTGAAAAGAGTAACATCATTTACGAAGAAAATAACATCCCTTACCATCCCTTACCTCAAAAGAATAGTACTTCTGACTAGAATATCGAATATAATACCGAAGGAAACTTGCACTGAATAATAACACTCAAAGTATCTAAAAACTCACAAAAATACGCTCGATATTATAGAGAGAGAAAATTTCTGATTCTGGTGTGATTTTCAATTCTAACCTAAGCACCCTATTTATAGGAAAAGCTTAGGATGCCAAAGTAGACTAAATTAATAAAATAATATTTTTTTCAAAAAAATTCCGCCGCCTCAACCCAAAAGCCATCAGCATTCCACACCAACCAAAAGTGGGGCCCACCCTTTTAAAAAAATATTTATTTTTCGAAACTTCAATAATTCATAATAAATAGCCCTTTTATCAGAAAGATACAAATTCTATGTCTTTCTATAGAAAATTTAATTCTCTACAACTTTGTAGAAGGAAGTTTTTCCAAATTCCAAACATAAATTATCCGAAATCCATAAACGGATGATTTTTCATACCAAAATACTGATAAAAACACATCAACACTAAATCTTTCTTTTATTTTCACAAAATAAATATTTTCTTATCATATAAATCAATAATTAATTATTTACAAATAATATTACAGAACTACAATATTGACAACCAGGTCGTTCCCAAGAAAGAGGGGGCTTTCCGATAAAGATTTCTCCTTACTGGCGCGCAATTAAATAACCCCTCCTAGACAGAACTTCCTTAGACATTGTCAATAATGCTATCTAATATTATTCAAATAATATGAATTATTGAGTTGATAATGTGAAATACTGTGCAGTGACAATTATTGAATCAATAATACAAAATATCAACTGTAGCAATTATTGAATCAATAATATAAAATATCAACGTAGCAATTATTGAATCAATAATATAAAATATCAACTGTAGCAATTATTGAGTCAATAATATAAAATATTAACTTAGCAATTATTGAGTCAATAATATAAAATATTGAACAGTAATTACTGTAACAATAATTGAGTAAGTGCCTTCTCACGTAAGAATCAATAATTCAAAATACTGTGCAATACCGTGTGCTACTGTGCAACACCGCGTATTACTGTATTTTTATCACCGGGTATTTTAACAGTACTAACGGTAACAACTACGCCGTTATTTATAAAAAGGTTATTTCTATCGCTTTCTATATCCGACAGTTATTCCGTTGTGGGGCCCACAAATAGCTGCGCCGTCGTACGAATATTCCCCGACAATAAGAATATTCTTCGACCAAACGAATATTCCCCGACAACAATGAATATTTTATAACCACTTGCTTACTTTGCAAAATTTGCATATTTCACCCTTAACTTTAAACTTTTATCAATTTAACCATTTACTAAATAGAAAAATTGAATATTTTTATTTCATAAAATATGGGGTCTTACAAGTATAATACGAATTATTATACAAGTATAATATGAGAAGAATACGAGGAAGAATATGAGTATAATACGAATTATTATACGAGTTGTGACTCCCCCCAGAATAGGTCCAGTCAACCCAACCCATTCTGAGTCGCCAAATACATGATACAGAATTCAAATACAAACTTTATATCATACGGTCGTGCAAAATACGACCACACAACTGTGAGTGTCAATACAAATATGTAGAAAATATTAATATTCAAACTAAGTCCTCATTACAATTATTATCACACTAATTATCAGAAATAGTGAGGACTACTACTGTTCTAACTCGGACCATCACTCTGTCCCCCGACTAGTTCCCGCAACATTCTCATTTCCTGAAAAGGACAACAGATGAAAAGGGTGAGCTCAACTAGCCCAGTAAAGAATATTACGACTAAGATAATGGAAAATAAATTATCGTTAGTCTTCAACAATTCAGATAAAATATTATGGACAACCAACTTTAGATCAATATTCGCAGCGAAAATAACCATTCATCATCAATATTTTATCCCTGTAACATCAATCAATATATATCTCAAATCAAATATTCATCTTTGCACTACAGACCAAAGATATTCATTTGTATCATCAGTGGTCATGTTCATCTCAACACCTGTCATCTTTGCACTACGGCCAAAGATATTCATCAGGTAATCATTCATCTTTGCTCTACAGGCCAAAGATATTCAGTTATATCACCACTTAAGACTGAGGATGATGAAAAACCATATAAATAACGAATCCAGTGAAATAAAAGATAAGATTAAGGATTCGTATTTTAGTTTATTCAAATTCAAGAATATTTCATAATAATACTTTGTGGAGCAAAATTCAAGAATGAAGCTCAAAACTTAGATCCAATCAAAGATAAGAACTTTAACAAGCAATTTGGACAAACAGAAGAAAATTTTATTTTTCTGTGAATAGTGCCGTATACGTGAATAGTAACCCCGACGGAAAAAGTAAGAATTTTATAACAAAATTCATGACAATATTTCGGTATACTGATATTGAAAAGAATAATATCATTTACGAAAGAAATAACATCCCTTACCTCAAAAGAATAGTACCTCTGACTGAAATATCGGATATAATACCGAAGGAAACTTGCACTAAATAGTAATACTCAAAGTATTGAAATACTCACAAAAATACGCTCGATATTATAGAGAGAGAAAACTTCTGATTCTGGTGTGATTTTCAATTCTAACCTAAGCACCCTATTTATAGGAAAAGCTTAGGATGCCAAAGGAGACTAAATTAATAAAATAATATTATTTTTTTAAAAAAATCTCCAGCCGCCGGCTGCTCCCAAAAATCAGATTTTCAACAAAAGTGGGGCCCACCCATTAAAAAATATTTATTTTTTGAAACTTCAATAATTCATAATAAATAGCCCCTTTTTCAGAAAAATACAAATTCTATGTTCTTCCATAGGAAATGTAATTCTCTACAACTTTGTAGAAGGAAGTTTTTTCAAATTTCAAACATAAATTATCCGAAATCCATAAACAGATGATTTCTCACACTAAAATACTGATAAAAACACATCAGCACTAATTCCTTCTTTAATATCCACAAAATAAATATTTTCTTATCATATAAATTAATAATTAATTATTCATAAATAATATTACAGAACTACAATATTGACAACTAGGTCGTTCCTAGGAAAGAGGGGGCCTTCCGATAAGGACTTCTCCTTACTGGTGCGCAATTAAATAATCCCTCCTAGACAGAACTTCCTTAGACATTGTCAATAATGCTATCTAATAATATTATTCAAATAATATGAATTATTGAGTTGATAATGTGAAATACTATGCAGTGACAATTATTGAATCAATAATACAAAATATCAACTGTAGCCATTATTGAATCAATCATATAAAATAGCAACGTAGAATTATTGAGTCAATAAAATATCAATGTAACAATTATTGAGTCAATAATATAAAATATCAACGTAGCAATTATTGAGTCAATAATATAAAATATTGAACAGTAATTACTGTAACAATAATTGAGTAAGTGCCTTCTCACGTAAGACTCAATAATTCGAAATACTATGCAATACCGTGTGCTACTGTGCAACACCGCGTATCACTGTATTTTAACCACCGGGTATTTCAACAGTACTAACGGTAACAACTACGCCGTTATTTATAAAAAGGTTATTTCTGTCGCTTTCTATATCCGACAGTTATTCCGTTGTGGGGTCCACAAATAGCTGCGCCGTCGTACGAATATTACCCGACAACAAGAATATTCCACGACCAAACGAATATTCCCCGACAACCAGAATATTTTATAACCACTTGCTCATTTTGAAATATTTACACATTTCACCCATAACTTCTCACATTTATCAATCAACACCTTACTATTTCGAAATACTATATAAAGCAAATTAAATCTTTATTCATAAAAGTTGGGGTCTTACAACCTCCCCTCCTTATGAAATTTCGTCCTCGAAATTGACGTACGTACCTGGTATGTCGAAAAGGTAAGGATACCTCGCTTTCATTTCTGATTCCAACTCCCAGGTCATTTCCTCAATTGCATGGTTTCTCCACAAAACTTTAACTTGAGGTATAATTTTTGAGTGTAGGACATGCTCCTTCCTATCCAAGATCTTGACAGGTACCTCCTCGTACGTTAAATCTTCAGCTATCTCGTCTGGTTCTAACTCAATAATGCGGTTAGGATCCTTCACATATTTACGAAGCACGGATATGTGAAAAATGTTATGAACACGAGACATGCTTGGAGGTAAAGCGAGTCTATAAGCCACATTTCCTACTCGGTCAAGAATCTCAAATGGACCAATGAATCGTGGATTGAGCTTTCCTCTCTTCCCAAACCTCGTAACTCCTTTCCACGGAGCAACACGTAATAACACATGGTCCCCAACATTAAATTCCACGTCCTTTCGATGAAGATCCGCATAACTCTTTTGTCGATCTTGTGCGGTTTGTATCCGTTGTCGGATCATTTGGATCTTTTCTGTAGTCATACGTACCAACTCCGATCCCAATAATGTTGCTTCACCCACCTCATTCCAGCATACTGGAGAGCGACACTTTCTCCCATACAACGCTTCGAATGGAGCTACGCCTATACTTGCCTGATAACTGTTGTTGTAGGAGAATTCCACCAATGGTAAATACTTATCCCAACTCCCTTTGAAGTCTAAAACACAAAGTCTCAATAGATCTTCAAGAGTTTGAATAGTCCTTTCCGATTGTCCGTCTGTTTGAGGATGATAAGCCGAACTGAATCGTAAATCCGTGCCCATAGCTTTCTGCAAACTGATCCAAAATCGTGAAGTAAATCTGGGGTCACGATCCGAAACTATGGATACTGGCATGCCATGCAATCTCACAATCTCATTCACGTACATATGAGCAAGACGTTCAAGGGAATAAGTCTCTCGTATCGGCAAGAAATGAGCAGACTTGGTTAATCTATCAACAATAACCCAAATCGCATCTATGCCTTGAGAAACCTTGGGAAGACCCGTAACGAAATCCATCGTAATGTGTTCCCACTTCCATTTCAGAATCTCCAGTGGTTGTAATGGACCCTTTGGTACTTGATGCTCCGCCTTTACATGTTGACAAGTTAAACATCTCGAAATAAACTCTGCGATCTCTCTTTTCATATTGCTCCACCAAAATGTATGTCGAAGATCACGATACATTTTGGTACTCCCAGGATGGATTGCGAATGGTGTGTTGTGTGCCTCCATCATGATTCTATGCTTCAAGTTAGAATCGTTAGGAACACAAAGTCTGAAGTTGACTCGAAGTATTCCCTCTTCATCGATTCTTGCTTCTAGAATTGCACCTTCTTCTTCATCTTCATCAGCTCTGCATTCGTAGCTTGAGCAGCTTTAACTTTATCAATCAAAGCTGGTTCTACGCGTATAGTTGACATCATCGCACTCGTTCCCACATATGATCTTCTACTCAACGCGTCAGCTACCACGTTCGCTTTTCCAGGATGGTATTGGATGGTATGATCGTAATCTTTCAACAGCTCAAGCCAACGTCGTTGCCGCATGTTGAGTTCCTTCTGAGTGAAGAAATATTTAAGGCTCTTATGATCCGTATAAATCTCCACTTTCTCCCCGTACAGGTAATGTCTCCAGATCTTCAATGCGAAAACGACTGCTGCCAACTCTAGATCATGAGTAGGATAATTCCTCTCATATTCTTTGAGTTATCGCGAGGCATAGGCTATGACTTTCCCATATTGCATGAGAACACATCCTAACCCTTTGCCCGAAGCATCGCTGTACATAACAAATCCATCCGAACCAGATGGTATTATCAGAACAAGTGCCAAAATAAGTCTCCTCTTGAGCTCTTGGAAGCTCTTCTCGCATTCCTCTGCCCCAAACGAATTTTGTATCTTTTCGAGTCAACTGAGTTAATGGAGTAGCGATTCGAGAAAATCCCTCTACGAACCTCCGATAATAACCAGCTAAGCCCAGAAAGCTTCGTACTTCAGGTCACCGACTTAGGTTGCTCCCAGCTTTGTATTGCTTCAATCTTCGCCGGGTCAACAGATACTCCACGTTTCGATACCACGTGCCCAAGGAATGCTACTTCCTCAAGCCAAAACTCGCATTTCTTCAGCTTGGCATATAGCTTGTTCTCACGAAGCTTTTGAAGTACCAACTTCAAGTGGTGCTCATGATCTTCATGGCTTTTAGAATAGATGAGAATGTCATCAATAAAGACAACAACGAACTGATCTAAATATTCCTTAAATACACGGTTCATCATATCCATGAAAGCAGCAGGAGCATTAGTCAATCCAAAAGACATGACTAAGAACTCATAATGCCCGTACCGTGTTCTGAAAGCAGTCTTTGGAATATCCTCAGTTTTAATCTTCAACTGATGATATCCAGAACGAAGATCGATCTTTGAAAAGAATTGCGCTCCTTGCAACTGGTCGAACAGGTCATCAATTCGAGGTAACGGATACCTATTCTTGATGGTGATATGGTTCAACTCCCGATAGTCAATACAAAGTCGCATAAAATCGATGTCTAACAATTCTTGTAATTGGATCTTTAACTCCTGAAGTTCAATAGGAGCCATTCGATATGGGATTTTAGAAATGGGTTTTATACCGGGCTCAAGGTCAATAAAGAATTCAACTTCACGTTCTGGGGGTAGACCGGGAAGTTCTTCAGGAAACACATCAGGGAACTCATTAACAAAGGAAATATCATTCAAATCTGATGTATTCTGGTTTAGATCAGTGACATGAGCTAAGAAAGCTTGACATCCGTTTTTCAATAAACGAATAGCCTTATGACTTGAAATGATATTGACTGATTTTAGTGGTTTGGTGATTTGGATTCGCACAACAGGTTGATTAGGAATATGAAAACTAACAACCTTACGAAAACAATCAATTTTGGCATGGTAAGTGGTTAACCAGTCAATTCCTAAAATCACGTCAAATGCAAGTATTTTCAAAGAAATAAGATCAACAGGTAAGGTAAGGGTACCAATCTGAATCAAGCAAGATTTGTAAACTGTGGATGTAACAAAGGTTTCTCCTAACGGAGTTTCAACAAATAAGTAAAAGTCCAATTTATCAGAAGTCAAGTTCAAACGTTGAGCACAAGCAGGTGAAATAAAGGAATGGGTAGCACCGGTATCTAACAAGGTGTAAACTTCGCAAGAGTTTATAATTAGCTTACCCGTAATCACCTCGTGTGGGTTCCTTGTGTTTTGGGCTGTTACGACAAACGCTCTTCCAGGAATCACCGACTTTGACTTGTCTGCAACCGCCTTTGGAATCACCACCCCCACTGAACTTGGTTTCGCTATAGGACATCTCGAGCTATATGTCCTTCTTTTCCACAGTTATAACATGCTTTGAATTATTGTGGGCAGTTTGGGCTGATGTGTCCCTCTTTCCCGCACTTATAGCATACGACCGGTGGTCGTTCTCCTCCCCTCGAAACAGTTGATGCTGGTGCTGATGTCGACGTCTTCACGTTCTCATTGTTGTACCTTCTCTTCTTGAAATCTCCTCCCGATTCGCTTTTTCTACTATCATGGCCACGATTACCACCGAAGTGGTTACCACTTCTGTCATACTTTCCTCCTCGCTGGTTGTCAATGCTCCGATGACTGCTGTCACCGGTACGACCTTGGTTGTGGTCCCTCGGTTGAACATAATCATTATCTCGTTCTAACAACTGGGCCCTATTTACTACATCCGAATATAGAGAAAATTTATGAGAAATGAGGTATTGACGTATTTCGGGTTTCAAACCTCTTAGAAACATCCGCGTCATACGTTCCTCATTCTCCACCAAATGAGGTGCAAACCTGGACAGCTCCGCGAACTTAGCCTCGTACTGGGATACCGTCATGTTATTTTGTTCGAGTCTAATAAATTATACTTCCTTCATATGACGAATACTTTCAGGAAAGTACTTGTTATTAAATAGTTTCTGGAACGATTCCCAAGACATCTTGAGTGCGGCAGGCTGGGTATGCTTCACGGATTCCCACCAGTAATCTGCCTCCCCACGGAACATAAACGTGGCGAATGGAACCTTCTGTTCCTCCGTACATCCCAAGACATCAA
Organism: Panax stipuleanatus; assembly: GCA_020205555.1. Lineage (NCBI taxonomy): Eukaryota > Viridiplantae > Streptophyta > Magnoliopsida > Apiales > Araliaceae > Panax > Panax stipuleanatus. The sequence continues at coordinate 116,455,412 of CM035118.1, read as the reverse complement.
ATATCTTGGTAATTTGTTTAATCCACGTCTCCGCCTTGATCGGATCTGGCTTTCCCAGAAACTCTGGTGGTCCCAATTCTTTGAACTGCTTGGCAGTGACAACTCGCGTGTTGTTATTATCTCCACCTGTATGTTGCACATGAGTCTCCTTCGTCTGGTTTTGCATGAACTGCAAAAAACTTCTAAGCATCTCATCGTTTATCGTCTGACCAGCGTTATTTTCAGGATGAACATTGCCTTCTTGTTGCACGTTCTCCTGGTTAGTGATTAAAGGTGTCTCCACGGTCTCATTCACTTCGTTGTTAACATTCTCAGCTGCCATTCTCAAATACTGCCATAAAACAAGGGTTAATTAAACAAATCAACATATCACATATTAACCCTATGCTCCGACTGACCAATTAAATACCACATAAGCTTAGGTAGGACATACTAGTGAAGGATTTACTCGTCTCTCCCCTCCTAGTTCTATTCCCCGATCTCCGCCAGAGACCATATCTCTAAGCTCTGATACCAACGGTGACTCATGTCCCCACCTTGGACAGCACCTCACAATGATACCTATCAGTTTGCCACCGCAGAACGGCGTCCCCTACGGAGAGTCTGGCTTCGGTGCATCCCCCATAAACAGAAAGTCACCAGATAGAGGCTCGAGGCTCTTTACTTATGGCTCTGATACCAACTGTGACGCCCCCCAGAATAGGTCCAGTCAACCCAACCCATTCTGAATCGCCAAATACATGGTACAGAATTCAAATACAAACTTTATATCATACGGTCGTGCAAAATACGACCACACAACTTTGAGTGTCAATACAAATATGTAGAAAATATTAATATTCAAACTAAGTCCTCATTACAATTATTATCACACTATTTATCAGAAATAGTGAGAACTACTACTGTTCTAACTCGGACCATCACTCTGTCCCCCGACTAGTTCCCGCAACATTCTCATTTCCTGAAGAGGACAACAGATGAAAAGGGTGAGCTCAACTAGCCCAGTAAAGAATATTACGACTAAGATAATGAAAAATAAATTATCGTTAGTCTTCAACAATTCAGATAAAATATTATGGACAACCAACTTTAGATCAATATTCGCAGCGAAAATAACCATTCATCATCAATATTATATCCCTGTAACATCAATCAATATACATTTCAAATCAAATATTCATCTTTGCACTACAGGCCAAAGATATTCATTTGTATCATCAGTGGTCATGTTCATCTCAACACCTGCCATCTTTGCACTACGGCCAAAGATATTCATCAGGTAATCATTCATCTTTGCTCTACAGGCCAAAGATATTCAGTTATATCACCACTTAGGACTGAGGATGATGAAAAATCATATAAATAACGAATCCAGTGAAATAAAAGATAAGATTAAGGATTCGTATTTTAGTTTATTCAAATTCAAGAATATTCCATAATAATACTTTGTGGAGCAAAATTTAAGAATGAAGCTCAAAACTTAGATCCAATCAAAGATAAGAACTTTAACAAGCAATTTGGACAAACAGAAGAAAATTTTATTTTTCCGTGAATAGTGCCATATACGTGAATAGTAACCCCGACGGAAAAAATAAGAATTTCATAATAAAATTTATGACAATATTTCGGTATACTGATATTGAAAAAAATAATATCATTTACGAAAGAAATAACATCCCTTACCTCAAAAGAATAGTACCTCTGACTGAAATATCGGATATAATACCGAAGAAAATTTGCACTAAATAGTAATACTCAAAGTATTGAAATACTCACAAAAATACGCTCGATATTATAGAGAGAGAAAACTTCTGATTCTGGTGTGATTTTCAATTCTAACCTAAGCACCCTATTTATAGGAAAAGCTTAGGATGCCAAAGGAGACTAAATTAATAAAATAATATTATTTTTAAAAAAAATCTCCAGTCGCTGGCTGCTCCCAAAAATCAGATTTTCAACAAAAGTGGGGCCCACCCATTAAAAAATATTTATTTTCCGAAACTTCAATAATTCATAATAAATAGCCCCTTTGTTAGAAAAATACAAATTCTATGTCTTTCTATAGAAAATTTAATTTTCTACAACTTTGTAGAAGGAAGTTTTTCCAAATTCCAAACATAAATTATCAGAAATCCATAAACAGATGATTTCTCACACTAAAATACTGATAAAAACACATCAACACTAATTCCTTCTTTAATATCCACAAAATAAATATTTTCTTATCATATAAATTAATAATTAATTATTCACAAATAATATTATAGAACTACAATATTGACAACTAGGTCGTTCCCAGGAAAGAGGGGGTCTTCCGATAAGGACTTCTCCTTACTGGCGCGCAATTAAATAACCCCTCCTAGACAGAACTTCCTTAGACATTGTCAATAATGCTATCTAATAATATTATTCAAATAATATGAATTATTGAGTTGATAATGTGAAATACTATGCAGTGACAATTATTGAATCAATAATACAAAATATCAACTGTAGCTATTATTGAATCAATCATATATAATAGCAACGTAGCAATTATTGAGTCAATAAAATATCAATGTAACAATTATTGAGTCAATAATATAAAATATCAACGTAGCAATTATTGAGTCAATAATATAAAATATTGAACAGTAATTACTGTAACAATAATTGAGTAAGTGCCTTCTCACGTAAAACTCAATAATTCGAAATACTATGCAATACCGTGTGCTACTGTGCAACACCGCGTATCACTGTATTTTAACCACCGGGTATTTCAACAGTACTAACGGTAACAACTACGCCGTTATTTATAAAAAGGTTATTTCTGTCGCTTTCTATATCCGACAGTTATTCCGTTGTGGGGTCCACAAATAGCTGCGCCGTCGTACGAATATTCCACGACCAAACGAATATTTCCCGACAACCAGAATATTTTATAACCACTTGCTCATTTTGAAATATTTGCACATTTCACCCATAACTTCTCACATTTATCAATCAACACCTTACTATTTCGAAATAATATATAAAGAAAATTAAATCTTTATTCATAAAAGTTGGGGTCTTACACGAGTATAATACGAAGAATAATACAAAGTATAATTCTAGTCCTGGTCCAACTTTGGGCCATCCATAATGGTCTTTCTATGTGTTGGCGAATGGGATTCAAAAACATTATCATAGAATCAAATGCATCAGAAATTCTTCCTCTTATATGCAATTTGAATCCCCTTGGTTCAATTCTAATAAACTTACTGGATTCTTATAAGAACCTGCTGACAAGGGATAGGATCGTCAAGGTTCAACCAGTATTTTCAGAATCAAATAGGCTAGTAGATCATATTGCTAGAATGGCGAGGACTTAAGACAACCTTTTGGAAACATTTAAAGATCCTCCTCCTTTTGTGGCTGACTATAATCTATCTCTAGATATATTTTGCAATTAAAACTCCTATGTTTGTTTACAAGCATTACACTTGGGATAAAAACTATTAATCCTAAGTGTCTTGTTTATTTTTAAATTTAGACTTGAGACTATTAGTCCAGGATTATAAAATGACTTAATATGGGGATTATTTAATACCATGGTCAACTAAGTATTATAATCCCCACCATTTGGGACTAAAAATTTATAGACAAATTAAAATTAATCTCAACCTTTTTTTAAAATGATCATAATATTTTATTCTATCCATTTATCAATCTTTTTCTAAAATGAACATAATATATCTCAACAGTTGTCACTAGGGCTGCAAAGGAATCGAACTGTTCGCGAGCCGTTTCGGTTCGGTTCGGTTCGGTTCGAGTTCGGTTTGGTTTGAGTTCAAGTTGCTCGCCTAGTCGAGTCGAATTCGCACATAGTGTTACGTTCGATTGCTCGATCGAACATGTTCGCGAAGCATGTCGTTCGGTTCGTCTTTGTTCACGAACAGTTCTAGTTCGGTTCGATAAGTTCGAGTTCAGTTCGATAAGTTCGAGATCGGTTCGAGTAGTTCGATTTCTTACATGTTTAAATTATTTCTAAAATTTTGAATATGAATAATTAGTTATTTCATATTAAATTTTAAAGTTTGTCTTATCAATAATTGTTAAATTTGTAACAATTTTTTTTTACCAAAACATCTTTATTTTTCAATAATTAATTATAAGTAAATATTTTTATTAAATAATTAATAAATAATAATGTGTTCTTTGTCACCACTAAATTCTAATTTAATTAAAATAATTCTAATATTTTCATAAAAATTTTAACAATGATTTTTGGATTATTATAATTTACATCTCTAATAATTTAATAAATTATAATCATAAAGCACATAAATAAAGTCAGTAATCATCATGCAATGACAATTTGATATTAATTAAAGAATGATATAATAAAGTTACTTACCTTTACATGAGTTATTAAAATTGTCAAACCGATATAGAGATTACAGAAATCAAGTTATCAATGTATCGAGACTTCAGTAATAGAATAATGATCATTGTACAATTACTATTATATATTACATACATCAACTATCAATTATGTAATAAAAAGTGCAAACTTGATTTTACCAATTTTTGAATTTTTTAGTGTTACAGACTTACGGTGTATATATGAGACAGTGAGAGAGAGTGATTGATTAACTTTGATTTATTAGTTATGCAATTAAATAATCATATTCAGGGTAAAAAGTAGTGATTAATAGTCCAATTAAACAATATGTCACAGTACCGTATGCATGAAATTTAAATGAGTTATCAATTTAAATTAGAATAAGCAAACAGGTTTTAAAAAAATGAAACAAAGTTTCTAAATAGCTTTGACTTTTAAGCCTTTGATCTTTAAATTGTAGTTAATTTATTTAGTTTTAAACAATACAATTATGAAAATTTAAAACTTTTTATAAAGTAATTCTCAAAATTTATAGTATTCAAAAGTTAATTTGTGACGCCCCCAAAATAGGTTCAATAATCAACCCATTCTGAGTCGCCAAATATATGGTACAGAATTCAAATACAATCTTTCATATCAAACGGTCGTGCAAAATACGACCACACAACTGTGAGTGTCAATACAGACATGTAGAAAATATTAGCATTCAAACTAAGTCCTCATTACATTTATTATCACACTATTTTAAAAAAAAATACTGAGGACTTCTACAGCTCTAACTCGGACCATCACTCCATTCCCCGACTAGTACCCGCGATATTCTCATTTCTTGAAGAGAACAATGGAAGAAAAGGGTGAGCTCAACTAGCCCAGTAAAGAATATTATGACTAAGATAATGAAGAATAAATTATCGTTAGTCTTCAACAAATCAGATAAAATATTATGGACAACCAGTTTTAGATCAACAACTGCAGCGGAAATGACAATTCATTAGAAGAGTTAAGTAGAGAATGATGTCTACTATCTTCTATAATTTAAAAGTCCATCATCAATATTTTATCCCTGTAACATCAATCAATATTCATCTCGAATCAAATATTCATCTTTTGCACTACGGCCAAAGATATTCATTTGTATCACCAGTTGGTCATGTTCATCTCAACACCTGTCCATCTTTGCACTACGGGCCAAAGATATTCATCAGGTAATCATTCATCTTTGCACTACAGGCCAAAGATATTCATCAAGTAATCATTCATCTTTGCACTACAGGCCAAAGATATTCAGTTATATCACCATTTAAGACTGAGGATGATGAAATACAATATAAGGAACGAATCCAGTGAGATAAAGAATAAATATTAAAGAATTTATCCAGAGTTCAAGAATGAAAATCAAAATCTGGATCCAATCAAAGATGATTTGGGAAAAAAAATATTTTTTTTACCGTGAATAGTAACTCGTCATGAAAAGATAAAAATTTCACAAGAAAGTTCAGACCAATATTCTAGTGAAATGATATTAGATGAAGCGCAAAACTCAAGGAATTTCTGATCATTTCAGGAATTATAGAAGCAATACTTACCGTAGTAAGTTTAGAGTTAGGACTCTGAAATGAAACAATATACGAAACTGCAATTGAATTTTCACCCGTCAGGCGGTAGTCCGCTCAGACAGATTATTTTCACAATTTAATAACAACTGAATACGAAGGGTTATTCACCAGGCATGCGGTAGTCCGCGTAGACAGGTTATTCCCACAGAATAATAAAGAATGGAATAACAACAGGATTTCACCATGCATGCGATAGTCCGCGTAGACAGGTTATTCCAACAGAATAATAAAGAATGGAATAACAACTCTTACGAAAATTGAAAGAAAATAACTATCTTCATGAATACGAAAGAAATAATACCCCTTACCTTAATAAAATTTAGAGACTGCACTAGTGTAATAGCAGAATACTCTCCTTCTTTCTCTTTTATTCTCTCTATACTTTCTTTCTCTATAACTTTAGTGAATTGGTGGAAATAATGAAGAAATGAGCTTCTATTTATAGGCTTGACAGAGTAAGAGTAAAATAGTCTTTTCGCCATAATTAATGACATCATCGTTTACATCATCGTTTACATCATCGATCCTATGACATCATTGCTTATCTCATCGTTCCGATGACATCATTGCTTACCTCATCGTTCTGATGACATCATTGCTTACATCATAAGAATTCAAATTCAATTTGTTCTCTTTCACCAAAAATCAATTCAGACTCAATATTCCAGAACTTTAATAATTCATAATAAATAGCCCTTTATCAGAAAAATATGAACCTTATGTCCATGTCATATAAAATTTAATTCTCTACAACTTTGTAGAAGAAAGTTTTTTCAAATTCTGCACGAAAAATGACCCAAGTTTATATATGGATGATTTTTTCACACTCATCACTCTTAAAAAAATTTAACACACTCAAAATTTCAAAGCCTCCATTTTTGAAATAATGAATTCCACCACATGTTTATATATATTAAAACATTTATATTTATTAAAAGAATTTCAAATTTAATTTTCTCTCTTCCACCTCATTTTATTCATATATTGTGAATTTATTGTAAAAAATATCATCACTATTATATTATTATATTATCACATTATACACTTATAATGTAATATTATAATAATATATTTGAATGAATTATTTTATCAGAACAGATAAAATATTCATTCTCGATAATTGTCACTTTTACTAAAATTCCTCCGTTTAAATCCACATTGAATAAATATTTACTTATCATTTTTATCAATAATTATTATTCATAAATAATATTACAGAACCACAATAATGACAATCAGGTCATTCCCAGGAAAGAGGGGGCCTTCCGATAAGGATTTCTCCTTACTGGCGCGCAATTAAATAACCCCTCCTAGACAGAACTTCCTTAGACATTGCCAATAATGCTATCTAATAATATTATTTAAGTAATATAAATTATTGATCTGATAATATAAAAATATTGTGTAGTGACAATTATTGAAACAACAATATAAAATATCAACGTAGCAATTATTGAACCAATAAAATATTATAATGAACAGTAATTACTGTAACAATTATTGAGTAGTGACTTCTTACGTAAGAATCAATAATTAGAATTACTGTGCAATATCGTGTGCTACTGTGCAACACCGCGTATTACTGTATTTTAACCACCGGGTATTTCAACAGTTTTAACGGTAAAAGTTTTACCGTTATTTTTGTAAAAAGATTATTTCTGTCGCTTTCTATATCCGACATTCATTTCGTTGTGGGGTCCACCAATGACTGCGCCGTCGTACGAATATTCTCCGACAAAAAGAATATTTCACGACCAAACGAATATTCCCCGACAACAATGAATATTTTATAACCACTTGCTTATTTTGAAATATTTGCACATTCCACCCATAACTTACAACATTTATCAAATCGACACCTTACTATTTTAAAATAATATATAAAGAAAATTAAATCTTTATTCATAAAATTTGGGGTCTTACATAATTATCACATCCCTTTTGAATTAAAAATATTTCATATCGACTTTGAAAATTCATAATTGATCAGTTTATTACTTATATTTCAGAACGGAGGAACGAAGGAAGTATTTGGTATTAATACATTCCAAATTTTCAACGTTAACAATATTAATCTATTAGATATTGAATTAATCTAAATCAACTAAATTCACATTATTTTAAATATTAAAAATTTACAATTTCATATTTTTTATTATAACTTTTTTTAAAATAAGACTATTTTTATGAAATAGATGGAGTATTATTCATTTATTCTAGACTAATTATGTAATAAATAATAATATTGACCACTAATCCACTACTAATTGAATATTATATATATATATATATATATATATATGATAATATGATATATATTATATCTTATTTTTAAATAAGTCTTATATAGTGTGATATAAGACTTATATATCAATGATACTATAATAATAATATAATATGATATATTATATTTATATGATTATATCCTATTCTAAGAATGATGATTATAATATTTGATCTAATTTTTTATTTAATTACTTAGACTCTTAGAGAACACATTTTTGGTATTTATTTAACTATTTTTTGCTTCAGAGTTCTAAGTTTATGTTTGCGAACAAGTTTTTGTTCGTGGACAAGTTTGGTGTTAGTGAACAAGTTTGTGTTTGTGAACGTTCGCGAACAAGCTTGTGTTCGACTTGTTCGCAAACAATTCACGAACACCAAACGATCCGAACTTGTACATAACTGTTGGTTTGATCAAGTTACTAGCTCGAACATGTTCGAGTTCGACTAAAAGTGTTCGAGCTCGGTTGAGTTAGACAAAGTTCGATTCAGTTCGTTTGCAGCCCTAGTAGCCACGTCACACGTGGAGATTTATAGTTGAATAATTGACTTTGTTTGTTTAATACGACAATAATTAACGTGCCAGATTAGTTAGTTAAATTACATATTACTTTGGCCAAATCATGTTTGTTTAGAATTTTGAAATCATGAAACTTGTGATTAATAGTGAATATAAGGAGTATAATTTGTTATAGTTGTATTCTCTTGGCTGATATTATTTTGTACACAAAATAAAGTTTAAAATTTATTGATTTAATAAGTGATCAATTTAATTTGATTACAAAAACATTTTTTATCAAATAAAATGAGACTGAGAAAATACATAAAAATATCTTCACGAATTTTAAACCTTGCTAAACTTTTATACATAATTTTAGTCATACTTTTTAGATCTACTCAACAATTTTAATTAAAAATAGTCTAGAATCCTATTTGATACATTATATTTCGTACACATATGACTATATTTTTTATTTCGTATACACGGAATACAAAATTTTCATGTCCTGTCGAGTGTATTTTTGTTTTTCTATTTCATTATATTTTACTTGATGTTCTTGACTATATTTTATACTTTGGAGTTTGAATGAAGATGAATAGTTCTAGACTTTAATTTTAATTTTGGTGATTTCTAATGAAATTTTAAGATTTCATATGTCATGTATTTTGCACTATTAATTTGTTAATTTATGTGCTAATTTATGACAATTTGATTCTCAAATATTTCACATAAGAAGAATATGGTGAAACACTGTGAACTTACTAGCTTATATATTTAAATAATATTTAAAAGTTTATAATTAATTGTTCATCGTTTTTTGATGTATAAACAAGTTTAAATTATACTTTAAAATATGTTATTATTAGTAAGGATATAATAGTTCAAACGATATTTTTTTATCCAATCATTTACTTAATTCTGAAAAAAATAAACATAACATGAGATTAGTTTAAGTTATCCCATGAAAAACAAACACGTGACTAGGACTATTTAATCCTAGAATTAATAGTTTTGAGATTATAATCACATGAATTATAATCATGTGATTATAATCCTTACAAAAAAAAATGACCCTAGTCTTTTTGTGGAGTTAGTTGCGTCTATGTATTGTTGTGATTATGACTCTGTCTTTGTATTTGTGATGTTATGTTAATATAAGTGTTTTTTTTCTAAAAAAAACTTCAAATCAAATTAATTATTCTTATGCAAGAACAGATAGAACCCAAAATAGTACAAAAATGACCTTTGAACACGGTTGAGAAAAATTAAAGGGACACGGTGGCAGCTAAACCTATGACCAAAAAATTTCTTTAAGGGTAATGGTCATGGGATTAGGTAGTCAAGTTTAGTTACGGTGATTCACCGTGACTAGTATCGATATGTAATTTTTTAATCACGGTGGCTTGTAGTTAACGTGACTATTTTTATTTATGAATTTAGATACGGTTTGCTCACCGTGACTATTAGATTATTGTCACGGGAAAAGTTTATGTTATGACTAATTATATATTTTTTTAGACACGGTGTTTTATGTTTATGTGTACAATATAGAATCTGTAATTTAGACACGATACTATACCCGTATCTAAATATGTTAATAGTCCAATATTTAGATATCAATTTTGAGCAGACGTTACTATTTCAAAATATTTATCAAAAAAATTCGTGCCCGTGATTTTGCGTAAATTTAATATAACCTTTTTTTTCGACTTAATTTTGTATATGATAATTAGAAAAACTCGTTAGATACAGGTTCCTCTTTCGATACGATTGCTCGCACTCTCTTTAAAGCTGGTTAAGGCTTTATCTTTGTTCGTCTCATCGGGCAACCAAAGCCGTACTGCTGTAGCGCAGTGATAGACGCGTTGGTGACCCAACAGCCGGAAATCTTAGAAAGAGGTTTAATCGGTAGAAATCGAAAACCCTAGACCTTATCACTACTGTATTCGAAAACCCTATAACAGGAAGGCCTCCTCTTGAAGGAGACCAAACAAATCTGAAGCAAGATGAGGATAATGATAAAGGGCGGCGTGTGGAAGAACACGGAGGATGAGATCCTCAAGGCGGCGGTTATGAAATATGGGAAGAATCAGTGGGCACGTATATCTTCTCTTCTCGTTCGCAAATCTGTAAAGCAATGCAAGGCTCGTTGGTATGAGTGGCTGGATCCTTCCATCAAAAAGGTAATGTTATGATTTTTTCTTTGTGGGTTTTGTTTTGTTTACTGCCTTCATGATTACCCAGCTGGGATATTAGTAGCTTTAATGGTTGGGGGTTACCATTGTTTACTTACATTTGATTAGAAATTTGGGATTTTTTCTTTGTGGGTTTTGTTTTGCTTACTGCTTGCATGATTACCCAACTGGGATTTTAGTAGTTTTAATTGGTCGTGGGTTATTATTGTTTGCCTAGTTTTCATAAAAAATTTAAAGGAATTATTCACGTGTCTCTATTTTATCTTTGTTTAGTTTAATACCCATATGATACCTTTTCTCATCTTTTAGTACTGTTATTGCTAAGTTGTTATAGTTTTCTTTTCCTTTTGGGCAGTTTTTGTTAGTTTTTTATCCGGTATGTTTTGTGGAATTTGGGTTGTTTTTGTTTACAGGGAAAAAACAGATGTTTCCTGTTTAATTCCTAAGATAATGTTGGAGACGCAAAGAACAGTTTATTTGAATCTTATTTATTATATTTGGTTTACGGAGAAATCCAAATTTCATGTTCTTACTCAGTTTTATGGTTCTTCTTTGTGGGGTTTTAGTTTTATTACTTGTGCTGCTTTTGTTTGTAATTCTGTGAACATGATTACCAATTTTTACTGTGTGGGGTTATAGGATATGTGGAAGATCAACTATTTTTATGGAAGATGCCCAAATTTATTTTTGTGGTTTGCTTTGAGGGATGCACATGTTTTATTCCTGTGCACCTCTTTCTTAATGATTATCATTTTTGGTTGTTTTAGCTATTGGGATGTAATTTGTTAAGTGATTATAATGAGTGTTTGAATTTCAATATTTGGGCGTTGTTTGGAACTTGTAATATGAGAGGTATAAGAAAATGAAAGAGAGAGAGAGAGAGATGGGGATTTTAAAGAGTCTTGAATATGATTATGAGTTGTTTGAGAGATTGAACTGTTTATGCTCGGTGTGAACTGCTGAGAATGAATTTTCTGATATTTTTAGATTGAATTGTGTGGGACATCTTGGGATTTTGGTTATTGTCGAGAGTCATTTAATTTCTAGAATTTTGTTTTCCAGGGAAAAAAATGGATCTCATTTTATATTGGATGACAAATAAAAACGAATGATTCATGGGTAGTCTCGGATATCTATTACTGGATATCTATTGGCCTTCAATATTAGCTCAGCTTTAGTTATGTTTTTCGGAAACTAATCTTATAGTAGCAAACTTTAGACATTTAAATGATTGCTTATATATTTTTCGTAACTTGTTGGATGGATGGATCTGTTTTTATGGCTAATGTTGCTCTCAGTGAACTTTCTGCTACTTATAGATTGCTTAATGTTGCTCTCGGTCTCGGATTTTAAAGCATCCATGTAAATTTGCCTCCACGGTATCACATTTTAGCCTATGTAGCGCACGGCAAATTGAAACCGCATTAGTTGTAAACATTGTTTCGATTCTGCGATATACAATTAGAAAAGAGTTTCATCGTTTGTTTCTTTCTTTTTTTCCTATTAAAGCCTGTGTTTTTATATAAATATGTACCGTACACTTAGTCTCGAATGAGTTTACATTCTATGAGGTTTGGATTAGTTAGCGATTAAGGCATTACTGAACAAGGTGATTATTGTACGCGTCAACGCTGTGTTTTAACGTTTGGAAATCCAAATTCAATCTTTTCCACGGCCTTTTAGAATCAAATTATCAGTGCTCTCTGGTATCCTCTGAACGTGCTCTTCAACTTTATCCAAAATATTGATTTTATTATATATAACAAAAACCATATTATCAGTCTCCTTTGTTCATTATTTGTTTGCATTCTAGTTCTTTGATTGATATTTGATATTTGCAATTGTGCGACAGTACCTGTTGGATGTGCTGCTGATCCAGTAAAATATTTGGGAGGGAGCATAATAATACTATCTTCTGCAAGTGGAAGTATGACAGCTGCACCACCAATGATGTTGTCTCTTGGTGGCAACCTTGCCACTGAACTTGATCGACAGAAAGAAGAACTTGACCTTGGGAAGTTTATTTAACTGGATACAGGGAGGTTTGTATCCTTGTATCCTCTAATATTTGTTTTCTCCGGAGAAGGAAAGATTGGGTCAATAGTCTTATTGTTTCAGTGGTAGAACCAAGAAAGAAATTTGGAGCTTCAATTTTGGGCTATAATAATGAAACATAGAATGCTTACATATCATGGCATGTTTGGGTCAATAGTCAATAGAATGTTTGATACATTTTGAAACATAGAATGCTTACATTTTTGACTTTAAATGAGAATTTAGAGCTTTTTTAGTCATATATCATGGCATTAGCTATCCTTGTTTGGTACTGACACATACTTACATTGAGATTCTCAAGTTTGATGGCTGTCTTCAAACAGATACTTACATTGAGATCCTGGTTTCATTGTAAAGTTGGGCCTAGAGGCAGCATTAGTAGCAAACAAGAAACGAAGGTAAATTTTGGTTATATCAGACTCTCTGTCTTTATTATTAAATGCTACTATTCCCACGATTTTATTTATGCTTTTGAAGCTTGTAAATCTACATTCACAATATACACAATTTTGATTTTCGTAGATCACTTCTTATGCAGATTAATTTTGATGAAGTTTCTTTGCTTTTCTTTTCTTTTTTGGGTTGAAAATATAAAGGTTCTCCTCGTTGTCTTGAAATTGTTCATTTTTTAAAAGCTTTGAATTTTTAGGGCTACTGCTTTCAAATGACATTGACAACATGTTGTCAAGATTTTTAGATTAAAGTGGTCACTAGTAAACTAATGATATAAATGCTTATATGGTTTATAGATTTTTTTTAGCAACTATAATATATTACTGGCCTGAAACTCAATATTAGTTTTATACTCGGTACACAAATGCCTAATGGTGTGCTTTACTTTTATTTCAGGCCCTTGTGAGCTCCTCCTAAAAATTTCCGCAAGGCTGGCTGGTTGATAACAAGGACAATGAAATCAATATAATAATTTGTACCCCTTTCAATATTAGTAGTCTCATTTTATTGAATTGCAATATTAGCATATTTGGTGCATATTTTAGCCCGGAAGATGTTGATACCTTATTAGTTATTACTCATCGTCTATTCTTTTATTCCTTTCTATTGAGAAAAAATGGGGCCTTCAATTATTAACATAAGATGTTTAATCATAGACATTTGTTATTTTTGTTGATTTATCATGACATAATTACTAATTGTGTTTAGGGAATTCTTGTACAACTAACATATACGCAATGCAGCTATTTTGTGATACGCGTCATGAAAGAGATAGTCGAGGATGGTAGTTTGGACTTTGTAGTCAAGGTTAGTTATTTTTTTTAAGATTTATTTTTAGCATAATTTATTTTCAAATCTTAACTATAATAGACTTGGCCAATTAGTCTACAGTGGAAGATTAAACTTTTTGTTATTTTATTTCAGTGGGATAAGGAAAATGGATTAGCGTACACACAAGAACAAATTGACGAAGTACGTGGTGAGTGAGAAACTTATATGAGCAGGTACATGTAGAGCCTCGAGTTAACGGTAGATGTATAGGGTTACACTTGTATTTTGGGAGAAGGCTGTTTTGCACATGAATGAATGAGTTAATTATGAGTTTTGACTTTTGATTAAAGATGTTATATACAAATACTTCAATAAATATGAATGAATGAGTTAATGGTATGAATGGTTTAATGTGTCAATTTGGGTTAAGGTGTTTAGAGGCTTATCTATATTGTTTGCTTTTGGATTCATGTTCATTTGTAGGTGGTTGGTGATTGCCATTGTGCCACAAAAATTATTATTTTTTAAATAAATGGAACCTTTTAGACACGGTGAAAAATTAAAACCAATGTTTGTTTCGTCACGGTTGAAAATTGGTTATCAACCATTAGACACGTATTTTAATTCATTGATGTGACCATTTTTGTAATTTAGATGAAGTTTTATAAAATTCACGTGACGGAAAAAAGAAACTTTACGTTCTTATTGGTCCCGGGTTGAACTTTCAAACTGTGACAATAGGCTTACAATAAAAAAAATTTAGATACGATTTTTATAATATTTGCGTGACAAAACAATTATAAACGTAGATACGATTTTTATAATATTTGCGTGACAAAACAATTATAAACGTAGATATTGGTCACGGTGTTATAACTACTACCATATCCAATACTTATATATATTTTTTATTGATTATCATTTTAGTCACGGAGTGAAATTAGATACTGTTTAAAGGAAAAAAAATGACACGGTGGAATCACCTTGACCAAAATTGGTCACGAAGCCTGTAGACACGCAACTTGTGAAACGAAAACCCGTATCGAAAAGCAAATAGTCACGATTTAACACCGTGTCCAAAGGTCATTTTTGTACTAGTTCTTCTTATTCATTCTGCTGCTGCTATGTTCTAGTAAAACCAGTTTGAACTAGAAGGCGGAATCAACCCCGATTCATCGACACCGTTTTGTTCAGGCAAAAAGGAGTTGATAAAGTTTATTTGCTCAGCTTCCACTCCAAATTGCTGCTGCTGCTGCTCATATTGAGTTGTTACTTTTCCTTCTAAAAACTCATTTGAGTGGCGTAGACAGGCGATTTCGGCTTGCGTTTTGGCTAATTCCCTCTGTGCATCGTAAATTTGTTCGTGTAATAATGTTATGGTTCCAACACAGCCGTAGACCGGATTTTCAATGCGGCATTGTGCTTCGTAGTAGAGCGAATCTGCCGCTTTTGCTCGTAGA
The DNA here is from genome assembly GCA_020205555.1 of Panax stipuleanatus. NCBI lineage: Eukaryota > Viridiplantae > Streptophyta > Magnoliopsida > Apiales > Araliaceae > Panax > Panax stipuleanatus. The sequence goes on along the minus strand of CM035118.1, from coordinate 116,439,714 downwards.
TGAACTGGTAGTTGCTGAAAATAATTACTTGTCCATTAGTATATGAAAAATAACATAGAGACTAATTTCATGTCAAATTGCTAATTTTGATGTCCTAGTTACACTCTTAATATACACACTCAATCCTCAAAAACATGTACATGGTATACATTTTATGCAAATTAAGAAAATTAAAATAGAGTAGAGAGTATAAAATAATTACCGATTTTACCCCCTGAAATTATACCAATGATTTTTATGTTTTTTCTAAACAATGTATCCTAGTTAAGTATACTTTTGAAAGCAAACTAGTATTTGCACATATTTTATATATAATTCCAACGCTTGTCTATACCTTTAGGCATGCTTATGAAGATGTTATTATCATTGAATATTTACTCCAACTTATCACAGGTATATATATGTACACACATACAAACAACTATGTGTGTATATATATATATATATAATTATATATATATATATATGTATATGCATAAAGAGAAATAAACTTAATGAAGAAAAATTAAGTAGAAGTAACATTCAATAGGTATAATGCACTTCAAATATTACCAATTGAATCTCAGTATATAACAAAATTTGCTTTGATTCTATTATGCGCAAGCCACAAAAAATGGAGTGCAATTATCACCTACCCATTAAATAACCATATAAAAATTATCTAAAAAAGATTAACCACAATATATTTAAGATATATTACCTGCAGCATCTTTCCAATATTGCTAGCACCATAGATTCTATGAACACAAGCAAATCTATGAGGATTATTCGAAGGAAAATAAGGAGAGAAAATACAATCCGAAGGGCATTTCCTCCTTAGATACTTGCAAGCTGCACAACGACTTGAAGTCATGAAGATTTTATTTAAGAAATATATTTAAAAAAATATACAGAAATCTATAGCAAAATCTGCCCACAAAGATTGCCTCAATCGTTCTTCTTGTTCTTGAGGAAAAAAAGAAGAAATCTTATATAATATATAGTTCTTCATTTGCTCCATTAAACATATATGGTGAGGATTTTTATTTAAGAATAACGGCTAGATTATGTTTTAAAAATAAAATGAATTTTGTAAGGAAAGTTACCGGTATTAGGAATTACTTCCATATTTACAGCGATGGAAAGTTGGCAAATTGACACTAATTTGTAGGTTTCCGTCCTCATGATTTCCCAATAGTGATTATTTGAAAAAAAAAATTAATTATATGGAAAAAGAAAAAATGAATTGGGATTGTTACATGTGAAAATTTGTAAAGATACAGTTGTCACCAACTCTAGTTCTAACATGATTAATGTTATTTATTTATTGAAATAATAGAAAAATACTCCCTCTGTTTTGAGGATGACAACGTATATTTTTCACACATGTCAAGAAAATGGTAAAGTAGAGAAAACCGAGTAAAAAAATTTAAATTTATCCTTAGATGCCTCATAATATTACATAAAGTGACGAGTACTTCTATTTTTTTTATATTAGTGGACTCCACTAAATGACATTTTTACCCTTCACTTTATGTACCCTAATCCTTAGCTCATCCTTTTCTGGACAAAGAAAATTGTATATTTAATTATCCTTTTGAAGACGAACCGAGTAATTGATTTTTATTTTTTTCCCGCATAAAATTTATTAAACCTGAATACCCCTTACAATAATAGGAAGTATATAGGGAAATTTTTATCTATCTCATGATAAATGGCTTGATTTGCTTTACAAATATTTTTAAAATATTTATAATTATAAATCATTATTAATCAATTTGAAGTCCCAATTCAAGCGAAATTGGACATAACAAAACTGAAAAGATTTTTGTTCTTGTTTGATATATCAGTTCCTCTGTGATCCATTTCAAGTAAATTTGTAACTCTAAGAATCCATAGATTGTAAATGAAGAATTCTTATATTGAAGAACAAAATTCAGTATTACAGCTCTAAAACAGGGAAATGATCAACTGATCTAACTAAACTAGCTTCCTAATTAAGCCAATCTATTTATACTAACTAACTTCTTTCGCATGACTGAAATGCCCTTACAAATAATGTGCAAACTACATCTGTAACCCTGTAGTTATATAACAGGTTGCAACTTGATTTCTAAGCCTGCTGGAAGAATCCAAAGCTGAGCAGCTATGAATTTGTTTCCTTGGTTGAATTGTTGTGTTGCTAGATGTATTATCCTCAATAGCTAAAGTTAGCAATCGATTCATTGAAATTATATCCTCATGAAATGTATACTTGGAATGTAATTTCCCCACTTTTTGGAGAATACAATATAATTTCATAATCAAATACATTATTAATGTTACAATATTAAGAACCGATCAAACCTCATCAAAGAGGATTAAATAAACTCACAAACCAAATAAGTCTCACATACAGAGAAAAAAATTCACATAAATAAAAAAATAAATTTACACAAGTGAAAGTCGAACCTGAAATCATAAAATCACATGACCACAATTAATTTCTCAAATTCGAAGTATACAGTCAATCAATTTTATTCAGGTAATCATGATAATGGTTTTGTTTATGATTACCTTTTTTGTTAAAAAAAAAAGAGAAAGAAAAGTGTTATTGATTTCAATAAATTGATTATGACCAGATTGCCCATAGGAAACAGATGATTAAATTATTAATGCAATGACAAATTGGTAATTGACTATGGAAAGATATAGAGAGAGAAAACAAATGTCACGTGTAAAGTCATTTATTATGTACTCCTTTGTTCCAAAAAGGACGAAAGTGTACAATTTTTTTTTGAAAACTGATAAATTCACAATACTTTTTGATATTTCTAAATGTAGAATGCACTTTTTTCACAAATTAAATTCATATTTGATTGAAAAGTGGGCCCCACGTGTGAAAAAATCAAAAACTGTTGTGAAAATATCAATTCCATATTGAAGTTGATATTTTTATAATAATTTTTGATATTTTCACATGTGGGACCCACATTTCAACCAAACCAATATTAATAAATAGTTAAAGATTAGAACCTACATGTAAAAATATCAAAAAATATAGTGAAAATATCAAAAATTGTTGTGCATTAGAAAAAAATATTTTAACTTTAATAATCGTTAAACATTTGTTTCAAGATGATAAATAGTTAATGTTATAGAATCAAAATTTATTTTATGATTCTACAAATTTTAATGTTAATGTATTATTCTATAATAGTTTTATTCTATAAAAGATTCCTTCAATTATTTATTTATATAATAAATTTTAACATTAAAAATATGTTAGAAATTTTAATTTACTCAACGTTGGAATCAAAATAACTATATATATATATATATATTAAAATTATAAAAAAAATATTATGAGTTAATATTAACTTATTATTTTACAAAAAATTAATTTTTTTTATAAGTTATTTATTTACTTAGTCATGCTTAGAATTTTACTTTTAGGTTTCTATCTAACTTTAAAATCTAAATAACTATACATTAAAAATATTAGAAAAAAGTATTATGAATAAATAATAATTAGTATTAAGATAAACATCGGAGATCTTTAGTTAATTAATATTAAAAAAATAATTCTAACTTATAAATATATATTAAAAAGTACTATGACTAAATATTAATTAGTATTAAAAAACTTAACATATATATTGCATCATTAATAAATTAGATTATATGAATAAAATAACATCTGAACTTAAAAAGTTGATTGATAACTAAAAAGTATAAAATATCTTAATAATTTTTAAATTTAAAAATATCTCAAATTGACTTTTCAAAACTTAATAACAGTCTTAAAATTTGGAATGGAGGGAGTACAATATTTATAGAGGCTCCATATATTTAAAATTTTCATTAAGGGGCAATATTTAATAATTTATATTTATATCTTCCTCTTAACGATTAAAAGACGATAAAAGTCAAATAAAATTTTATCAAATATTTTTATCTTTTTTCCAAATTAAATACAAAACGGTTAAGAATATATAGATAAACAAACACCAACTAAATTCGCCCGTGCTTCAAAGCAATTCAGTTACATTTCCACCGTTGTAATCAGACTCGATCGGTTTGATTATAGTAATGTTTTCCATTCGAAATCTTTACACTATTTGGTTACTGAAGTCTAGCTCTTGGAATTCTAAAAAGTTATACTCCTATCATTTTTTTTAGTTGACGTTTTAAGAGAGAAAATACAAAAATCAAGAAATACAATAAATGTTTTGCCTGATTGATTAAAATAAATTTCAATATTATTTTTAAAAATTTATTAGAAAAGATAAACAAATTAATATTTAATATAAGAATAATATTGTAAACTAAGTCATTAATGTATTTTTAAAATTTACAAACTATAAATATAAAAAAATTACTATCTAAAAAGACAAAAAAAAGAAGAACGAGTGCGCACTAACCTCGGCCATTGAACTCCACAATAATCTAGTTTTCTTTAAGGGGTCAATTTTAATTTAATTCAATTGTTTACTGTCGAAACAATTAACTAAAATTTTGTGTATAAAAATTGATTTGTGATTTTTATCTCTACAAGTTGATTTGGCACGACCAGTGAGACCAATGAGTGGATATCCAGAGTGCTGCAATGACGTTTACAATTAGGAAGCGTGGAGAAGAACGCCAGACTGACGGAGCCTAATGAGAATGGTTAGCATGAAATTAATTTTAATTAATTGATTAATATATACAATGTCGATATGTAAACCGGAAAGTGATCTGTCTTTGCGTATCAACACTGTACTTACTATAAAGTTAATTTCATAGTAACCGAATTCGAGCCTAACGTTCAACCAGAGTTGATGTAACTAATGCTCGTGATAATTCTATTACCTTATATAACAAGTGTTAACGCCAAGATTCGTCCACGCGCTCCAATCACCAAGCGCGTCCAATCCTGCACAAAACGGGTAAACACCAAAGCTTGACGGCTTGGGCCGCCGGGGGATAGCTCCGGTGTGAAAGTAAGTATAGGCTGAGAAGGTTTAACAATGGAGGGATAAATTACTCTACTGCTGGAATCATAAAGTGTTGTTTACCTTATGAGGGTCAAGCCATATATTTATAGGTTCTCACATCCCTTCTTGAATCCACTTCCACATAGGATTAGGGTTCCCCCGTGTATCCTTTTCACAATAGGATAATACCAAATCTCCCAAGATATAGGAAGTCCAATCAATGCATGATTCTTCCTCCCATAAATAGAATCTCCATATAATTAGAAGTGTCCCCCAACATGGACAAACCGGACCCCCCATGGCCCAACCATAGCCTTAACCGAGGCCTAGCCCAACTCGGGTCTTGGGTCTTCAAATATTCGGGCCCCAACATTGCCCCCCCGTCTTTCATTAATGGAACATTTGATGGAAGAGTATATAGCCCTACCATGCAAACTGTCCAACCAACCGGCCAAGATTTGGTACTCTTTGTCCAAGCCCAACAAACCCAAGGACTGATACTCTCTGACCGAGCCCAGCCTATGAGACCAAATTAATCAACACCGGCCTACCTTACACCGCCCAACATCCTTTAATCTGTCAACGCAAGGAACCGGAACACCCAAACAGCCCCCCTGTCTCCAACCCTTCACCTCCTCACGTGCCTCATCATTTTCCCCTATTAATGCGCCGTCCTTTGGGATTCGGGACCAGCTGCCAAAAAGACATAATAAAACTCTCCCAACACCCCTCCGTTTGCACTTTACACATTTTGAAAATTCCCATTTCTCACTCTACTCTTCTTCTCCGGCAAATAGCACCCTTTATTTTCTAAGCTACTCAGATACACAGCAATGGCATCCTCAAGTAACCCTTCCGGCTCCCTCCCTGGCGCTGCTGAACCCATTCCCGCCATTCCTTTGTCATCTATTTCAGCACCCGCTACTACCCCCAGCGCAACTCCAACCACCTTTCCTACCGTTATCTCCACCAATGCAACCATTACGCCCTCCCCCATCAAAAATATTCCCCCACCAGAAACACCAACGAAAAGTGACCATGAAAAAGCCCAACGCGAATACTCTGACGCGTCTCAATTCCCCCAAATTAACACTATCTCTCGACTGATAGACGAAACAATGGACGCCATTCGCACCAATTATCAGATCCCCGCCTACCATGAACTGAAAGCCCAAAATGCCAGTGACCGTATGTACCACACCACAGACGGCTGGACCGCCGTGCCACTGATCCTGATGGAGAAAGGGATCCGTTTTCCCCTTCACCCATTTATTCCAACCCTCCTCGGATTCATCGGCGTCGGCGTCGGCTTCAGCCAGCTGGTCCCGAACTCATACATCCATATCGCCGCCTTTATCGCCTTCTGCCACGAGGCAGAAGTGCAACCCTCTGCTGACTTCTTCTTTAATTTGTTCAGCCTGGCCGGGACCCTCACTCCGGGCCTCAAAGTCTTCAGCAAAATCGCCAACAAGCCAAACACCCCCCCCAGAGAGGTTCCGAAGACCACTGATGAACGCCCCTTCCAGTAACAAAAATTGGTATAAGGACTGGTTCTTCGTCCGAGGACCAGAAACACTTCGGCTAGCCGAACTGGGCTTCCCACAAACGAGCCAACGTTCCCCTCGGCGATATACAGCCAGAACGCTTCAGAGAGATCACTAAACTGGTCAAAAAGTTACCCTCGACTGAGTGGAGCTTTGCCCTTCTGACCAAGCAAGCTTGGCTTTTCAACCACAAACGTAAGTCTAAGAACCACTTTTATTTCTCACGTCGCATTATTGCATAATTTTGATTATCATTTCAACTCTTATTTATTATGCAGTATCCCTCATCCGACCAACCACCACTGAAGTGCGTGATCTGGAAGAATATATGGCAGGCAAACAACCTACCGAAGCCACTGCCACAGCAGAGATGGCCGAACTCATTACCAGACCGCCTACCGAGGCTCAAACACCAATCACAAGCATCAATGAGCCGGCTGAAGAGGACATCTCAGAAGTCTCTCTGAGGGTCAGGCACAAAAGAAGAGCCTCGAAAAAGCCGCAAAACAATCTCAACCAACCCCTACCCACTCCACGGAATCTAATCGACCTTTCGGCAAACGAACGAGCACAAATCCTCCGGGCGAAGAAGAGACACACCAAGATCAAACCCTTGACTGTCGAGGAGCTATGCGTCCCTTCCTCCAAAGTGCCGACCCCACCTGCCGAGGCCAACATTACTCAGAAACGCAATACCATCGAGGTTTCGTCCTCCGAACCGATAACCAAAAGACCCCATATGGAAGAGCCTTCCTCCCTTCAACCAACTCCACCCAATTCATCCAAAGAGGGCCCCTCCACCAGATCATTTTACTCTGAAGAGGCCCAGAGCTATCCTATTGACGCTCTCAATTATTTCAACCTTCCAGCCGACGACCCTCGCTATAAGGGCATGTCCTTCTATGCCCTTGTACTGAACGGCCTGGTGCAACAATGCAAGGTGTCAATCTCTCCATTTTGTATTTTGATAATGTCTTTCATCCCTTATACTTTTGCTTTAACCACTACTGAACTCTCCAGGCCAATGCGACATGGAGCCGGGTGCTCAAAAAATGGGAGGAGCGAGACGCCGAAGGGACCCAGCTTGGACGGTAGATAGAGAACCTTCGTGCTGCCCTCTCAACAGAACATACCGCGCGGGCCGAGGCCAACCTGCTCAACGAACAGCTGCAGAATGATCTGTCTAGCCTACGCAATGAAAACACCAGCCTGAAAGAACACGCAGATCGTATGACCGCAGAAGGTCAACTTCTCCGAGAAAAAGCCGATGCAGATAAAGCAAAAATCTACCAACAAAAGCAGGACAACACCGAACTCCAACAGCAGATATTTGTTTTAACTAAGCAAGAAGAAGACGCGCGGCGGTCGAATATGATTCTAGAATAGCAACTAACTGAGCTTAGAGCCGCCGAGCCATCCTTCACCGAAGAGGCCAAACTTCGGGCTATTAATGAGTATAAGGAATCGGCAGAGCTGAACGAGAAAATCATGCAGATGTACACCGAGGGTTATGAGGCCTGCCATTCCCATGGTAAGGCCAGGATGGCCGAACGTTGCCTTAATCCTGCCCTGCTGGATTCCTCCGACTCCGAAAAAAATGTAAATGAAGATCCCTCAGACTCGGAGTAGGGTTCTTGTGATTATTTTCTTTTTTCTTTGTAAACAAACCTGAATCAATGAAAAAATATTCATCTTTTTATCTTCATTCCTGAAACTTCGTCCTCATCAAACATTTATATTCATCATGAAATAATTGCAAGTAATCAAAACATGAAAAGTTTGCTTTGCCCCCCAAGGCGAAGTAAATCCAACCTTAGACCTCTGAAGTTCCTCTCTCCGAGAGCCGAAGGAACATCATGAGAAACATTCGCATTGCTCCAAAGAAGCAAAGGAATCCCACCTTAGTCACTCCGATGTATCCTCTCTCCGAGAGCCGAAGATATATTGAGAAAATCTGCTTCTAAGAGAAGCCCACCATAGTCACTCCGATGTGCCTTCTCTCCGAGAGCCGAAGGCACACCAGGAAAAATATTGCTTACACATGAAGCCCAGCCTTAGCCCCACCGATGACCTTCTCTCCGAGAGCCGAAGGCACATCAGGAATGTTCCAAGACGCTCCGAAGAGGCGCTGGAACCCAACCTTTAGACACTCCGATGTACCCTCTCTCCGAGAGCCGAGGGTACACCAGGAAAAGTTGCTTCTATCACGAAGCCCACCATAGCCCCACTGATGACCTTCTCTCCGAGAAGCCGAAGGTACATCAGGAATAAACCTTCACTTCACTACAAAGAGACGAAGGAATTCCGCCGTGGATCCTCCAATGACCTTCTCTCCGAGAGCCGAAGGTACACTGGGAAAAATAAAAACTCCACTCAAAAGAGACGAAAGGTCTTCCACCACAACACCAATGACCGATCCGCTGATCGGTTAAGCATGTTAAGCAGGTTTTGGTCCGTTGATGGACAAACATGAACACAAAATAAGTTCGATGGAGAAAAAATGTTTCTTTTATGGATGAATCTCTGGCACTATTACAGACGCTTGACTCTGACTTCGGAACAACCGAATACTCTATGATACGGAGGATTCTTCTTACTGATAATATTTCCTAAGTCTGTCGGCATGCCAGGTATTCTGGATATCGGTGCCATCCAGTGCCCGAAGGTGGTAGGTGCCAGGCTTTGGTACTCCTGTGATCTCATAAGGCCCTTCCCAGCTTGGCATCAATTTTCCTTAATTTTGGGGCATTGAGGCTTCTACTTCCCTTAGAACAAAATTCCCAACTTCGAACCTTCTCAATTTCACTCCCCTGCTATAGTGCCTAGCCACCCTGCGTTGGTAAGCAGTGAGTTTTACCAAGGCAGCCTCTCTGACTTCCTCAAGTAGATCCAGATTAGCACGAAGTCCGTCTTCATTATACACGTCTTTATACTGGCTAACTCTAAGGGAAGTGGAACCGATCTCTACTGGCACTAAAGCATCTGTCCCATAGGCTAGTCTGAAGGGGGATTCACCAGTAGTGGATCGAGGAGTGGTCCGATAGGCCCACAAAACACTGAGCAGTTCTTCTGGCCATCTTCCCTTCTCTTCATCAAGTCTTCGTTTGATTCCATTTAGTAGGGTTCTGTTAGTGACCTCGACTTGTCCATTAGATTGAGGATGTGCCACTGAGGTCTTTCTATGCTGTATGCCGAGTTCGGCCAAAAATGACTCGAACTTAGACCCCACAAACTGTCGGCCATTGTCTGAAACTACCACCATAGGTATGCCGAACCTAAACACAACACACTCCTTCAAAAATTTAAGGCACTCCTGTTCTATGATCAACTTGAGTGGTTTGGCCTCTACCCATTTTGTCTTGTAGTCAATGGCCACTGATGACGAAGCTCACTTGCCCTTTTGCTTTTGGTAATGGCCCTAGTATATCAACCCCCCATACGACAAAAGGAATGGGTGATAATACCGAGTACAATTCTTCTGGCGGTTGATGTGTGATAGGGCTGTTCAGCTGGCATTTCGGGCACTTCTTCACGTACTAAGAAGCTTCCTTGAAAATTATGGGCCAATAATAACCCTGCCGAAGTACTTTGTAGGCTAAAGACTTGGCTGCCATGTGATCCCCGTATATTCCCTCATGAACTTCTCGAAGGGCGTATTCGGCTTCAGAAGGTATCAGACACTTCAGCAGTGGGGATGAGTAGGCTCTTCTGTACAAATCTCCGTCTATTAGTACAAAATTTGCACTTTTGTGTTTTATCTTCTTTGCCAGTAACCGATCTGAGGGCAATATGCCTCGGCAAGATAGTCCAGGTATGGAGCTATCCAACTTGTTGATCGCTCTATACACATCACCTCAGTATGCTGAACACTCGGTTTATTTAGTGTTTCCAGGTAGACCGAACCGCTGAAGGCGCTGGCTTCGGTTGTGGCCAATCTGGCCAATGCATCGGCTATGGTATTGTCTGCCCGATCTACCCCCTGGAACTCGAAGAACTCGAACATCTGCAACCAATCCTTTGTTTCTGCCAAATATTTCACCATTCTGGATCCTCGGGCCTCATACTCCCCAGATATCTGTTTGACGATCAATTGTGAATCGCTGAAGATAACCAGTCTCTGCACCTCCAGGCTTTTTGCCAGCCAAAGCCCTGCCAGAACTGCTTCATATTCAGCCTCATTGTTCGTCGCTTTGAACCCGAACCTAATCGCCTGCTGAACTTTGAACCCCTCGGGACTGGTTAAAATGACCCCAGCTCCACTGACATCCGAAGTCGTTGATCCATCCGTATACAAGGTCCAAGTATTCTGCCCTGGCAGAATAACGACAACCGTCTTTTTAGTCTCCTCAGCCTTCCTTGTGCTATCATCTTCTTCCGAGAAAGAACATTCCACCACAAAATCTGCTAAAGCCTGTCCTTTGATGGCTGTCCGAGGGTGGTATTCTAATATAAATTGGGACAACTCTATAGTCCAAGCGGCAAGTCTTCCCGAAACCTCTGGTCTACCCAAAACTTTCTTCAAAGGCTGATCCGTATAAATCACTATCAACCGTCCCTGGAAATACTGTTGAAGCTTCCTGCTTGCTATCACTAAGGCATATGCAAACTTTTCCAGGTTCGGATACCTTGTTTCTGCATCTCTAAGGAAGTGGTTTATGTAATAAACCGGGTGCTGCTTACCCCCGATCTCCCGCACCAAGACAGCCCCTACTGCCAACGAACTTGCCGCCAAATACAAGTATAAGGGCTCTGTAGGAACCGGTTTCACCAGCAAGGGTGCCGAAGACAAATACCTTTTTATCTCTTGAAACGCGTCTTCACATTCTGTTGTCCATTGAAAGCTCTTCGCATTCTTCGGCCCCTTCAGAGTATCAAAGAATGGCAGACATATTTCTGCTGATTTGGACATGAACCGCCTCATAGCAGCTATCCGCCCAATTAGACGTTGAACGTCTTTATACGTCTGTGGGGATTTCATGTCAAGTATGGCCCTAATTTTTTTGGGGTTGGCTTCTATCCCTCTTTGACTGATCATGTATGCCAAGAATTTCCCGGCTCCCAGACCGAAAGTGCACTTTGTAGGGTTTAATCTCAGATTGTGATGCCGAACCGTCTGGAAGCAATTCTCCAAGTCATCTAAATGCCCTCAGATCGACATGCTTTTCACGATCATATCATCTACGTAAACTTCCATACTCTTTCCCAGCTGGTTACGGAAGATGTAGTTCATCATCCTTTGGTAAGTGGCTCCCGCGTTCAACAAGCCGAAGGTCATCTTTTTATAAGCATATACCGAGCGATGGGTTATGAAGGCTGTCTTCGGTATATCTTCCTTGCACATTGAGATTTGGTGATAACCTGAGAATGCGTCCATAAAACTAAGTAGTGCATATCCCGAAGTGGCATCGATTAGCTGGTCAATATGTGGCAGAGGATAGAAGTCGTTTGGGCATGCTTTGTTCAGATCAGTGTAGTCGATGCAGACCCGCCACTTTCCATTCTGCTTCTGAACCAAGACTACGTTTGCCATCCATTCAGGGTAGTCTATCTCAAATATGAAGTCTGCTGCCAGTAGCTTCGCTATTTCCTCATCAATTATCCTCTGTCTCTTGGGTGCGAAGATCCTCCTCTTTTGCCGAACTGGTTTCTTTGTTGGGTCTACATGAAGTTTGTTCTCGGCGACCTTCCGATCAACCCCTGGCATATCGCTGGGGACCCACGCGAAGACGTCTGCGTAGCTCTGTAATAACTCTACCAGATGTGTTCGAAAGGGTTCGGGTAGCCCCATCCCGATTTTTATTATTTTGTCCGGCTTTCCTGGTACCAGCCTTATGTCCTCGGTCTCCCCGGCCGGTGTGACTAGTGGTTCCTGACTGCTTTCGGTAAAGGGCTCGATCTCTATTGTCATGGTCTACTTTTGCTTGCTAACCCCTACGCCCGAAGTGATCAGTGAGTTCCGGTAGCACCTCTTTGCCAGATCGAGGTCCCCTGCTACCTCTCCAACCCCATGTTGGGTAGGAAATTTTATTTTGTAATGAGGTATGGAAGTCACTGCCTGGAGGGCCGTCAGTGTGGGTCTTCCCAAGATGGTGTTGTAATCCGAGTCCACATGTACCACATAGAACCGGCACATGATCTCCACCTGTCGAGGAGCTGTACCGAAGATGACTGGCACGATGGTACCTGCTACTTTAACCGGTTCGTTGCTGAAGCCGTAGAGGGGAGATTCCTGCCCGATCTCCATCTTCCTTCCTTCCAGACTCAATCTCTGGTGGGCATGAGAGTATAAAATGTCCACCGATGATTCGTTGTATATCATCATTCTTTTCATATCAACCGACCATACCTGCGCTGTGATCACCAGGGCTCCTTCATGCGGCTCGATCGGCTCGTTAGGGAAATCCTCTTCTGTAAAGATATGACCGAACCCGGGAAAGGCATCTCTCGTCTCGTAGGTTGGTCCGCCACTGACATTACCGAATCCAAATAGTTGCGCCGCTTTTGTCCCGAGAGTTTCCCCATCATACCTCCTGTGATGACATCTACCACATGGCGAACCCCCTGTGTTGTATTCGGCTGGGACTGCTGATCAGCCGGGGCTGGGGTAGTTGTCTGCCGAGTCTCTTCCTTTCTTCTTGAGACGAATCGGATTAAGCCTCCGTGCTGCACGTTCATCTCGATCAACTCTTTTAGTGCCCAACAATCAGCGGTGTAATGTCCCATGCACTCGTGGTAATCACAGTACCTGTGGGAATATCCTTTATTAGGCTTGTAACCGTCATCTGGCTTCTGATAACCTAGCTGCTTCTTCAAGTGCTCTAGGATGTCAGGTCGGGGAGTGTTGAGTAGAGTGTAGACCCTACCTTCTTGATCTTTTGGCAGGGGGGACGGTTTCCCCTTGACCCCTTGTTGTTGTCATATCGCTTTTGGTAGCCTCCCGACTTGTCGCCCCCATAACGCCTTGAATTCCCTTCTGGTTTGCTCTTCTCTTTTTCTTTGGGCCTCTCTGTGGAGCCCCGTTTCAGACTTTCCATAGCCTCTTCCATAGTTATGAAGCTTTCTGCCTTTTCAAAGGCTTCGGCTAAACTCCTCGAGTGGTTGAACATCAATTTCTTCATCAACTTTTCGGACTTGACCAGATCCAGTCCATTCTGAAAGAGCCCTACGGCCTGTAAATCATTGAGGTCGGTAACCTGTCCGACCGCTTCCCTGAATCTTTTCACGTACTGACCAAGCGTCTCGTTTGAATGCTGTTTGACTTGGGCCAACGACCCAGTAGGCTTTCCTCTCTTTCTGTTGCTCCCAAATCGAGCGTGGAACTTATCACACAGTTCTTCCCATGACGAGACTGAATTGGGGGCCAGTGTGTTCATCCAGTGCCGGGCATCTCGCCTTAGAGAGGTGATGAAGGTGTTACATTTTGCCGCATCGATGTAGCCGTAGTAATCTAACAGCCTGTCATACGTCTGGCTGTGCTCATAGGGGTCGCCCGACCCGTCATAACTCTCAATGTACGGCAGCCTTTTATTGAGGTCACCCTTTTCCCGAAGGATTTCTTCCGAGAATGGGGAGGCTTTCTTCCCCGGAGTCACTTTCTCCTGCTGGCTCGCGATCAACTGTTTTTGCATATCCTCTAGCTTTCTAGTCAACACTTCTACTGCCGCCAGAGCTGGGTCCGAACTCTTCTTTGGGGATAACTTTCTTATCGGATCCTCCTGGTTTGGAGGGCTTATGTGGTCTCTGTCTTGATTACGCCGAGGACTATCTTGGGGATTACCCTTCGCTTGTGCCTCGATGCTTGGGCCTCCTGATGAGACCGCTTCCCACGAGGGCTATCGTGTCTTCGATCTTTGTGATGCCCTGCTTGAGACCTCCGATCGTCGCGCCGAGGACTGTTGGAGCGGTGTGCTCGCGAACGTCCCCCAGTTCGACGATCTCCAGATCTGCTTCTTTCCCAGGAACGACTCCGAAGCCTTTTCTCTGTGTCCTCGGTGCGGTTGTCATGCTCTTGGGTTCCTTGGCGTGGAAACCTCCCCCTCCCCGAATGTTTAGGGTGGCTGGAAGCCTCATCTTCGACTATATGCAACACCTGTCTGGCGAGCTCTTCCTTTTGAACTAGGAGGACTTTTAGGGCCTGTTCTGTGTCCTCTATCTCTTTCATCTTTCTGGATATGGCAGCTTCACAATCCTCCAGGGGATGGGTTTGAGGCGAGGCGCCTTCCACCTGTTTTCGGTCTTTCCTTTCCTGGCTGGTGGTGCGGAACAGTCTTCGTTGGGTAGCGGGATGGCCCCCTACTTGGGAGCCAACCGAATCGGTCTGAGGGCCGAGCCGTGAGTGGATGCTGGATGGCCCCAACCTATCTTTCACTGAGCCTCTTTGTGTTGACGCTGCCGCTGATGGTTGTTTTCTGCCTGAAACTTCTCTGCTATTCACCATGTTTTCTGGTGATCTGTTGGTTGTGATTGAAAGCCCTCCTTCTAGCGCCAATGTTAACGCCAAGATTCGTCCATGCGCTCTAATCACCAAGCGCGTCCAATCCTGCACAAAATGGGTAAACACCAAAGCTTGACGGCTTGGGCCGCCGGGGGATAGCTCCGGTGTGAAAGTAAGTATAGGCTGAGAAGGTTTAACAATGGAGGGATAAATTACTCTACTGCTGGAATCATAAAGTGTTGTTTACCTTATGAGGGTCAAGCCATATATTTATAGGTTCTCACAGCCCTGCTTGAATCCACTTCCACATAGGATTAGGGTTCCCCCGTGTATCCTTTTCACAATAGGATAATACCAAATCTCCCAAGATATAGGAAGTCCAATCAATGCATGTTTCTTTCTCCCATAAATAAAATCTCCATATAATTAGGAGTGTCCCCCAACATGGACAAACCGGACCCCCCATGGCCCAACCATAGCCTTAACCGAGGCCTAGCCCAACTCGGGTCTTGGGTCTTCAAATATTTGGGCCCCAACAACAAGATAACCCTCGCGATAGCTAAAATGAAGTTCAGTAACAAGCTTAGTTACCTTATGTGACATAATAACACTCGTGAAAGTGAGATGCATACAAATTACTTCTTTCATCCGTGAAAAGAGTTCTATCTATAAAATTGGTGAATATTAAGGATATATTTTTATTTTATTATGTTCTTAAAATTAATAAATACTTAGTATAGTAGGGTGATATGATAATAACTTATAATGACAATTTGAGAATACTGCATCACTTTATATTACTTTTACTAAAAAATAAATTCTTTTTGTAAAACAAAAATAATAATAATATGAGACTGTTTTATAGAATACTAGACTGATAGATTATTATAGAAGGTATATCATTCAACAAAATTTGAATGTATAACTCGTCCATGCAACAATTTAAGGGTGATCATTATATTTTAAATTTTAGTTGAAATAAATTGACAACCACATCAGAAATAGTGAATAAAACATTAAATTACTTAGAGGATATTGGGTTTGTTCGGCTAACAATGTTTGCAGTATTTGCGGTGATAGCGTCCGCACCAATTTTGGTCTATTGCGTTTAAGGCACAAACGTTATGTTTATGAGTTAAATAAACTGCGTTTAAAATAAATTGATGCTAGATGAATAATATTTTTAAGTGCGTTTGAACTTGTAAACGCTTTAAATGTACCAAACATTACAAACACTAAGTAACCAAACATACACATTGATTGTTACTTATGATTTATCTACAGACTATATGGTGAGGAGTGTTAATGATTATTTATGAGGTGTTGCGTATTTACTCTATCTTAATTAATAATCATATTCATATGAATTTATCATATAAATAAAAAAGTACTATTAGGAGTTTTAAATTTTTTGATTCAAATGAGCATCAAATGACGTGGTCTTAATTATTTTTATGATATTGTATAGTCAACTACAAAAGATGTATCTAACTAATATAATGATAGTATATCACTTGATATATTTTTTGAGACCAAAAATTTAGCCAAATGAAAACTATAAGCTCAAAAGAGTTGGTAATTCTGTAAATAAATAAATAATGCATATGTACCACTCCACCAGCTACAACTGTACCTAAGGCTGTAAACGAGTCAAACGGTTCAGGCTCGATTCGAGCTCGATTCGAAAAAATACGAACGAGACTCGGATTCGTTAATAATATGATCTAAATCTGAGCATTAAAAATAGTTTGAATAAAAATATGAGTAGAATCTGAGCAAGGTTATACTCGACTTGTTTAAGATTCAAACTACTCGAATTCTTGAGTGTGATTCGATACATGCTCGATTGATACAAGTTCAATTAGATACTCGATACATTCTCTTATAATATATACAAATTTAAATCAAATTAGAATAATTAATTATTATTATTTTTTTTAAAATTTTAATTGTGATTTTATATTTGTAAAGTGTAATAGTAAATATATTTTCTCATTTCTAAGTAAAATAACAAATTTAATTTATAATTATATTTATTATAAAACTAGTTATTATGTAGAGACTCGAATTCGAGCTTGAATTTGAAGCTCGCGAGTAGTTTGATTATAATTCGAGCCGAGTCGGATCGAATTCGAGTAGTAAATATTCGAGTCGAGTCGAATCTGAATAGAATTTTTCAAATACAATTCGAATTCGAGTACGAATTTATCATTTCGAGTCGAATCCGAGTAGCTCTCTGTTCGCTTCGATTCGACTCGTTTACACCCTTAACTGTACCTATTGCATTTTCTTGATTATAAGTACCGCTCCACCAGCTACAACTGTAGCTAAACAAACATTTAATTACTTAATTACATAAGGAACAAAAAAAAATCATGTAAATGAATTATTAAATTGTACTCAGCTCCTAATTAATTAACTCGATCTTATAATATTTTCTTGATTAATTAGGAGCCGAGTACAATTTAACAATTCCTTTACATGATTTTTTTGTTCCTTATGTAATTAAGTAATTAAATGTTTGTTTAGCTACAGTTGTAGTTGGTGGAGCAGTACATATAGTTTAAAATAGCATCAAAAGAAGCAATCTCATCATTATCGCGTCCAAAATAATGCGTAGATCTCACACAAGTCTTCATTTAGGGAGACCTTAATATTGTTTCATTGGTTGTTTCAAATTTATAAAGAAAGAGGTGATTAAGAGTTGTATTACTTCGTTCTAGTTTGATTAGCGTCAAAAGGAGAAATCCATGACTATCACGTTCAAAATGATGCGTATATCTCACAAGTTTTCATTTAAGGATACATTCCTATTGTTTCATTGGTTCTCTAAAATTTTCAAAGAAAGAGGTAATTAGGAGTCCTATTACTTCGTTCTAATTTGATTAGAATCAAAAGGAGCAATCCCATGACTATCGCGTTCAAAACGATGCGTGCATCTCACACAAGTCTTAATTTAGGGAGACCTTCTTATTATTTCATTGGTTCTCTCTCAAATTGTCAAAGAAAGAGGTTATTATGAGTCCTATAACTTCGTTCTAGTTTGATTAGTATCAAAAGGAGCAATCCTATCACATCACTATTGGGTTAAAAACGATGCGAATATCTCACACAAGTCTTGATTTAGGGAGACCTTTTTATCGCGTTAAAATTTGGGGTTTGTTGGTGTCTCACATTAAAGAAGAAGTTATTGGCTTTGTTTGAGCATGATCGGATATGATAGTTAGGGGGAGTCGTAGAGATTCACGATCTGTCATGGACTCGTGAATAGATGGTTAAAGTCAAGAGAGAAACCACCGAAGTGAGTATCTGAATAAGCCATAGTTGTGACGCCCATAAATTCGGATACCTTTAAACCCTAGATATGGTGCTCTATACGGTGCTACAACATTACATATATCTAATAATATACTTAATGACACGAATGTAATTACTATATTATTTCATTATATCCGTTCTTTTCCCAAGTTTCATAACCATTACATGATTATAATATTATTTATTACAAAATAATACTAGGCTATTACAAAGATCTATTCATTCATCTTTTCTTTTCCTTGTCCTTACCAGATCCTTCAATTCGTTCGGGTTAACAAATGCATCAGCCGCATTCATGGATATGATGACATGGTGTTCAAACAGTATTTGAACAAGTTCATATTGGTGTTTATTGATGATATTCTAGTTTATTCAAAGACGTCAGAAGATCATGTTGAATACTTAAGGATAGTGTTGGAGATGCTAAGAAAAGAGAAGTTGCACGCTAAATTCACGAAGTGTGAGTTTTGACTAGAGAGTGTAGTTTTTAATTAGGGCACATAATTGACAAGGAGAGTATATCAGTAGATCCAGTCAAGGTGGATGCCGTTATTAATTGGGAACAACCGAAAAACGCCGACAGAAGTGCGTAGTTTTTTTAGGGTTAGTGGGTTACTATCGAAGATTTATACAAGATTTTTCTAAGACAGCTACTCCGTTGACAAATTTAACAAAGTAGACAATGAAGTTCGTATGGACAGAAAAATGTGAAGAAGTTTTTCAAAAATTAAAGAAGTGACTGAGTGAGCCACCCGTATTATCATTACAAGATGATACATAGAATTTTGTAGTGTATAGTGACGCAGCGCATAGAGGACTGGGTTGTGTGCTCATACAGTATGATAAGGTTATTGTGTATGCGTCACGATAATTAAAGGATTACAAGCAGGGATACTCTACTCATGACATGGAATTGGCCGCAGTGGTTTTTGCTTTAAAAATTTGGAAGCATTATCTATATGGGGATAAATGTGAGATATACATGGACCACAAAAGTCTAAAATATATCTTCGCATAGAAGGATTTGAATATGAGACAGAGGAGGTGGTTTGAATTATTAAAAGATTATGATTGTGAAATTTTATATCATCTAGGAAAAACGAATGTAGTGGCCGACGCCTTAAGTAGAAAGGGTCGGGAGAAGTTGTCTATGTTAACGACTCAAAAATGAGTTCATAACAGAGATGACTAGGATGGAATTGGAGGTGAGATTCCCGAGGGAATCAGAAGAAAAGTTATTTGCAATGGAGACTCGTTCAACTCTATTGGATAGAGTAAAAGAGGCACAACTCAAAGATGAGGAGTGCGAGAAGATAAAGGATAGTGTTAGGAATCTAATAATAGAATAGAAGATTGCTTAAGTAAGGGGGAGTTTGATTAGATCCCTTGTTAGATTCCAAATGTATAGGACTTGATGATGAAGCATTCAAAGTATATTTGTATAGATAAGTTTTGTATAGTCCTTAACTGAGATATCTATGTACAAGGACTAAGAATAGTCTAATAAAACTTGTTAGGTTGATCTTTATCCTGTCTGCATATGTAATAGATATGATCATTGTAAAAGGCTACTCTGCATGATTGCAGTTTTGTCAACAGAATAATCTACATGTGCTTAAAGTGAAATTTGATTAATGTTTATTTGTACAAGTAAGTTTTGTAAAGTTATTCAAAAGAATTAATGTACAAGGACTTAGATTAGAAAGATCAAATAATGTTAAGTTAATCTTATGGAAATCTATATGATATATAGATGATAGAAAGCCATGATCGTAAAGTTACTCTGCCAGCTCACAACATGAAGATACTTCACAGAGTCAACAGTGTTGGTACAACATTAGAAGATCACAAAGTTCACTCCATCTCATAGACAGAGAGAATCAGTTCGTGAAGTGAACAAAGATCTCAAAGTGGCAAGGCTATCACAGAACTGTAGAAGGAGTCGAAGAAGCTGTTATATATGGTAAACATCATCTAGCAAAGTCGATCAACTTGTAAAGTGATCAATGGATCATAAAGTAAAGATTGCTCAGTAAAGGGTGATTGTAGAATACTCTAAGAAGATACTGAACAAAAGTATTATCGTAAAATGACTCCAAGATCGTTCAGTAAAATCAAGATCATAAAGTCAGCCTCAGAACAGTAAATTAAAATGTGGAGCGCTGATTACAAGAATTAGAGGGGATCACCAAGCTCAGTTTGTGCCATTAATATAAATTGAAGATTACTCAAGAAGAAGCATATGACAAGAGAATATACTCTGATGATATCTGAGTATATCTCTCACAATAAGAGATCTCCAGAAGAAATCTAAAGGTCGCAACTGCAAGGATATTCTACATAATCATAAAACTCATAATAGATCGCAAAGTAATCAGGACTTCGTATAGGAGCGGTCAGTACTTGAGAACAAAGAAGAACAACTCACTCAGAAAGATGTTATCGACTTCGGAAAACAGCTAAAGTATCAAGAGAACGAAGAAGAGTTTGCTAAGAAAATCCAAGCATCATGAAGTAATCAGAAACCAGAACAGAAGATAATGTTGGGTCTCCAACTTTTAGGTTTATTTTGATGATAACAATAATTAGTAAATAAATTAATTAAAAGGGTAGAATCCTCACCATAGGATTTTTTTTATTATAATTATTATAATTATCTTATTTACTTTGACCAAAAATATTTTCTCAATCTTATTGAATTGATTTTCCTGATTATTTAAAAGTGTTAAAGAAAATACATGTTGATCAAAATACAATTATTTGGAGACAAATAATTGAATGTGGTGATGTATGTAAAGATATGGAAATTTAATGTGGTGATATATGTAAAGATATGGAAAATGAATGTGGTGAGATATGGAAAGATTATATTGAAATTTGGAATTAATGCATATTAAATGTGTGTGAGTAAACGTGTGTGGTTGTGTATATATATTGTTCATTAAATATGATATGTATATAAACCATGTGTGTGTATGAATGTTGGTGTGTCAATATATGCGCACCACTCAAGTGTATGTGGTCAACAAGTAATATAGTGATAAATCAAAGATCGTACCCACAGAGACAATAATTACTGCTTAATCAAACAATTACCAATTTTATAGCATTTCAACTTTATCAAACTAGCGGTCAAAAGATGTTTTTAAAACTAAATTATTACTTAGAACAATCGCACACTAAATCAAGAATTTAACAGATTTGAGAGAATTAA
The DNA here is from genome assembly GCA_020205555.1 of Panax stipuleanatus. Lineage (NCBI taxonomy): Eukaryota > Viridiplantae > Streptophyta > Magnoliopsida > Apiales > Araliaceae > Panax > Panax stipuleanatus. Next base: position 116,418,267 of record CM035118.1, on the reverse strand, counting down.
GCCCACAACTTCATTTATAATTACATTTCTGATAGTTATCTTTTTTTCCCAGTTTATATCAATTACCCCAGATTATTAATCGAAAACACTAACGTAGATAAAACCACCTCACGATGCATAATATCCATACTCACTTATATCCACATATGATAGATTCAAGCAAGACATCCTAATTAACTAATTCACTATATTTCTATGTGAATTACAATTAATCAGAATTTATTATCAAGTTCTCGTTCAGATTACATATGGCGTAAAGGCATACATCTACCCTAAACACGAATCACGAATTCCATCTTTGCAGAATTCATGAACATATGTCACTATGGCCAGTTCTAATCTCCTATGTTCCTTCACAAGTTCATAAGAAATAACAGAATAATCGTTGATCAGGCAATTATATAAATGAATCACACACATAGTGAATAACCTGGGAATAACATCCATAAACTGAGTTCAAAAATACTTAATCATCCATTACAATCAAAGATCCGTTGTAGGCTTAAAAAGGAGTTTAGTTCATCATAGATAAGTAAAATCCAATGATCCACATCATAATAAACATCCTGAATACAAGAAAAAATAGAAGAGATAAGGTAGACACTAGAACATTATCACCGATCTCCACTCCGATCTTGAGTCCGTCGTGTCAATTAGATGCTTCAATTTTCTTGTGCCCGTTCAATCCTCCAATTAGGGCTTCTTTTCTTTTTTTAGTCCAAGTCTCTCTCCAACAGCCGTATATATTCCTTTTTCTTCTCCCAGCCTTAACACTAATTAACCCTTATTCTCTGCACAATCCCGATCAAAACAGGACACTGATAGCGTTTCCCTGCCGTAGGCCCGCCCCGGCGGCATTTTTGCCTTTTGTATGCCCGCCCCGGCGGCATGCCACTTTCCTGTGTGGACATTTTGCATCTCCGCCCTAGCGGGGGTTTTTACTTGAAGACGCCCACCCCAGCGGGGGTTATTTTCTGCACACTTGCATTTTTTTATGCCCTTTTCTTCCTGGTTTCTCCTCAAATCAAATCCTGCACAACATAACATGAAACCAGGTAAAATAATACTAAAATAACTCAAAGTAAGCAAGAAACAAGCTATAACGGATATCAAATCGTTGGTATAAAACCAACTCATCAAATGCTGGTGACAACCTTTTTGGGACATGGTTGGTTTTAATTCTCTTTGACCGAATTTGAGGAGATGTTGAAATTAACATTAAATGCCTTAAAGTTTTCAAAACAAAGTTGGTCAAAAATTACTTTATTACATGCATGTATATATATATATAAGTTTCATATATTATATTATATATATATATATATATATATATATATATATATATATAACCGTATGGTATAAGTATATATATATAAGTCTTATATATATAAGTATTAATGTATTATATATTATAGCATATATATATAACCGTATAATATTAATATATATATATATATATATATATATATATATATATAATAGTTGGGCATATTAAATGTAAAGGTGACAATTTTTTTTGGACATGGCTGGTATTGAATCACTTGACCGAATTATTAGAGATGTTGAAAGCCCTAATTGCTAAAGTGATTAGAAAAATGTATGGGCAAAAATTGTTTTAATGCATGCATGTATATATATATATTATAAGTCTTATATATCATATATACATAAACCGTGTGTGTGTGTGTGTGTGTGTAAATATATATATATATAAACGTGTGTATGTGTGTATGAAACAAAGCTAGCTTTGACCAAAGCATTAAAAAAGTGAGTAGAAAATTGTCCGGGCGGAAATTTGAGTTCTTTCCGTTTATCAATCTGTGTGCTTCAAAAGTGATCCAAACCATTAAAACTAAATTAAAAGCAATCTCATCCTCTCATTCAAAATCAATTTTCAAAAATTACCATTTTACCTCTGACTTCAAAATTCTATAAATAGCGAGTCTTTTATTCATTTGTTTTTTGCCAATTCACTTGAAAAGAAAAGCTTATTTCTCTCCTACATACTCTCTTTCTAAGAAGCTTTCTCTCTCTTCTTATCAAAGTTCTAATCATTTGAGAAGAGAAAATTAGTCTAAGCATTTTGAGATAAGTTGTTTGATTTACTTTATTTGAATTATCTCTTGTTTATTTATATTTATAGATATACGAATATAAATTATTATACACAATTTTATATATCTATATTTCATCTATTTATTAAATAAAAAAGTTTTACTTAATCTGACGCCGCAAGGCTACGGAGATACACCTCTATGGAGAGGAATTCGAACTGTACGATTCCTTATAGTCTTAAGTAACTTTTTATTGATATTATTTATATAAATATCGTAAATAGATACAACACTTGATAGTTCAAAACGACACTGAAATATTCCTCCAAAAAGAGTGAATTATCCGAATCGGATTTGAAAATCGTAGTGATCTATTAAAAATATTTATATAAATATCAATTGTAAAAATTATAAATATTGTCATACTTAGACGTCGCAAGGCTACAGGAGATATTCCTCTTTAATGAGGGAATCAAACCGTACAATTCCTTATAGTACTAAGTGACTTTGTTTATAATCTGTCACATAATAGATAAAATATTATTATATATTATTTGAGTTAAACAAATATATTTGTTATATCAAGTATTGCTTAACTGATTTATTTATTATACTTGATATCTGTCATCACAAGTATTTGATCATAAATCCATTTATTCATAAAATACTTGTTGCATAATATAAAAGTTATTTAAACTTTTATATCACAAAGTTAAGTGAATATATCTGCTTAAATAGAAGCATATTTGATTCAAAGCTTAAAACAACTTATTTGCTTACTCAGAAGCATTTTCACTCTAAATATAAAAGTAATTTAAACTTTTATATTTGAACTTAAAGTTACATTTCTTTAATCCATAAAGAACAAATAATTCTTTATAAATTTGCATTAAACTATATATGTGCTTATACAGAAGCATTTTTGAGCTAAAGCTAAAATTGACATATTTGCTTATTCAAGAAGCATTTTTCACACAAAATATAAAAGTTATTTAAACTTTTATAACAGTGCAGAAATTTACATATTTGCTTACATAGAAGCATTATTTGATCTACGCATAAATTATTATCTTCTTACAAAGAGGTATATTTTCTCAAGTATAAAAGTCTTTGAACTTTTATAAAAATATTTGCTCTTTAATTGATATCTGCTTATTTGAGTAGCATCAATCTGTACTAAATTTTATCTGCTTATTTTAGGAGCAATTTGTTGTAAAATTCTCTGTAAAAAGAAAAGGGTAGAGTTAGTTTATTTTATGTACCTGTGAGAAAGATAAAGCAATTCTTCGACCAAGACTAGAGTCGTAGAGAGGTCAGCTGGGAGTTGGGTCTCTAGTGAACTTGTGAGGTGAGGAAGAGGTTATTGTTTCAAGACCAGATCATAGAATAGAACTGAACTCATAAGAAAAAATAAATAAGCATGAGGAGGGAGCTGGGAGCTTGCTGTCCAAGATAGGTAGTTGTGAATAGTTGGAAGTTTGTCTATAAAATTTTGTAAAGGCTTCTCTGCTTGTTGAAGGAGTATTTATTACTGATAGTAATAGGATCTCAAGTCTTGGAGAGGAGCTTGAGACTGGATGTAGCAGCATACCCTGGATGTATGTTGTGAACCAGACAAATCTCTGTGCATTGTGTGATTGAATTTATACTGTCTTGCATATTAATCTTTAACACTGCAAATTAATTATCTAAAAATTCAAAAAGGCCTAAGATAATTTTTTAATTTGTAATAATCTATTCAACCCCCCTTCTAGATTATTATTGGACTTTCAGATAAGGCCAAAGTAGTAGTAATGATACAGAACATAAGCCTATGTCATCCTTCACTCTACTGTCAACAGTTAAAAGAATACAAGAATAGAAAAGCTCAAGAAGAACGCATAGCTCAATCCTAAAAATTCTTATAACGACAAATCGTAGAGTCTGTGTCAGGTCTGACAAATGAGACTTACAAATGGAACGTTGCAAGAAGATGATCTCAAGGTATCAGAAGATATATTCTTAGAAGAAAACAAAGGTATATCTACTGGCTAGTTGGCTGAAAGCAAGCTGTCTGAAAATCTAGAAATGATATTGATTGATGTGACAAGTCTTATGTCAGAAAGTACACTGACACAGAGTCTTAGAAAGACAACATCAGAGATATCAAAGTATCTAAGCATTAAATGCACCAACGGATACTTCTCAACGAGAAGATTTTAAAGTAGTATAAAAGACAACATCATTCAAAATAAGATGATGATGATGAGCACTGAACGTCAATACAAAAGGAGAATCATCATCAAAGATGAACTTCGAGCTGAATAAGAGAAAACGTAGAGTAAGGTCAACTCTATGAGCAAAGAAATGTTCAAAGCTGCTAAGTCCAAAAGAGAAGGAGATTAAAGTTAATCTTGGTAGCACCTCATCAGATTACAAGAAGTTGTTGAGTACATGAAAAGGTCAGAGCTGCAGAGCTAAAGATAAAAGAGCTAGAAAGCTCAAGAACAAACACTACAAAAAAAAGCTTATTAGCAACCGCCTTTCAGCGACCGTACACGGTCGCTGATGACTATTAGCGACTCCCTACGGTCGCTGATAACCGTCGCATATAATCTGGTCGCTAGAATGTATATCATCGACGGATATTAGCAACCGCAGCATTTACGACAGCTACCAACGACCATAGCTGTCGCTAAGCTGAGTCAGCATGATTCAGAGCCTGAGGCTGACGTGGACCATGTGGCAGCGTCCCGCCATTAGCGACTGGAGCGGTCGCTGATACCCTGATGAAATTAGCAGTCGCTAATACTCATCAGCGACTGCATGCGGTCGCTGATTTGTAATTTTAATTTTTTTTTCCTGTTTTATGGAATTCTCAAAAAAACTGTACCTATTTTGTACCTGCTTTATATCCAAACAGACATCAATATATATATAAACATCCAACCAAGCTTTATATATCCCTAGGGGTGTAAATGAATTGTATCTCAGCGAATACTCTAATGCTCAAATTTGACTCGACTAGAAACAATTGAGCACGAATTCGACTCGAATTCGATAAAGAATTTCTAATTTTGCGCCAGATTCGACTCGGATCATTACTTGGACCTACTCGGCTTGTAAGTACTCGGCTCGTTTACAAAACGAGTTACTTATAAGCCTTCAAATCGAGTTTCGAATATGAACCATTTCACTTAATACTGAAACACTACATACTAAATTGATTATTGAACTAATGTTTATATATACAAGTTTTTTACTTTTATTTATGTAAAAAAATTATAAAAACTGTAATACAAATTGACAATCAATTCATTGATTTATTCAAGTACAAGTTTACACAATTTAATACTATACTTTATAAATTATAAAGATTGATACAAATATCACATATTTAGCTTATTAGTATGGATCAGACCAGTATTCGAATATGATCCATCAAGCAGGTATCGAGTATGGTTCGAGAAAAAAATGAAATACTCGAACCCTAATCTGAGCGAACATTGATATACTCGAATTCGACTCGTGTATCATATAAGAAAAAACGAGTATGGATCAGATTCGAATATAATCAACTTATCATATTTTTGAATCGATCTAGAGTCGAGTACCGAGCTACTCTGGTCGGCTTACACCCCTATATATCCCAACACATTCACAACAATATATATAATTAAACATCCATACGCCAACACATAACCCAACACAATATAAAGTAATAAATAAATATGAGTTGAAGAAATATACAAATCTAATGTTTCAGTAGCATATAGTCGTCCAAAGAATGAATATAAAAGTTCAAGGCTTAAATATCTAGAAAGCAAGCAAGCCTAGGTTGTCATGCATCATCGTCCAAATTAGTACGACCCAGTAATTAACAAAATAGTAAAACAAGTTACATATATAGTATATATGTTGATATTGGTATTACTTATGCAAAGCAACGTGAGGGAAAGTTAAACAATAAGAATTATTTAAACATAAGTAATTATACACAACAATATATGTATATATATATATAAGTGACTAATTAATTTGATTGTAATAAGTAAAAAGATTATCTTGTCCCCATCCTCATGCTGTGCTGCCGCCGCCACTGCATCAGCTAACTCATCAGAACTCAGAGCCGCCAGATGCCCGTCCAGTATACGAAGAAGATCGTGATCTCGATATATAGCTCTCACACAGTCAGCAGGAGTATGATAAGCTGGATGACTCGACGACTGTGAAGACTGGGTAGCAGAGTTGCCTGTGCCACTGATGGTTGGGTGTCGTCGTTGTCCTTGACCTTTGATGTAGTTTTTTTTCACAACAGACGCCTTCTCCCACAATTCTTGATTAAAGGGCGAACTTGGGGTGCCTTCAGGATAGCACTCATTCATTAAACTCTTAAGTATCCTGCCAGCAGGTTAACAATTAAATAGTTAAAAATAAATACAAAATTCTAAAGAATGAGGTAAAACTTTATAAACAACATCAAAGTTGCCAAAACTTATTACCGCTATCTTGATAGCCACAGTCAGTCCATCACGAGTGGCCACGTACACATCCAGCCAATGTATAGGCTGACCTTGAGACTGAGACTCCTATACAAAGCATACTCTCATGTTACTATGTAAACATCCCAAGTATGCAAACCATGACTTTAAACATATAAAAAAATAAAACCAATTCAAAATTTTACTGTACTGAGACGTACCATGGCAGTAATATGTTGAAATTGTGATATACTGCCGCCCTTGTAGGTGCCTTTTTACTTTCTCCATCCGGTACACCCGAGGCTCTATTAGTGGTGGTAGTCTTGCGTCTTTTCACCCAGCTCTCCACTGGGCACACATCTCAGCCCATATGGACTGTCCGCACCACCAGGGACTATGCTGGTCCATGTACTCCTCTCCCTGCCCTGGATGGTAGATTGATGCATTATGCAAAGATGAAAAGTTGATTGATGAATATCTTTGGCCAGTAGTGCAAAGATGGACATGTGTTTGGCATGATCATGACCACTGGTGATACAAACGAATATCTTTGGCCCGTAGTGCATAGATACTTCATTGATTTAAAATATTTATCGATTGGTATTACTGGGATAAAATATTGATGATGGACTTTTAAATCATAGAAGATAGTAGACATCATTCTCTACTTGACTATTCTAATGGATTGCTATTTTCGCTGTAATTATTGATCTAAAACTTGTTGTCTATTGTATTCTATCAAATTTTTTCCTATTGAGGACTAAGGATAATTTGTTCTACATTATTATAGTCATAATATTCTTTACTGGGCTAGTTGAGCTCACCCTTTTCTTTTATTGTTCTCTTCAGGAAATGAAAATATAACTGGGACTAATCGGAGAACGGAGTGATGGTCCGAGATAGAGCTATAGTAGTCGTCACTATTCTGTAAACTGGTGTGATAATAATTGTAATGAGTACTTAATTTGAGTGTTGATATTTTCGTATTACATACGATAAAATATCTATTTTGAAGCTCACAGTCTGTGTGGTCGTATTTTGCACGACAGTTTAATGTAATAAGATTTATATTTGGATTCTGTACCATGTAATTGGTGACTCAGAATGGGTTGTGTATGTAACGAATGAGAATTTATATATTAATTTTAAATATTTAGTGAATTAAATAAATATTTTATGTGATTTATTTATTGAGTTAAATAAATCAATTATGTGATTATTGTGGAGTGATTTAATTAAGTGTAATATATTAATTAAATAAATATTAAATATTTAATTTAATTAATGTATATTAATTTTATAGTATAGTTCTAATTTAATTGAGATAATTAAATTAGATGAAGTTATGTGATAATTGTTACATGAAATTATAATTAGCGAGTAATTATAATTTGTTATGTGGCATTTTTATGTGATTAATTGATGTTAGCTTTTAATTAATTAAATAAGAATGTTAAAAATTTAATTAATTAAAGTGTAACATTAAAATATGTGTTAAAAGGATTTATTAAAATAAAGAAAGAGTTTTCAAATTAGTTTTACCAAACAAGGCCCTTAAAACTGTTTTAAAGGGGTTTTGCCAAACGAGACCCCTATGATTGTTTTAAATCCATTTTTACCAAACATGACCTTAGTTACTAAAATCTATTTTTAAAATAAAGGGTTGCCAAACAAAGCCTTGTGGCTTTTGAATTTTGTAACTGATAAGTCTTTTAATTTTATAACTGATGACTTAAGTTTACGTATTATATTATATCAGTTTATATTTTTACGTTAGTTTCTAAGCCTAAGACCAAAATAAGAACAGAGAAAGAGAGAGTATAGAAAGAAAAATAGCGATAAAACACTCTGTCATTTTTAACAAAGAAGATTGAGAGGAGTTGGGAATTCTGAGAATCAAAGGGAGATTATCAGAGCTATTCTCACCATCTAACGAAGCTTAATCAAGGATTTAAGGTAGTAATTTACCTCTTGTTCTTAGTTTTCTTGTTTTCTTGAGTTTTTCATAAATAATTGGAATTGTAATTGATGATTTGGTTAATTACATGTTATATGAATTGATAGATGTTGTAATCCATTATATGTATACTATAAACGATTTTTCAGAAATCAAAGTACTATAAAAACAAGTTTTACATGAGGAAATTGTATTCTTTTGAGTTTTCATATATTGGTTGATTTTAGAATGGAAATTGATGATTTACTTATGTGTTAAATTGCAAATTGAGAGTGGTTTATGATACTATCTTCAATACCGAAAATAATGCATGTACTATGAATTGAATTGATTGAGAACTGAATTTGTGAGGAATTATTTTGTTAAATGTATGAGTTTTATAAAAATAGAAAAATTGGATTTCTAAAACCTTTGATTCTTGTTGCTTAGATGATTTCTGTGATTATAATCATGTTGTACATATGTATTGTTGCATGTGTGTGCCTTATGTTGTTTAAGTTGCTGTGAATTGCCGATTGTTGGCGTTTTGGGGAAGAACAGTGAAGCAGAGTGCCAATTGCACTGTTTCTGCCCACAGGCAGAAACGGCGCAGCTGCGCCTGCTGAGTTTTTCGGAATCGAGCACCAGCGCAGCTGCGCTGGTGCCAAAGCTTAAGGTAGCGCAGCTGCGCCAGGACTTGAGCAGAGGTAGTAAACTTTAAATTATTTACTAAAACTTTAAACCCTATTTGATTTGGTTAATGATAATGATCATGCGTATCAAGTTGCAATAACATATTATTGGTATGAATATTGACGATTTCAAAATAGAAAAGAAAGAAGGTTGTGAAAATCTTAAATTATTATTTGATTTATTTAAAGTAAATGTTTAACTTAAATTATAATTTGTTTAGTTATAATTTAGTTAATATAATATGTAATTATAATTTGAATAATTATAATTAGAGTAAAGGTTTAATTTAAATTATAATTTTGTTAAATTATAATAAATATTATTTGATTTATTTTAATCAAAGTAAATGTTAATTTAAATTATAATATGTTTAATTATAATTTAATAAATACATGATTAATTATGAATTATAAATTATTTAATTATGCATGATGTAGATTGATTAATTATAAATTATAAATTGTTTTAATTATAATTTAATTAATATAAGATGTGATTATAATTAGAGTAATTATAATTGAATTAAATGTTTAAATTATAATTCATTTAATTAATATGAAGCACATAATTATTATTTGATTTAATTATGTGAGCATGTAATATGATTATTTGATGTAATTAATTATGTGATAGTTAATTATCAACTTAATAATTAAACAAGAATGAGTTAACCTAGATGGGTTAACTAATTATGTGAAGTAGTTACGTGTTAACTAATTTAGATTATTGTGATTATAATATATGTGTAGGAAGTGTTAAAGAACGTGAGTTGTAACTGTAGCTTGCGCTTGAGGCAAGTTCTCTATACTCAAACCTTGCTTGAGTTATCTTTATTGAACATAATAATGCTAATTAATTGTATTCTTTATAAATTTCATATTGAGCAAATATTATCAAAGTTTGTTATTGAATTAACGTGACCTTGACTTAATTGTTCAAGCAAGGTCTATATTGTCTTTTAAATGCTTTAAGTTTGGTTCTAAAACATAAGTTATTCATAATCTTTTAGTTATGAATTATTCTAAGTTATTGTACGTCGATTCAACTACTCCTTAGTTGATGAGAGTTGAACTCCAAATTTCCTTTTAAGCTTATCCAAACCAAATTTTCTTTAGTGCGGACTTGTATTCAAATACTGAGATGAACAACCCTATTTATTAGGGGAGGTTACTACGCAAAAGCGTTAAGATGTTTGTGCACAATACATGGTACGAAGGGCTGATCCCCCTAAGTACGAGTTAAGGTCCATAGTCTAAATGACTGTTAAATATTTTAAATAGAAATGTTTATATCCTTGGACACAAGTTCAAGGTCTTATGACCCTCAGATGATTTCAATATTCGAAGTTCTAAATATTGATGAAAGAAGTATTATTTAATTCTTTATTTTTGATGAAAGTAAAGTTATTCAAATCTTTTGAAGTTATTCAATTACGTCTTTATTATTGTTGTATTCCAAGTGAGCTGTTGTTTGCTCACTGTCAACGTTGGAAAATTTAAGAAAATCCCGCGGGTCGGTTTGTAACCCAATTTTTCTCAAATCGATCTTCCTAAGTTCTCTCTACCCTTATTCTTTTTATTTTGGAAAAAAGGTTTTGAAGGGTTTTTTTTAGGAAAGAGGCCAACATGTGTATATATCGATGATTTGATTTGATTTGATTTGATTTAACAGAGTCGCCAGTTGGTAGTTTTGAAAATGGTTGTACCAACTCAACCGAGTTTGATTTTGAAAAGAGGCCCAAATGCTAGACACTGTCTAAACTTGATATTTGAAATCGGAGTTTTGAGTTCAGGGGGCTTGGTTAAGTGTGGAAAAGGTGTTAGGCACCCCACGACTCCCTTGTAAACACGGTACCACATCTTTTTAATATTTTTCTTAAAACTGCGAATGCGTGAGTGAATGCTGTTTGAAAATTGGGCCTATTAATTTGATTGAAAGTAGTGCTTTACTTCGTTGAACCTATATACGAAGGGTTTGATTTGATTTGAAAATCAGTCTTTGATTTAATTTGCAAAAGCATTTAATTTGTGTTTTCTTGAAAAGCTTTTTTTTAATTTAAATTGAAAATGATGTTTTGAAAGCTGTTTATCAAAACCCTACTGAAACAACCCGGGTCAAATCCCGAGTCCGAAACAAATCTAAGGTCAAATCCCAAGTCCGAATCGAATCAAATCCATCCAAAATAAGGCCTTAAACCACTGGCCCAATAGTATCTTCATGGGTCATCTTAGCCCACCACAAGCTCACCCAAAAGTCATGATTGAAGGTACTATTGGTGGTAACTTATTTTCTTAAGTATAGACAAATATTTCCCCTATCTTTCGATGTGGGATTGGGGTGTTACAAACTCCCCCACTAAAATTTCTGACGTCCCAGTCAGAACCCATCACACACACGGTCCAAAGATCTTTGCCTCTTTAGCCATTGTGGGATAATACCGGCTGGCTTCGTGTCCCCACCTCCAGAACTCTCTATTATAGGATAATACCACCAGCCTTCGTGTCCCCACCTCTGACAACCCGATCGGATAACCCGACCCGAGCTTTCGAGAGTCGGCTTTGATACCATATGAAACAACCTGGCTCAAATCACGAGTCCGGAACAAATCTTGGATCAAATCCCAAGTCCGAATCGAATCAAATCCATCCAAAATAAGGTCTTAAACCACTGGCCCAATAGTATCTTCTTGGGTCATCTTAGCCCACCACAGGCTCACCCAAAAGTCATGATTGAAGGTACTATTGGTAGTAACTTATTTTCTTAAGTATAGACAAATATTTCCCCTATCTTTCGATGTCGGATTGGGGTGTTACACCTACGCTAGCATAGGAATTGAAGCCTTTTGATACTTCCAATTTATCTTTATAGCCTTAAGGCTGCATGCAAATGGTGATTTACCGGGCTGCGAAGCATCCTCGACCACAAAATAGACAAGTGTCGGTCTCCTTATGGGTATGAAAACCATCGGAGGGACGCTGACACGACAATCCATAATTTTACTAGATTGAGGCCTTAAATTCGGATAATCATTTTAAGGTCTATGCATATACATTTTACAAACAAAACTGGCAGAGTACATCTGTAAATTAGATTTTGTCCATCGTGGGAATCAGATTTCGATCGATTTGATCGCGAATTCCACGATTCCTAGGCTCACATATGAATAGCCAAAACCTGCACAGTTCAAATTTGTATAGAAGTAGATATATATACATCCTCACGTCGCAATGGAACCAAGGATTCATCAGTAAATCCTGGCTGCGCGTGACCAAAGCGTCTCGTTCCCACTAGATAGCGATCTAAGGGACGCGAGGTTGCTTTTGAACCTGAAACTAGAAAGAAAGCTAGATTTAAAAAAATCTCAGCCATTCTAGCTTTCCGGTTCAGTTTGAAGGTTTTGAACCGTTTGAAAACTAGAATTGGCGAGATTTAAATAAATCTAGTCCGCCCGCAGATATGTCAGTGCAGATTCATATACAAATGAATGTTAAATGCAGCAATTTAATAAACTGAATAAAGCAATATATATATATATATATATAGTTATATATATATAAAACTGTAAAAAGGCGATGGGTTTTCACTCACAAGCCCGGACTGGAATTGAAATATATATATTTATAAAAAACTGTAAATAGCCACGAAATAATCCAGGATGTGACAGGAATGAAATATATATATAGAACGCAGTAAAAAGGGCGCTGGGTTTTCACGCCGGTGCCCATACTTGAATTGAAATTGACATAAAAGTAGTCAACCAGTGACTGGGGAGAGCACCCAGTATGGCAAAATGTGCAAAAATAGTAAAAAGGCCACGAAGTAATCCAGGCCGGACTGAAAATATATAATAAATATAAATATATATATATATATATATATTGACAAAAATATAAATTTACAGAAAAGTAGTCAACCAGTGACTGGGGAGAGCACCCAGTATGGCGAAGAGTGCAAAAACAGTAAAAAGGGCCATGAATTTTCACGCCGGTGCCCGGACTGAATTGAAATATATATATATATATATATATATATATATATATATTGACAGAAATGAAGTCAACCAATATTGGCGACAGAACCAGTTATGGTGAAAGTCACTTATATATGCGTAACTATATATAAAAGCGATAAACTACCTCAGATTTGACATTCGGGTTTGATAGAATTGAAATGTTAGTATATATATAGTGAAATATATACAAAAAAGGGCCAAACCCAGACTGGGAAGATAACCCAGTCCGGCAAAGTTTCCAGAACGTGTGTGCTAGTGCATTGAAGTTGCTGGAGCTGACGGATCGTCAATATGAGTTGTAGAAATGCAAAAATTTGAGTTTATGTACAAAAATATACCAAATTTTGATGAAAACGGCCATGGAACTAAGTTCCGGGCATATTTAGAAGATAAAACTTTGTGTGCAGGTGGAAAACAGTGCAAAGTAGTAGTATTGACTTCCTGATCGTAAAAATACTTATAATGGACTGCAATACGGGCTTTTTACCAAATCAAAGGCTCTATATGTCCAAATCTACCAGTTATTTTCTGATATGTGATAGTATATGGGTATATCTATGTGTCAGAGTGAAAATATTTGGGTTTGGAAGAGGTGTAAAAGTCGAGAATTTGAACTGGCAGACCTTCGCTGCGTTTCTTGCTTATGAAAATGAGAGGAGGTTGCCCCTCTATTTATAGAGGGAAGAGCCGCAGCTCTACCTAGGGCAGCCGCAGGTAGAGGTGCGGCTCCCCTAGTGGGGCCCGTGGTGCCAAATTCTGTTGCCTTAAAGTACGTGCACTCCGGACAACGCGCAGTCGAAGTCTAAACTTTCTAACTTTTGATCGGAGCGTCCGTTTGAGGCGTGCGATACCTTTTCGGAAAGCTCTCACCGAGAGTGTTGCAATGAAATGGGATAAAACATTTTCCGGATCCAAGAAGATGGGTTCATAACCAGGTCTTCGATTCCCCGCAGTTTATCCGTTTAGCTGTCTTGCGTCGTTGGCCCTCGGGATCGACATTATGATTCATTCTAACTTCGATGACATTAATTTGGGTTGAGTTTGACCGAATTAGTTGAATTTTGATAAAATAACCATTTTACCCCTCCCGGAGTGGTCCTTGATTGATTTGGCTTCCCAGGGTTGTCTTCGGGGCTGAACTGCACTTCCCGGATTGATGCCAGGGATGGTCTATACTTTTTGGGTTAAGACCGGGGATGACTTAACATGTCCTTGGTTGATGTCGAGGTTGACCTGTACCTCCCGGGTTGATGCCGGGGTTGAATGGACTTCCCAGGTTGAAACCAGGGTTGATCAGAACCTCCCGGGTTGCTGTCGGGGCTGAATTGACCTCTTGGGTTGTTGCCAAGGCTGATTTGAAGACCCAATATTTTGAGATCGGGATTTGAACTGACGGCCCGATTGGAGATCGGGATTGATCTGATGGTCTGATTGGCGATCGGAGCTGGATTGACGGTCCGATTAGGAGATCTAAGCTGGATAGATGGTTCGATTAGAGATCGAAACTGGATTGATGGTCCGATAGGAGATCAGAGCTGGATAGATGGTCCGATTAGAGATCGGAGCTGGATAGAGGGTTCGACTAGAGATCAGAGCTGGATTGACTGTCCGATTGGAGATCGGAGCTGGATAGACTGTTCGATTGGAGATCGAAGCTGGATAGATGGTTTAATTGGAGATCAGAGCTAGATAGACTATCTAATTGGAGATCGGAGCTGGATTAACGGTTCGATTGGAGATCAGAGCTGGACTGACGGTCTGATTGGAGATCTGAGCAGAATAGACTGTCTGATTAGAGATCGGAGCTAGATTGACTGTTCGATTGGAGATCGAAGCTGGATAGATGGTTCGATTAGAGATCGGAGCTGGATAGACTGTCTGATTGGAGATCGGAGCTGGATAGATGGTTCGATTGGAGATCAGAGATGGATAGACAGTTCGATTGGAGATCAGAGCTGGATAGAGTACCGACATTGGGGATCGGATTTAGGTTTACCGATATTGGGGATCGGATTTATGTTTATCGATATTGGTGATCGAATTTATGTTTACCAATATTGGGGATCAGATTTAAATTGAAGGACCGGCATTGGTGGCCGGATTTGAGTTGAAGGACCGGCATTGGCGGTCGGATTTAATTTGAAGGATCGGCATTGGCGGCCGAATTTGAATTAAAGGACCGACATTGGTGGCCGAATTTGAGTTGAAGTGTCGGCATTGGTGGCCAGATTTGAGTTGAAGGACCAGCATTGGTGGCCGGATTTAAGTTGAAGGACCGACATTGGTGGCCGAATTTGAATTGAAGGACCGGCATTGGCTGTCGAATTTGAATTGAAGGATCGGCATTGGTGGCCGGATTTAAGTTTAAGGACCGGCATTGGTCGCCGAATTTGAGTTGAAGGACCGGCATTGGTGGCCGAATTTGAATTGATTGGCGGTTTTGCCCTCCTACAGTGTTAGTATCGCCATTAGTGATATGAGGAGATCGTTCATCAGGTTGTCCGGTCTTTGTCAGAGTGTAGTCATGGACGAGATCGTTTTGGGGCACGTGATCTCTATGGGATTTTTGATTGAGCGCTTTGGCGAGCTTGACAGCTATGATTGCCATATCGGAGATTTTATCTGTTTAGCAGAGGCATATCATACCGCTAGGATATATATGTTGCTGATGTGTGTTGTGGCATATGTCTATATGCCATTGCGATTGGATCATCTGGATGTGGGATTGGTAGTAGTGATTAGAGCCCTTAGACAGGGTAGTACCATCATCCCGATGATATTGGCTGAGATTTTTAGATCTGCTACGTATTGTAGTACCCATCTAGAGGGGTTTTTTAGGGGTAGCTCGGTCTTGCTGTATATATGGCTGATGTCCCATATACGATCGATTGGATCCTTTAGGCCCAGGGGTTTTTGCTTTACTCACGAGACATCCAGAGTTTTCTCAGAGTGCATTGATGCAGAGTCTTGGTCGGCATTTTTGTCGGATATTAAGCATCCGTTTGTGATTTTGCCATGCTCAGGGCTAGCGTCGCCATATAGCTTTATCACTCATGCATCTGGCCTGGATTATTTTCCCCTAGCGGGTTTGAGAGGAGTGACTACCTATCATCCTTTGGCAGTCATGTGTCAGTTTGATCAGCTGCAGAGTTTGCACCATTTTGAGGGGTCTGCTGATCAGAGGATGTCAACTTCTTCTATGTCATCCGCCGACTTGGTCAAAGTATATGAGTGTTGGACTCATCGGAAGAGGGCTGATATCTTCAGTAGCCATCCGGATTGATCTCCAGAGTATTCTGCGTGGTTGGAGGCAGAGACAGGAGTGGTAGCAGAGGCTTCTTCATCTCCTAGTGTGGACTCTGACGAGGAAGAGCCCATGGAGGATCCAGATTCTCCTACCGAGGATGAGCTGTTCACGGGTTTGAACGCTGCTCTGGTTAGTGATTCCCCGACCATTCTTGTGGGGATAGATCTGGCTTTAGCAGACTCACTATTCAGGATGACCTTTGAGCGAGACTCGTCTAGAGCACAGATGTTGGCTGCCTTGTCTGGCAGAGATTTAGCTTTTACTAAGAGGGATGGTCTCAGGGCCGCTTTGGATGCTGGATTGATTGAGCAGGACGAGCTCCGCTTTGCTCTGGATACTGCTGTTATAGAGCGAGACGAGATTCGCTCGGCTAGGGATGCAGTATATGTTGAGATCGAGGAGACTTTGATTGCTCAAGACGCAGCTTTTGCGGAAAGGGATGAGGCTATAGCTTCTCGTGATTTCCACATTGCTGATAGTTTTGCTCTTCGATCTTACACTCATGGTTTAATCATCGAGATGAGTGCTTATATTGATGACCACAGTGCCACCTTGCAGATGACTGTGGATATTCTGAGCCTTATGGAGGCTGAGTGGACTGCACTTACGGCTGCTCCACCATCTTCAGAGAGAGATGCCATGCTGGCATTGCTGACCCGCTTGTCCTTGGGTCCATAGACTAGCTTTTTTTTTCCTGCACAAACTAAATCAGCCGTTTTTGTCATGTATAGGGCATTATGTATATATCAAACAGTTTTATATATCAGAGAAATATATTTTTGATGCACTTCCCTGATTGGAGATGTATTATCGTTGCTGAGTGATTACCACTTCTTTCATGACTCGCAGTTGTAGATGCATCCTGAGCTTTTCCTTGATGGACTGACAGTTGAGGTGTCAGGGAGTATCTCAGATGGGTCTGTTGACCAGGGTAGTTTGGTAGAATTTATCTTATATTTATCTTTGGTGTCTTGGAAATGGTCTTTTATTTTTTCATTTTTCTTTAAGGTCAATCCGCGCTGTAGATGGCTACTTACGTACTCCCGGGATGAGGGAGATCAGGTCATCCGTAGTTCTGGCTGTGTAGTTGGAGAGGTTTGAAAAGAGTTTATCTTGGATTTTGAGTCTAGTTTGATGAGTTTTTGTGTTTTTATTTGGTTTGACCGCACCAAAAATGGCTGCCTACGTACTCCGGGGTTGAGGGAGATCAGGTCATCCGTAGTTCCGGCTTTCTAGTGAAAAACCGAACTTGATTTGATTTGTAGGACCCGGATGCTAGTAAGCATGTGTCTCAGACGTAATACCTTTTCACGGTGTCTGAATTGATGAGTTGGGGAAACTCTGTCCCATCCATCTCTTGTATTTTGATAGCGCCCCCAGTCAACACTTCTTTGACAATGAAAGGGCCTTCCCAGTTTGGGAAAAATTTTCCTTTGGCTTCATCATGGTTGGCCAGGATTTTCTTTAGCACCAAGTCATTTTCTTTGAATTACCTGATTCGGACCTTCTTGTTGTAGGATCTGGCAATCCTTTGCTGGTATAACTGTCCGTGGAAAATGGCCGTAGCTCTCTTTTCATCTATTAGAGACAGCTGATAATATCGGTCTTGCAACCATTGATCTTCATCTATTTGAGCGTCGATCAACACTCGCAAAGATTCCATCTCTACCTCTATGGGAAGGACTGCCTCCATGCCATAGACCAACGAATAGGGAGTAGCCCTAGTAGAGGTGCGCATTGAAGTCCTGTATGCTAACAGGGTTAGAGGCAGCAGGCCAGGCCAGTCCTTGTGATTGGCAGACATTTTTTGCATGATCTTTTTGATGTTTTTGTTGGTCGCTTCAATAGCACCGTTCATCTTGGGCCGATAAATGACAGAATTAAGATGCTTGATGTGGAACTTACTGCATCGATCCATCATTATTTGATTATTCAGGTTTTTTGAGTTATCTGATACAATCACCTCTGGTTGTCCATATCGACAGACGACATTGTTTCTGATGAAACTAATGATGACCTCTTTTGTGACCTTGGGAAAAGAGGCTGCTTCAACCCATTTGGTGAACTAATCGATTATGGTGAAGATAAATCGATGACCATTACTGGCTTTGGGTTCCACTGGACCTATTACGTCCATCCCCCACATAGAGAAAGGCCATGGTGAACTCATTTTATGCAACTTATTTGGAGAAGCATGAATGACATTTCTATGTATTTGGCATTGAAAGCATCTCTTGACGTGATCATCGCAATCAGCTTTGAGCGAGATCCAGTAATGTTTTGTTCTGATTATCTTCTTGACCAGCAGATGGCCGCTCATGTGTGGACCACAGACTCTACCATGGATTTCATCCATTAGTCTTTGGGCTTGCTCCTTGTCGAGGCATCTTAACAGGCCTATTCCAGCATCCCTTTTATAAAGTGTGTCTCCGCTCAGATAGAACTTCATGGCCAGTCTGAGAATCCATTTCTGCTCTGATTGGCTTGCATTAGCAGGTGTGGATCCATCACGGAGATATTCCTTGATATCTTGAAACCAAGGATGCTTGATAGGAGGTATTTCATCTGATACTTCTCCCATATAATTCCCATATGTCGAGGCTTTCTGAATTGTAAATTGAATGTTGGGAAATCCACTCTTGTCGGATATGCAGATTAATGAAGCCAGCGTTACTAATGCATCAGCGAAGTTATTTCAACCCCGAGGAATGTGGACGAAGGTTATTGCTTCGAATTCTTGAGATATTTTTAGGACTTGCCGATGATAGGGCAACAAATGCAGTTCTCTGGTGAGATACGTGCCGGTAGTCTGTCTGATGACCAACTCGAAATCTCTAAAGACAAGTAGGTGTTTGATAGATATGGATTGGGCTAGCTTCAACCCCATGATACAGCCTTCATACTCGGTCGTGTTGTTGGTGTAGCCAAATTGAATTTTGGTAGCCACAGGATATTGATCACCTGTACCAGAGATGGGGACTGCCCCAACACCTTCCATGTTTACCGCTCCATCGAAATACATTTTCCATGGTTGGACTGTATTCTCTAACTGGAGTTGTTGAATTGTCAGGATCCCATCATCTGGGAAATATGTCTCCAAGGGCTCGAACCCTCCTAAAGGTGCTTCAGATAATTGATCTGCAATGCTTTGACCCTTGATTGACTTCTGAGTCACGTAGACAATGTCGAACTGCTGTAGGATCAACTGCCATTTGGACAGTCTGTAATTCAACATTGGTTTGTTGAATACGTATTTGAGTGGATCCATGCGGGATATGAGGTAGGTCGTATGCCCATGCAAATAGTGTTGCAATCTCATGGCGGCCCATGCTAATGCACAACATGTCTTCTTGATCAGGGTATATTTCTGCTCACCACTGCAGAATCTTTTACTGATGTAGTAGATGGCTCTTTCCTTGCTACTATCATCCTTCTGTCCTAACATGCAGCCCATTGCATTGGCATTGACGGACAGGTACATAAACAAAGGGACTCCCTCCCTTGGGGGTATCAGAACAGGAGCTTCAGTCAGCTGTTTCTTGATGGCAAGGAAGGCTTGTTGACAATCCTCATTCCACGTGGTGGAGGAATTCTTCCTTAACAACTTGAAGATGGGCTCACAGGTTGCCGTGAGCTGGGAAATGAATACGCTTATGAAGTTGATCCTTCCTAGGAATCCACGTATCTCCTTCTCGGTACAAAGTACGGGCATTTCGTGATGGCTTTGATTTTGGCGGGGTCTAACTTAATGCCCCGATTACTCACCAGGAATCCAAACAGTTTGCCTGCTTTGACGCCAAAAGCGCATTTAGCAGGATTTAGCTTGAGGTTGTACTTACGTAACCTGTTGAACAGCTTCCTGAGATGGTCTATGTGATCATCCTCCCTCCGGAATTTGATGATGATGTCATCAACATAAACTTCTATTTTTTGTGCTTCATGTCATGAAAGAGAGCCATCATGGCTCACTGATACGTGGCTCCGGAATTGATGAGGTTGAAGGATAGTCGTTGGTAGCAGAAAGTTCCCCAGGGAGTGATAAAAGCTGTTTTCTCCCAGTCTTCTTCAGCAACCATGATTTGATGGTAACCAGCAAAGCAATCTACGAATGAATACATGCCATATTGCGCAGTGCTGTCAATTAGAATGTGGATGAAAGGTACCGAGAAATTGTCCTTAAGACAGGCTTTGTTCAAATCCCGGTAATCCACACAGACTCGTACCTTCCCTCCAGGTTTAGGTACGGGGACTATGTTTGATAGCCATTCGGGGTATGTTGATACCATGATGATTCCGGCTTTGAATTGCTTAATGATTTCTTCTTTGACCTTGAGACTCCACTTAGGTTTCAATCGCCTGAGTTTTTGTTTGACTGGTTTGAACCCTTCTTTGATGGGCATTCGATGGATGACAATGTCTGTGGATAGACCGATCATATCTTCATGTAACCATGCAAATACATCCTGGTATTGTGTTAGGATTTTGATCAGGTCGGCTTTTTGATTTGGTGTGAGGTCTGAGCCTATTTGGATTTCTTTGATATTTTTAGAGGTTCCTATGTTGATGGTGGATGTTTGGTCGAGGTTTGGTTTGGGTTTGTCTTCACCCATTCCTTGATCTCTTCTGGCACCTCATAGTCATCTTCATCCTCTTGATCGATATCCATCAAGTTGAAGTTCAATTCTACATCTAAGTTGGAGTCATTTTGACCGGTTGGCATCTCATCAGCAGAGGCGCACACATCCAATGCTTGGGTCCTGAAAACAAAATTGCTTTCATTAACATATACAACTGCTTAAATATACATAGCATTCTGTAAAGCATGACAAAGTTGCTGCTATAGCTATGAAATCAAAAGTAAGCAGTAAATAAAAGCATGAATAAGGGCAGATATTCTCTCTGCCCCTTTACCCTTTTTAACTTAGGCAAGGGATACTGCTCCAATTGTCCAGTGTCAGATTCTCATGAATTAGGAGAATCAAGGCATTGTGCTCGTCCCCTCGTCCTGGATGATGACCAAGCCATCCTTGAGAATAGGGCCAAGGCTTTTATGTGGATCATTCCACTTCTTGATGTGAGGCATTTGGACATGATCATCATTGTCATTGTCAGGGAGTTCGTCATTCATACCCTCATAGTTGAGAATGACTCTCATGTTAGCGAATGGGTCTCGTCCTTCGTACAGGATCTTTTCTTTTCCCTTTTCGCTATTTGCCTCAGGCTTGAGGGCTTTTCTTTCATGCACAGGTATGATTGGATGAAATAACATGGTCGATACTGCACTCAGGACTTTCCTCGCAGGTTTCACCCATCCGGCATTTGTAAGGTTCGGGAGCAGAATTGTGGAGGCATGAGCCTTGGGATGTTTGTGTGGATTCCAGTGGTTTGACCCGGATGAATATCCCAATCCTGCTCTTCCCATCTGACTTGGGATTTGGATTGGCATCTTGATGCCTTGCTTATCCTTTCCCAACCCTTCTCCAGGTTGGAAACCCGAAGACACCATTTCTTGGCCTACGGTCATTACTTCAATGGAGACTTTAGGCTGTAGGGCTGGTGCCTCAATAGGTAGATACTGAGTATCGCTCACCTGGAGAGCTTGAAAATTTACAGGCTCAATCCCTGCATCCAGACTAATCACTGGCATGTCCCCATGTATTTAGGTAGGGTATTTTGGCTCGGCATTGACCGTGATGAGGCTGCCGTTGATGATGTACTTAAGTTGCTGATGGAGGGTGGATGGCACTGCCCCCGCCATGTAGATCCATGGTCTTCATAACAGCAAATTGTATCCAGTGGCAATATTGAGCACTTGGAAGGATACGTAGAAGGTGTGTGGACCAATTTCTAGGGGAAGCTCGATTTCCCCTATAGCCTGGCGACGAGATCCATCGAAAGCCCGTATGACCACATGACTGGTTTTGATCCGGTTTGGATTGATCTTCATTATTTCCAACGTGTCGTATGGATAAATGTTGAGGGAAGATCCTCCATCAATACGTACTCCTCCAATCACGTATCCGGAGGACATTACGGCTATATGCAGGGACTTATGGTGGCCCGTTCCCTCGGCCGGGATATCATCGTCTGTGAAAGAAATCACATTGCTGTTGAAGATGTGTTCTATCACATGACGGAATTTCTCTGTGTCTACCATGTGTGGTAGATGGGCTTCCTCTAGTACCTTCACTAGGATGTTGCGATGGTCTTCTGATGATAAGACCAGGTCGAGGACAGACACTTGCTTGGGTGCGTTTTTCAAGCTTTGCACTATCTTGATTTCATTGTGTCCCATTTTGTTGAGGAACTCTTTGATCTTTTCTTCAGCCACCTTTTCTTTTGCTTTGGTAACTGGTTTAATCACCCGTTGAGGCAGGTACAATGGATTATCCTTTGACATAATGAAAATGTTGTTTGAAGTAGAGATTTCAATGTCCCTATAGTTCCATGGGACCTTCTTCAGACTGATGATTGGATACTGAGGTTTGAAGGGCAAGATTAGAGGCTGAGGTGCAGCCACCTTCACAGGATTTTGGACTTCTTAGACCTCTTTACCTGTCAGTACCAAGGGTGTCATGATTGATTCTTTATCGCATAATATGACAACCACTATGTCCTGATACCATGCATTAGGGATCCAGAGGCTATTTTTATCTGTAGTGTCGAGGATTTGATCTTCTCTGATTAGATCACCTTTCTCAATCAGGTCTTGAATTAGGTTACGAAGTGCCCAACATTCTTTTGTATTATGGCTGGGAGAGTTGGAATGGTATTGGCATATTTGGTCAGGTTTGAATTTTCTAGATTGAGGGAGGTAGCAAGTCTGCAACCATTCCCTCGTTGATCAACATTTGGAGGATTTCTTCCATTGGCTGATTCAGATTGGTGAAATTCCTTTGAAATAGGAATTTTCCTTTTGCTCAAAAATTCTCTTCTTTGATCATCTGTTCGGTCCAAGGCTCTTGTTCGTGAGACTGGTAATGATCCCTATTGGGGTCGGAATTGACTCCCGCTGGAGGAGAATGACTGTCAATAGATTGATAATTTGCTTCAGCATCTTCCTGGTGAGTTGATGCTGGTAAACGACCAGTTCAGCCAACTGCTCAATTTGTTCCTTAAGAGACTTAATTTCTTGCTCCATCAGGAATAACTTCTCAAAGGTTTCCCAACTTTCTGGGCTACTGAGATTGGATTGACTTGGTTCCCCAATGTAGCAGAGGTATTTAGATCCTTCTCCAATTGAGGTGCTGATCATGTTGACATTTTCCTCTTTGTGTTGTGGGAGAGGATTGTCTTAGGACATGGGGTTGTTCAGGCTTTGTTACCATAATTTCCCCGCTATCAATCAAATCTTGAATTTTATGCTTGAGAGACCAACAGTCTTGGGTATCGTGACCTGGAGACCCAGAATGATAAGCACATTTCTTGTTAGGATCGAAATTCCTTCCGTTAGTGTTGGTTGGTGGAAGAAGTTGACCAATCTTCTTCTGAGCTGTCAGGAGTTTGAACACATTCTCGAGGGAATCCCCTAGTGGGGTGAAATTTCTTTGACGTCTGAATTCTATGTTTTTTTGGAACTGAGGGTTTACAGGCTATGCTGAAGCTTGGAGAGGGGTATAATTCCTCCTTTGAATGGGCATGTGGTTTGAATCGCCCCTTGAATTTTGTCCTTGTAATACCAAGGAGACTTCTTCGTCTTTTTCATGGATTACTCCCATAATTTTTGGATTGGATATGTTTGGCGACAGCTTCGAGGGCGGTTAGATCTTTTATCTTCCCTGATTTGAGCCCCATTTCTGCCATCTCGCCATGCTTGATCATTTCAGAGAATGGTTTCCCTATTCCCGCTAGGACCCTCTCATAATAAGGCACTTCTTGGATATCGATGAAGGTCATGACTATTTCAGACTCAGTCATGGCAGGGGTGACTTGTACTGCGAGCCGTCTCCATCGCTGGGCATATTCTCTGAATGATTCAGTGTTCTTTTTCTTGATTTTGGTTATTTGATATCTGTTTGGAGCCAGCTGTGATTGAAAACTATACTGGCTAAGGAAGGCATGGGCCAGCTCTTCCCAGCTATGAATTTTGGAGTTGTTCAATCGGGCATACCATGCTCTGGCTTCTCCGGTTAGACTCTTCTAGAATAGTTGCATTCGAAGCTTCCCATCCTCTGCATAGGATCCGAGTTCTCCGATGAAGACTTTCAGGTATGTGTATGGATCTCCCAACCCATCATATTTCTCAAACTTGGGGGTTCTGAATTTCTCAGGATAACGAGCCCCGGGGAATATACAGAGGTCAGAATAATCCACACTGCCTAATGCCCCAGTCCATTTGATAGATCGGAGAGTTTCTTTCATTTATTGCATTTTTTTGAGAAGATCACCAGCTTCCTGTTCTTTGCTGAGGGCGGTGATTTTAGGAGTTTTGTTGATTGGGTCCTGGTTTTGTGGTCTAGGAATCTGAGTTTCGTCCTTTTCAGTCTCTTGATTGCTACCACCACCAGGTGCTCCTAGTTCTGGATAAGTTTGAGATTGTTTCCCTTTAAGGGCCTTGCTTTGTTCTTGCAAAAAATCGGCTAGTTCGGCTATCTGATTTTTTAGTCCTTCGAATTCTTCCTTAGAGACAATGGTAGATTCTGGTGGAGCACTTGAAGCCATGTCCGCGGATGGACTGAGTGCTTTCTTGAATTTAGATCTGGTGACAGGACCAATTTTTACACCTACAACAAAACGTAGGCGTGTCAATTTTCTGATGTAGGTAAGGATCGGATGCATGATGTGTTTTTTTATTGTTTATCCTGCAAAACCGAGATTAGTTATTTTTGATGGCAGGATGACAGGCTATTTGACAGGAAAGTAAATCTTTCATTATTGTCATTTACATTGTGCTCCTCAGTAATTGGAGACTTGACATAGAATTGAAAGAGGAAGGCATGAAGAAGCTTTCCTTCGAATTTGGTTAATCAGAGGCTGACCTATCTTAGGTTTACTCTCGCGGCTTTTGTTTCAGCATGAAGGCTTCCAGATCATCGCAATCTACTAGAAGGGAGATTAATCCGATCATTTAACTGGAGCGAATCTGAGTAGTGTATTTTCATGAGGCACCCCCAGAGACTTAATCGTCCCCAGAGTCATTACTTAACACCGACCGGGTTATCCTCCTTGTGAGAGGGACACACAATATATATTTTCATACATCGTGGCTCACCGTTTATGCATGTGATGACAGTTGGGTGCGAAGCACTAAATATGGGTGCGAAGCACTAAGAAGCAGGAAATCATACATTTACATTCATTGAATGTAAAGACGTAGCATTCACTCATCCATTGACTGTGGAGACGCAGGATTTCACGCATTCAATAGTTTTGAAAGGGAAATATTTGAAAAGATTTGAAAGCGGCCTAAGCCCTCTACTGTCCCTAGCAGAGTCGCCACCTGTCGATGTTGGAAAATTTAAGAAATCCCGCGGGTCAGTTCGTAACCCGGTTTTCCTCAAATCGATCTTCCTAAGTTCTCTCTACCCTTATTCTTTTTATTTTGGAAAAAAGGTTTTGAAGGGTTTTTTTAGGAAAGAGGCCAACATGTGTATATGTCGACGATTTGATTTGATTTAATAGAGTTGCCAGTTGGTAGTTTTGAAAATGGTTGTACCAACTCAACCGAGTTTGATTTTGAAAAGAGGCCCAATTGCTGGTCACTGTCTAAACTTGATCTTTGAAATCAGAGTTTTGAGTTCGGGGGCTTGGTTAAGTGTGGGGAAGGTATTAGGCACCCCACGACTCCCGTGTAAACACGGTACCGCATCTTTTCGATATTTCTCTTAAAACTGCGAATGCGTGAGTGAATGCTGTTTGAAAATTGGGCCTATTGATTTAATTGAAAGTAGTGCTTTGCTTCGTTGAACCTATATACGAAGGGTTTGATTTGATTTGAAAATCAGTCTTTGATTTGATTTGCAAAAGCATTTAATTTGATTTTTCTTGAAAAGCTTTTCTTTTGATTTGAATTGAAAATGATGTTTTGAAAGCTGTTTATCAAACCCCTACTCTAGCATAGGAATTGAAGCCTTTTAATACTTACAATTTATCTTTATAGCCTTAAGGCTGCATGCGAATGGTGATTTGCCGGGTGGCGAAGCATCCTCAACCACAAAATAGACAAGTGTCGGTCTCCTCATGGGTATGAAAACCATCGGAGGGACGCTGACACGACAATCCATATTTTCACTAGATTGAGACCTTAAATTCGGATAACCGTTTTAAGGTCTATGCATGTACATTTTACAGAAAAAATTGGCAGAGTACATCTGTAAATTAGAGTTTGTCCATCGTGGGAATCAGATTCCGATCGATTTGATCGCGAATCCCACGATTCCTAGGCTCACAAATGAATAGCCAAAATCTGTACAGTTTAAATTTGTACAGAAATAGATATATATACATCCTCACGTCGCAATAGAACCAAGGATTCATCAGTAAATCCTGGTTGCGCATGACTAAAGCGTCTCGTTCCCATTAGATAGCGATCTAAGGGACGCGAGGTTGCTTTTGAAGCTGAAACTAGAAAGAAAGCTAGATTTAAAGAAATCTCAGCCATTTTAGCTTCCTGGTTCATTCTGAAGGTTTTGAACCATTTGAAAACTGGAATTGGCGAGATTTAAATAAATCTAGTCCACCCGCAGATATTTCAGTGCAGATTCATATACAAATGAATGTTAAATGCAGCAGTTGAATAAATTGAATAAAGCAATATATATATAGTTATATATATATAAAACTGTAAAAGGGCGATGAGTTTTCACTTGCAAGCCCGGACTGGAATTGAAATATATATATATTTATAAAAAACTGTAAATAGCCACGAAATAATCCAGGCTGTGACAGGAATGAATTATATATATAGAACGCAGTAAAAAGGGCGATGAGTTTTCACGCCGGTGCTTGTACTGGAATTGAAATTGACATAAAAGTAGTCAACCAGTGACTGGGGAGAGCACCCAGTATGGCGAAATGTGAAAAAATAGTAAAAAGGCCACGAAGTAATCTAGGCCGGACTGAAAATATATAAATATATATATTGACAGAAATGTAAATTTGCAGAAAAGTAGTCAACCTAGTGACTGGGGAGAGCCCCAGTATAGCGAAGAGTGCAAAAATAGTAAAATGGGCAATGAGTTTTCACGCCTGTGCCCGGACTGAATTGAAATATATATATATATATATATATATATATATATTGACAAAAATGTAGTCAACCAATACCGGCGAGAGAACCAGTTATGGTGAAAGTCGCTTATATATGTGTAAATATATATAAAAGCTATAAACTATCTCGGATTTGACATCTGGGCTTGACAGAATTAAAATATTAGTATATATACAGTGAAATATATACAAAAAAGGGCCAAACCCGGACTGGGAAGATAACCCAGTTCGGCAAAGTTTCCAGAACGTGTGTGCTAGTGCATTGAAGCTGCTGGAGCTGACGGATCGTCAATCCGAGTTGTAGAAATGCAAAAATTTGAGTTTATGTACAAAAATGTACCAAATTTTGACAAAAACGGCCACGGAAATAAGTTCCTGGAATATTTAGAAGATAAAACTTCGTGTGCAGGTGGAAAACAGTGCAAAGTAGTAGTATTGACTTCTTGATCGTAAGAATACTTACAATGGACTGCAATACGGGTTTTTTGCCAAATCGTAGGCTCTATACGTCCAAATCTACCGGTTATTTTCTGATATGTGGTAGTATATGGGTATATCTATGTGTTAGAGTGAAAATATTTGGGTTTGGAAGAGGTGTAAAAGTCGAGAATTTGAACTGGTAGAGCTTCGCTGCGTTTCTTGCTTATAAAAATGAGAGGGGGGTGCCCCTCTATTTATAGAGGGAAGAGCCACAGCTCTACCTAGGGTAGCTGCAGGTAGAGGTGCAGCTCCCTTGGTGGGGCCCGCGGTGCTGGGTTTTGTCGTCTCAAAGTACGTGCACTCCGGACAACGCGCAGTCGAAGTCGAAACTTTCTAATTTTTGATCGGAGCGTCCGTTTGAGGCGTGCGATACCTTTTCAAAAAGATCTCGCTGAGAGTGTTGCAATGAAATTGGATAAAACATTTTCCGGATCCAAGAAAACGGGTTCATAACCAGGTCTTCGATTCCCCGCAGTTTATCCGTTTAGCTGTCTTGCGTCGTTGGCCCTCGGGATCGTCGTTATGATTCATTCTGACTTCGATGACATTAATTCGGGTTGAGTTTGACCGAATCAGTTGAAGTTTGATAAAATGATCGTTTTACCCCTCCCGGAGTGGTCCTTGATTAATTTGGCTTCCCAGGGTTGTCTCCGGGGCTGAACTGCACTTCCCGGATTGATTCCGGGGATGGTCTATACTTTTAGAGTTGAGACCGGGGATGACTTAACATGTCCTCGGTTGATGTCGAGGTTGACCTGTATCTCCCGGGTTGATGCCGGGGTTGAATAGACTTCCTAGGTTAAAATCGGGGTTGATCAGAACCTCCCGGGTTGCTGCCGGGGCTGAATTGACCTCTTGGGTTGTTGCCAAGGCTAATTTGAAGACCCGATATTTTGAGATCGAGATTTGAACTGACGGCCCGATTGGAGATCGGGATTGATCCGATGGTCTGATTGGAGATCGGAGCTGGATAGATGGTACGATTGGAGATCGGAGCTAGATTGACGATCCGATAGGAGATCGGAGCTGGATAGAGTCCGATTGGAGATTGGAGCTGGATAGACGGTCCGATTGGAGATCAGAGCTAGATAGACTGTCCGATTGAAGATTAGAGCTGGATAGAGGGTCCGATTGGAGAATAGAGCTGGATTGACGGTCCGATCAGAGATCGGAGCTGGATAGACTGTCCGATTAGAGATTGGAGCTGGATAGACGGTCTGATTGGAGATCGGAGCTGGATAGACGGTCCGATTAGAGATCAGAGTTGGATAGATGGTCCGATTGGAGATCAAAGCTGGATAGACGGTCCGATTGGAGATCGGAGCTAGATTGATGGTCCGATTAGAGATTAGAGCTAGATTGACGGTCAGATTGTAGATCGGAGCTAGATTGACGGTCTGATTGGAGATTGAAGTTGGATAGACGGTTTGATTGGAGATCAGAGCTGGATAGACGGTCCGATTAGAGATTGGAGCTGGATAGATTGTCCGATTGGAGATCAGAGCTGGATAGACTGTTCGATTGGAGATCGGAGCTAGATAGACCGTCCGATTGGAGATCAGAGCTAGATTGACGGTTTGATTGGAGATTAGAGCTAGATTGACGGTCCAATTGGAGATCAGAGCTGGATTAACCGTTTGATTGGAGATCAGAGCTGGATTGACGGTCCGATTGGAGATCGAAGCTGGATAGACGGTCCGATTGGAGATCAGAGCTGGATAGACGGTCTGATTGGAGATCGGAGCTGGATAGATTGTCCGATTAGAGATCGGAGATGGATAGACAGTTCGATTGGAGATTGGAGCTAAATAGTCAGTTCGATTGGAGATCAAAGCTGGATAGATTGTTTGATTGGAGATCGGAGCTGGATAGACGGTTTAATTAGAGATCGGAGCTGGATAGACGGTCCTATTGAAGATCTAAGCTGGATAGACAGTCCGATTAAAGATCTGAGCTGGATAGACAGTCCGATTGGAGATCAGAGCTGGATAGACAGTCCGATTGGAGATCGAAGCTGGATAAACAGTTCGATTGGAGATCAGAGATTGATAGAGTACCGACATTGGGGATCAGATTTAGGTTTACCGATATTGGGGATCGGATTTAGGTTTACTGATATTGAGGATAAGATTTATGTTTTGCGATATTGGGGATCGGATTTAAATTGAAGGACTGGCATTGGTGGCCGGATTTGAGTTGAAGGATCGGTATTGGCGGTCGAATTTGAATTGAAGGACCGACATTGGCAGTCGAATTTGAATTGAAGGACTGGCATTGGCGGCCGGATTTGAGTTGAAGGACCGACATTGGTGGTTGGATTTGAGTTGAAGGAACGACATTGGTGGCCTGATTTGAAGTTGAAGGACCGGCATTGGTGGCCTGATTTGGATTGAAGGACCGGCATTGGCGGTCGTATTTGAATTAAAGGACCGGCATTGGTGGCCGGATTTGAATTGATTGACGATTTTGCCCTCCTACAGTGTTAGTATTGGGGCAAGAAAAATTTCGAGTGTCTACACTCACTCTTGCATATTAAATAACCATTGCAGCTACAGTTGAAAGTGTTGACGTTCCGTCAACTAGTAAGGGCAAAGGCGAACTGAACAAGTGAAGACTTGTTTCATTTGTTAGTTATGACGTGTAACAAGACTTGATTATGTTATTTTATTTCCGCACTTATTTGTTTTGTTAAGGTTAGCAAACCTGGGATTTATTTTGGACAAGGTTGTAATCCTTTTTAAGAGAGATTTTATTATTTATTCAAGGTTGTAATTTAATTGCATTCCTTATTATTGGGTAGATGTATATTTACTTAGAAAGTGAGCACCAAATCTTGTGGAAACGAAGTACCCGGATTTGGGGGTGTCACAGGTTGGTATCAGAGCAGTAGGTTATGAACCTTAGGTGGGGGGGGGGGGGGGAGAAACCTTAGGTAGTAGCCTTATAGGAAGATCGAAAAGATAGTGGTGATAGGTAAAGACAATAAACTACCTTATGTGCTATTGTTTACGTTCTAGTATTTGAAGAGTGACGACTCGATATCACATAATAATGAACTTTAAAATTCTTTTGTCAGGATGACGAACGTTGGAGAGTCCAGTCAGGCTAGAGAGGAGTTACCTTAGGTGCCTATAGAGGAGGATCCCCGACACATCCATGTTGTATGGGAGCAGTTGGTTAGGAGAGAGCCATCTCCGTTGATCACCGCAGCTGCTCAGGGATATGAGCTGACACCTGACCGAGATGATGAGGATGAGGATGAGTTAGAGGAGGAAGAGGAGGAAGAGGATCCCGAAGAGGAATTCCCACCTCACTCTACTAGTGCTGAGATATTGAGGCGATCTACGACGACAACGTGGAGCTTCAGGAGCTGGTGGACGAGAGTCGGACTACCATCCAGCAGCGGGACGAGACCATCGAAGAACTGGATAGTGAGCTAGGAAACGCGAAGTGGGATCTAATTCACGCAGAGAGTGATAGAGATGATGCACGGGCTAAACTAGTGAAGCTAAAGCATGACATCCAGGAGGAGTCAACAAAACGTGCTAGAGCGGAGGAAACAAGCTTGAGGGCTACTCAACGAGCTGATCGAGCTGAAGACGAGGCTGAAGCCAAGAGGGCCAAACTGAGGGAAACAGAATACGCATTCCACACTGCTATAGATAGAGCACAGGATCGTGTCTTTTATTACCCAACTCAGTTCCAAGGTTTACCATGGTTCGTGGAGGATCGAAGAACGGTGTTCCGGGTGATGGAGGAAGAGCACAGAGAGGCTGTGCGACGTCTTAACATGCCTAGACAGTAGAGTCTTTACTATGTATTTCTTTATGATATTAATAATGTAAATCCTAGAGTTGAGATAATAATGAGATAAGTTAATAATGTAATCCTATAAGTTTTTATTTCAGGAGAGATGAGGTGAATAGCAGAAATGCTATCTATTTGATGTTTTTAAAACTATAATGAATAAAGAAGTTTATTGACGTGCTATATGTTCTATGTGAACCGAGTTATCTAAATGTTTAAGTTGAACTTGAATATATAAGAAATGAGTAAAGGAGCTAATAAGAATAATTCTTAACAGAAAATGCCTCTTAGAAGAAGACCTACACGACAAAACCCAGAGGGATCAACGAACAACAACAACAACAATAACGATGGGCCGAATCCCAATTCGGTTCAGCAGTTGGTGAACTTGATGATGGGAGTACTTGTAAATCAGCCGCAAGTGCAGGGCACGACTTTCAAAGAGTTTAAGGCAGTAGGACCGCCTGAATTCAAGGGATCGGTTAACCCGATAGATGCCCAGACTTGGGTAATGGAAATGGAGAAGGTCTTCGACGTAGCTAGGGTTAGTGAAGACCAGAAGATGGCATTTGCGACTTTCATGTTGAAGTCGGATGCTAATTTCTGGTGGCAAGCCAATAAGACCAGAGAGGGTGAATGAGTGATACCGTGGGAGCGTTTCAAAGAGATGTTCTTTGAGATGTAATTTCTCGTTAGTTCACAGGACCAGATGGAGGTCCAATTTCTAGAGCTTAAATAGGGAGGGATGACAGTGTCAGAGTATGCCACAAAGTTTAACGAGCTGGCCAGGTTCGCTACGTACCAGGTCAGCACTGAAGCTAGGAAAGCGAGGAGGTTTGAGCGGGGACTAAAGCCCTGGCTGTACAACAAGGTCTCCATGTTCCAGCTGAACACATTTGTAGCTATGCTGGAAAAGGCTATACTCGCTGAAGGAGGGAGCGACGCCGTGAACAAATTCAATCAAGATAAGAAGAAGAAGAACGAGGCAGGATAACAAGGCTGGTGGTAGCGGGGCTATCAACCAGAAAAGGAAATGGAACGATAACACCTCTGCTGGTAGTCAGCAGGAAAGCCAGCAGAAGAGGAAGTTCAAAGTATGTGCTACATGCGGGAAGAATCACACTGGAGTGTACATGAAGGGGAAGCGGGTGTGCTTCAACTGTGGTCAGGAAGGCCACATTGTGCCGAATTACCCAAACCCGAAGAAGGGAGCTTGCTACACATGTGGATCCAAGGATCACATGGCTCGTAGCTGCCCTAAGAAGCTAGCTAGAGGGTCAGCAGGGAGCAGAGGAAATGGGAGCGACAGTACCCTGACTATCGCTGCACCATTGTAGGCTGTTCGACCTATTACACGGACATTCAACATGACGGTGCAAAATGCTGTGCAATCAAAAGATGTGGTGTCAGGTATTATTCTGGTTAATAGTATAAATGCATATGTATTATTCAATTCGGGTGCTACTTGCTCATTCATATCTGATGATATCTTGGTTTATTCCAAAACTGAGGAGGAACACGCTGAACACTTAAGGCTAACCTTAGAATCGCTGAGATGAGAGAAGCTTTATGCTAAATTCTCAAAATGCGAATTCTGGTTAGAACGTGTGAAATTTCTTTGCCACGTGATCGACAAAGATGGAATTTCGGTAGATCCGTCGAAAGTTGAGGCCGTAATGAATTGGGATCAGCCGAAGATGCCATCCGAAGTTAGGAGTTTCTTGGGATTGGCGGGTTATTACCGAAGATTTATTCAAGTCTTTTCCAAGATCGCAACTCCGTTGACGAATTTGACTCGTAAAACAGTTAAATTTGTTTGGACGAAAAAATATAAGGAAAGTTTCCAAGAACTGAAGAAGAGGTTGAGTACTGCGCCTGTGTTATCTTTGCCGGATAGTACGGGAAATTTTGTAGTATATAGTGATGCCTCACATAAGGGATTAGGCTGTGTGCTGATGCAAAGCGGTAAAGTTATTGCCTATGCATCACGACAGCTGAAGGATTACGAGAAAGGGTATCCAACTTATGACTTAGAATTGGCGACAGTAGTGTTTGCTCTAAAGATATGGAGACACTACTTATATGTAGAGAAGTGTGAGATATACACAGATTACAAGAGTCTAAAGTATATCTTCACCCAGAAGGATTTGAACATGCCCCAAAGAAGATGGTTGGAACTGATCAAGGACTACGACTGCGAGATACTTTACCATCCGGGTAAAGCTAACGTCGTCACCGACACTTTGAGCAGAAAGGGTCTGGAGAAGCTGAACATGTTAACTGATCAGGAACAGTTAATGGAACAGATGGCTAGATTGGAACTAGAAGTGAAGGATCTGAAGGAATCGGATGAGATATTGTTTCAAGTAACTACTGGTTCTACTCTGGTAGACAAAGTGAAAGAAGCACAACTTCATGATGAAGAATGCGAGAAGATTCGGAAGAGAATAACCGATGGCGAAGAGTTCAAGTTCAAAATCAATATCGAAGGACTGTTACGATTTAAAAGGAGAATCTGGGTACCGCCAGTACCAGAAGTCAAAGAAGAGATTTTGAGCAAATCTCACAGTTCGAGATATTCGATTCACCCTGGGAGTACGGAGATGTACCAGGATCTCAGGCACCATTTCTGGTGGCCAAATATGAAGAGGGACGTTACTGAATGTGTTGCGAAATGCTTAACGTGCCAGAAAGTCAAAGCAGAACACCAGAGACCTAGTGGATTACTGCAACCGTTAGAGATTCTAGAATGGAAGTGGGAGCATATCATGATGGATTTCGTGGTTGGTCTTCTAGCAACTCAGAAGGGTTTCGATGCGATATGGGTGATTGTGGATCGACTAACGAAGTAAGCCCACTTTCTACCTATCAGGGTTAAGTTTAACTTGGATCAGTTGGCGAAACTGTACGTTAAGGAAATCATTGCTCGACACGGTGTTCCGGTGTTGATTGTGTCCGACAGAGATTCGCGTTTCACGTCGAATTTTTGGAAGCGATTGCAAGAGTGTTTGGGAACGCTATTGCGAATGAGTACGGTGTACCATCCTCAGACCGACGGTCAGAGCGAGAGAATGATTCAGACGCTAGAGGATATGCTGAGAGCTTACGTTATGGATTTCAAAGGAAGCTGGGATGATCATCTAGCATTGGTGGAGTTTGCCTACAACAATAGTCATCATGCGAGTATTGGCAAGCCGCCTTATGAAGCGTTATACGACAGGAAATGCAGAACCCCATTATGCTGGGATGAAGTCGGTGAACGTCAACTGTTGGGACCGAAATTGGTACAACAAACCACCGAAATCGTGAAGCTGATCAGAACAAGACTAGTTGCTGCTCAAGACAGACAGAAGAAATATGCTGATCAACATCGCCAGAATCGAGAATTCTTACTAGGGAGCTTCATTTTCCTGAAAGTATCTCCCTGGAAAGGGAAGATTCGATTTGGCAAGAAGTGGAAGCTGAGTGCCCGATTTATTGGACCTTTCGAGGTACTACGAAAGGTGGGCGAGGTAGCTTACGAGATTGCGTTACCTCTGGAGCTAGAGAATATACACAAAGTCTTCCACATTTCTGTGTTAAGATCTTACAAACACGATTACAAGCATGTAATAGAATACGAGCCTTTACAATTCGATAAAGACTTAACATATGAAGAAATGCATGTTCAAATAGTCGATAGAAAGGAACAAGTACTTAGAAATAAAGTGATACCTTCTGTTAAGATAATCTGGAGGAACCACAGTGCTGAGGAAGCCACGTGGGAATTCGAAGATGTAATGAAGAAAATGTATCCCCAATTATTTACTTAGCTATTTGTGTAAACCCCTTATGTACCGATTCTGGGGACAAAATCTTTTTAAGGGGGGGGAAGAATGTAACAGATGGAAAATTTTTATGTGTGATTCTGGGGACAGAATCCTTTTAAGGAGGGAAGATTGTAACGAATGAGAATTTATATATTAATTTTAAATATTTATTGAATTAAATAAATATTTTATGTGATTTATTTATTGAGTTAAATAAATCAATTATGTGACTATTGTGGAGTGATTTAATTAAGTGTAATATATTAATTAAATGAATATTTAATATTTAATTTAATTGATGTATTTTGATTTTATAGTATAGTTCTAATTTAATTGAGATAATTAAATTAGATGAAGTTATATGATAATTGTTACATGAAATTATAATTAGCGAGTAATTATAATTTGTTATGTGGCATTTTTATGTGATTAATTGATGTTACCTTTTAATTAATTAAATAAGAATGTTAAAGATTTAATTAATTAAAGTGTAACATTAAAATATGTGTTAAAAGGATTTATTAAAATAAAAAAAGTGTTTTTAAATTAGTTTTACCAAACAAGGCCCTTAAAACTGTTTTAAAGGGGTTTTGCCAAACGAGGCCCTTGTGCTTGTTTTAAATTCATTTTTACCAAACATGACCTTAGTTACTAAAATCTATTTTTAAAATAAAGTGTTGCCAAACAAAGGCTTGTGGCTTTTGAATTTTGTAACTGATAAGTCTTTTAATTTTATAACTGATGACTTAAGTTTGCGTATTATATTATATCAGTTTATATTTTTACGTTAGTTTCTAAGCCTAAGACAAAAATAAGAACAGAGAAAGAGAGAGTATAGAAAGAAAAAAAGAGATAAAACACTCTGTGATTTTTAACAAAGAAGATTGAGAGGAGTTGGGAATTCTGAGAATCAAAGGGAGATTATCAGAGCTATTCTGTAACGACCAGGAATTTTAAGCTCCTTATTAATTTTATATGTGATTTAAAAATTTTAGGAGTTAATTTTTCAAACTTATTTAAACCTTATATGGTTATGTGCTTATATGATTTAACCTATGCGAATAAATGCTAGGATTTTTTATTAAAGGGAATCACTAATGGTTATTTAAATTAGTAGATTAACCCTGAGACTTTTATATCAGAGTATTGATAAAAAGTGTTAGTAATTATATATTCAAATTTCTTGAATATAGTGTAGAGATTTAATCGGGATTAATTATTTATATTTGAGTAATTAATCGATAACGATTAAAATTATTATTGTTGTTGATTTATAATGAATAAATAATAATTAATGAATTGGGAGTAATTAATTGATATGTGTTGATTAATTATTATTATGAGTAAATAATAATTAATGAGTAAGAGATTAATAAATATAATAATATTATATTTAATTAATTAATTATTTTATACAAGTATGCAATATATTAAACCTTGTAATATGTGGTGGTTATCTTCATATTATATAAAGTGCAATGTGCACATTAATGTGTCTCTATATTATATGTATAGACTATATGGTAAGACTAATGGCATTATTAGAGTTACATCATAATATGGCTTATGTGACATGATATGGGTGGAAAGACATTAATATATATACCCTATTGACATATAATAAATTAAATTGTTAATCGATAATGATTCCTATAAGTTATTATAATTATAATAATAACGATTATAATAATACATAATAACAATACCCACTTGAATATTTGGTGTTAATAGATAATGTACATGAATTATATGATTGGTATATATATATACCTACTTGATACATTATTTTATTGAGATAACATGGTAACACCCATTTAAATATATATGAAATGGATACATGTAGCTTAAGTATATACTATGTGTATATATATCATATTACCTAAGTGTATTATATTATATAGCCTAAGTATGGCCATATATTATTCCACACATTGCAAGAATACTAAGATTGTTTGTTTGTCCCATATTATGTGCCCAATTGCTCTCTTATTTCTCATACACGTGAAACACTCAATGCCTATCTACTCTACTTCTCCTCATTTTCTTCAACAAGTCATAGCTAATGAGTATGGGGGGGGGGGGGGGTGGTTTCATGATTGTAATCACCAACTCCCACCAACTTCTTCTTATCCATTATGTAATCTTGCTATCCCTTGTTTTGAATTGGTGAACAAAAGCATTAACTGTGTATTGAAATTTCCTATATAAGCGCTTCTCCTTCTCATTTTGAAATGCTGAGATTTTCATGTAAGTATAGAATTGCAAGTTATCAGTGAGAGAGATTGTTATATAGCAGCAAGTATAGTTCATATTAACAGAGGTACATTTCACATTCTTGTTCTTCCATGTCAATTCTTGTTTATGGCATTTAGATGTTAATTGAATTATGGAGTATGCTTGTTAAGTGTGGTATAAGTTAGTAAGCATGTTAGTTATATATTGTGACTGGTCTAGAATGATTTCGTTGGTATTTTTTCTGTGTTGGGTTTATGGTTACTGCCGAAAACTGCACTGCTCTGTGTCTGGCCGCCAGCGTGCGCAGCTGCGCTAGTATTACACTGGCCAGCGGCGCAGCTGCGCCGGGCCTGAACCAGAGATTTTGAGTTCTGTTGCTAAGCTGTTATGTGCTGACCTATAGTACCTTATTTGGCAAGCATGTATACACGATATATATATATATATATATATACGTAGAGTCTTGTGCAAGTTCCCCGAACTTCACACGTTGAGTCTTGTGCAAGTTCCCCGAACTTCACACGTTAAGTATTGTGCAAGTTCCCCGAACTTACACAAATTCCTATATTGTGCAAATTCTAACCTTCACTTTGTGCAAGTTCTCTATCCTTCTCATATTGTATTGAGTAGGTTATTGTTGAATCGAAAGTTGTTTACTTAATTGCTTGAACTTTATTTCCAAGCATGTTATTTAGTGGTTTAATTACTTATCAATTATTCCACATTGATATTATTGATGTCCGCACCTAGTGCATTTGAGCTCGTACAGTCTTGGACTTGTACATTATTCAAGGTTCTAAATTTCTTGAACCATGTCAGTAAGAGTCTGAACCTTTGCTCGGTCAGACTAGTGTATGAAGTTTTCTTTGAAACTATCCAAACCAATTGATGGTAAGGATTCTTAGACGGAACAGAACACCCCTCATATATAGGAGTGTGCCCAGGTATCTAATATATATGATACGAGTAAGCAGATATAAGTGTTATGCATATTCACGTTGTGCCCGAGGCTGATCTCCTTGAGGTACTAAGTTTCTGTAGCCAGAAGCCAGTAATCCAAAAAGGGTCAATTAGCTATTGAACCCATTGGAAAGTTATAGTTCAGAGTCTACTCGACTATCAGTCATTCTAAAGGCAATTATTATCTTTGCTTTTAATATGCATATTGTTGAATTGTTCAGATGTTCGTAGTGTTGAACCATGCAGGTTGTTGAACCTTACAAATATTCATATTATTGAATCATTCTATTATTCGTATTGATTCGTTCAGATATTCATATTATTGAATCATTCTATTTTTCGTATTGATTCGTTCAAATATTCATATTATTGAATCGTTCTAATATTCATATTGTTAAATCGTTCAGATATTCATATTATTGAATCGTTCTAATATTCATATTGTTGAATCGTTCAGATATTCATATTATTGAATCGTTCTAATATTCATATTGTTGAATCTTTAAGATATTCATTTTGTTGAAATCATTATCAGATATTTTACCATTCATCATGATATATCCTTTATTGTTGTATTTAAACTTGTTGAGAAAACTTGTTGCTCATTCTTGCTATATCATGACTTATATTGCAGTTAAGCCCGAGCCCTCAGATAAGGACAAGGGTAAAAGAAAGATTTAGGATGGTTTGCAAGGAGCAAACTTTGTCTTTGTGATTTGTGTAATTACTGTTAATGTAATATGAACCCTAATGTTTATTCTAGGGTATATTTGTATTGATGTATTAAGGTTATCGAATTTTGGGACTAGTAACACCTTTTGAATGAACGACGTACGTTTATTATATTCTGCATTTTAGTTATCGTATGTTACTTAAAGGTGGATGTTAGTATTGTTTTGTGGCGACCGGACCGGGGTCAGAGGACCCGGATTCGGGGGTGTCACATATTCTCACCATCTAACGAAGCTTAATCAAGGATTTAAGGTAGTAATTTACCTCTTGTTCTTAGTTTTCTTGTATTCTTGATTTTTTCATAAATAATTGGAATTATAATTGATGATTTGGTTAATTACATGATATATGAATTGATAGATGTTGCAATCCATTATATGTATGCTATAAACGATTTTTCAGAAATCAAAGTACTGTAAAAACAAGTTTTACATGAGGAAAATTGTGTTCTTTTGAGTTTTCATATATTGGTTGATTTTAGAATGGAAATTGATGATTTACTTATGTGTTAAATTACAAATTGAGAGTGGTTTATGATACTATCTTCAATACCAAAAATAATGCATGTACTATGAATTGAATTGATTGAGAATTGA
Organism: Panax stipuleanatus; assembly: GCA_020205555.1. Taxonomy (NCBI): domain Eukaryota; kingdom Viridiplantae; phylum Streptophyta; class Magnoliopsida; order Apiales; family Araliaceae; genus Panax; species Panax stipuleanatus. The sequence continues at coordinate 116,377,978 of CM035118.1, read as the reverse complement.
ATTTGTGAGGAATTATTTTGTTAAATGTATGAGTTTTATGAAAATAGAAAAATTGGATTTCTAAAACCTTTGATTCTTGTTGCTTAGATGATTTCTGTGATTATAATCATGTTGTACATATGTATTGTTGCATGTGTGTGCCTTATGTTGTTTGAGTTGCTGTGAATTGCCGATTGTTGGCGTTTTGGGGAAGAACAGTGAAGCAGAGTGCCAATTGCACTGTTTCTGTCCGCAGGCAGAAACGACGCAGCTGCGCCTGCTGAGTTTTTCGGAATCGAGCACCAGCGCAGCTGCGCCGGTGCCAAAACTTAAGGTTGCGCAGCTGCGTCAGGACCTGAGCAGAGGCAGTAAACTTTAAATTGTTTGCTAAAACTTTAAACCCTATTTGATTTGGTTGATGATAATGATCATGTGTATCAAGTTGCAATAACATATTATTGATATGAATATTGACGATTTCAAAATAGAAAAGAAAGAAAGTTGTGATAACCTTAAATTATTATTTGATTTATTTAAAGTAAATATTTAACTTAAATTGTAATTTGTTTAGTTATAATTTAGTTAATATAATATGTAATTATAATTTGAATAATTATAATTATAGTAAAGGTTTAATTTAAATTAAAATTTTGTTAAATTCAATTCTTTATTGTTGATGAAAGTAAAGTTATTCAAATCTTTTGAAGTTATTCAATTACGTCTTTATTATTGTTGTATTCCAAGTGAGCTGTTGTTTGCTCACTCTTGCATATTAAATAACCATTGCAGCTAAAGTTGAAAGTGTTGACGCTCCGTCAACTAGTAAAGGCAAAGGCAAGCTGAACAAGTGAAGACTTGTTTCATTTGTTAGTTATGACATGTAATAAGACTTGATTATGTTATTTTATTTCCTCACTTATTTGTTTTGTTAAGGTTAGCAAACCTGAGATTTATTTTGGACAAGGTTGTAATCCTTTTTAAGGGAGATTTTATTATTTATTCAAGGTTGTAATTTAATTGCATTTCTTATTATTGGGTAGATGTATGTTTATTTAGAAAGTGAGCACCAAATCTTGTGGAAACGAAGTATCCAGATTTGGGGGTGTCACAGTGTACTGGACCTATTTTGGGGGCGTCACAAAACGGATGTTATATTTGTGGATCAGCAGATCACCAAGCTAAAGATTGTCCAAAGAAAGTGTCGAAGAGAGGAAGTATAAGTATGGGGAAGAGCAGTGGAAAAACAACACTAGTTAAGTTTATGAAGATGTAAGATAAATACATTTGATAAAGGTTGTAAGAAGTCATTGGTGCTATGACATAATTTTGTAATAATGATTCCGGGGACGGAATCCTTATAAGGAGGGAAAAAATGTAATATCCAGAGAAAACGGATGGTCTTGTACTTGTACTTAGACTTAAGAATTATTATTTAATAAAATAAGTTTTTATTGATAATATTTTTGTTATGTGTTTAAAGGTCGATTTTATAACCTAAAATGTGTTTATGTGTTAGTAATTACAAAATTGAATTCGCATAAGAAGACAAAAAATTTCCAAGAAAAATTCGTAAAACCACTATTTATCCGATGAAACCTAAGGGTTAAACCCTAAAATAATATTTGTTTACAAGGATTATGTTAGTTCTCGGAGGCACAAATGTTATCTAGAAGAGGGATTGAATAGATATTTTAAAACTTTTTCTTTTTTTAAATATTTATCAAATTTATCAATAACTTGACTACAGCGGATTATATGTTTGTTCCCCTTAAGATAATGCAATTATAGTTTGATAAGCAGTTATGACAATTATAACAGATATAACAGATATTAGACACAGTGATTTTAAGTGGTTCAGAGCACTCAAGGCTCCTAGTCCACTCTTCTACTCCACGAGTAGGAAATCTACTAAGGATGTCTTTGCAAACTTTGAATCACTTAGATTCCTTAAAGACCAACAGTCTTGGAACTTCTTTAGTTCACTTAGAACTCTTGAAGTCCAGCAGACTTGGAATACACTTAGTTTGAGAGTGGTATTCTTGGGTGTGCTACTCAGTTGCCGTTAAGCATACATTCTAAAGAACTGAGTAGCGAGGCAAGCTTTTTTTTAGGATCGTAGTGTTTGGACGTTGAGTGTTCTTGAGCTTTTTCGTTCTTTGCTTTCTTAGGCTGAATCCTTGTCTGATTTTCTTATGAAGAAGCCTTTGAATTATTCCCGTTGAAGGCGTCCGTTGCAGCATTAAATGCTCCAGACATTTCTGAGCACCGATGTTGACTTCCTGGGAATATGGAGTTCTGCAGTCTGGCCCACTGACATAGCAAACTGCTTTCTCACCTAACACCTGAAAAGGTGTTTTCATCAGACATGTAGTCCTTTCCTTAGCTTCTTCAATACGCTTTTTCGATACATACTAAGGATAAGTGTTGGGTCATTGGGACTCCTTCAATGTCAACAACTATAAGCCTTTCTTCATTTGTTAATCTTCCTCCTTCATCAGATAGACAAAACTTGATGCTAACTGGAGGGACACCACGAACGTGGTTTTTGTACCAAGGTCATTGTGTGTTGGCGTGCTCATGCTTGACTCAGCCTTGATCGTAGATGAACACTACGATTTCTCTTAAGCTTTGATTGACTACGATTTTTGCTTGCTTGATTTGCAAACTCCACGATTCCAAAAACTGACTGCGACTCTTGAATTGGCTCGGCAAGCGCTCGGACTGTCTCCACAATTCTAAGTGGCTTCCAAGACAAACTACGAATCTTGAACAACTTTATTGATACACCATGATTCTGTCTTTGGCTTCTGCAAACTTCTGGTTGGCTCGACCGACTACGATTCTGTCAAGGCCTAACTATTACATCTCAAATAGATCAATCTAACAGTTTTGATCTTTCTTCTATACATTCATTTACAGAATGATTAAACATTAAGCATAGATCAACCTAACAATTTTGATCTATCAACTAAGTCCTTGTACATATGTTCTTTGAAGGACTTTACGCATAAGCATATGAATTTACTTTTAACATCAAATTTTAACATGCAATTCCCAACAATCTCCCCCTATTTGATGTTGACATAACCAAGGAGGTATGTATCATATCATCAATTCTAATGCAGGATGCTAAAAAGTAAATATGACTTAATGTTTCAGTGAGCAACTGAAATCTGTAGAGAATAAGTATGAATTTATTGATGTTTGAAGAAGATATTATAATTCAGCACAGATACATCAATAAGAAAACAAATTTCAACTTATCTCTATTTTCTCTGTTTTCTCCTTGGAGGATTGTCATGCTCTGCAGCTCTCCTTCTTCTGGTGGCTTCATCTCTCCATCCAATGTCTTCTAGCTCACTTTGGCTTAGCCTTTCTCCCTGATCATGTCTATTCATAAAGGTAAGATCTCCAACGGGCATGTTAAAGCCAGTATTGGATACTCCTTGTGAGCTAAGAGATGGGCCTAAACTCCTTATAGGTTCCGCCATGAGGATTGGTTGGCGTTGCTGCTGTTCAAAACGTGGAGTCTGATAGCTAGACTGTCTTTGTCTTGAAGGAGCACTCTTTGAGGATTGAGCAATTTGTTTTCCTTTTCCTCTGCCTTTATCCCCTTCCTCTTTATTCTCCCTCATAATTACACAATATTCATGATTTTTTATTCCTTTACGTTTGATTTTATTGCATGTTTCTTGTGTATATGAGCTTAATAAGTTGTTTATTATTTTCATGTGAATTAAAGCTAAAAGGATGGAAACAAGTTGAATTGGAGCTAAATTGAAGAGAATTTTTTTTTGGAATTCTTGGATTTTTGGAAAGTTTCTTAAAGCAGATTTTGGCATCTTTTTACATGGATTTGGATTTATATTGCTATTAGAATTAGGATTTCTTTGGATTGAGATTTTATTTCCTTATTAGATTCTATTTCTTTATGGAAACTAGTTATGATTTGTAATTCCTTTTAGGATTTGGATTTCTAGTTCTCATAGGATTTAGGACTTTGTCTAGTACTATAAATAGATGTAATAGTCAGGGTATAATTCATTATATCATCTATAATATTGAAGACATGGGCTAACACTTTCATTTCAATTTTGAAGGGAAGTTGAACCTTGTTCGTAATTAATGGTTTGATTAAGTTTACTTTATTTATTCCTTCTTATGTGAGATTTATTTTGATTTTCTACATAAACCTCTTGTATGCTATTCAATTTACTAATGTGATTCTGCAGGATTAAATTAGTAAATTGATATCATCTGCTAGATTAAGATATATATTAGGCAAATGATGTATATCTGATCATAAGTAGCAATTAATGATATTTGATTGTGGTCAAGCTTTTGAATATTATTAAGGTTTTCATAAGACAAGTTAAATAATTCCTGATTGTGTAATTATTGCTTGAAATAATCTAATTCTCGTTCTTCATGCTTCTATTGTATTAAATCTAGACTGATAGTTCTAGGTTATATGATAGTTAGGATCTTTTATTGGCGATCGTCGATTTACACTTAAGGAGAATTTTGGGTAATTAGCGATTGCGGTTATCTAGGGTTGTTAATCTTATGGAAAGATAAATATTGTGAAACTTGATTATTCCATAATTCTGAAAAGGCGATACTGAACTGAAAAACTGAAGCTTTTTATTTATTGTTAATATTATTAGTTTATTCTTGTTAATTTAGTTTAATCAATTAAAACCCCCCTTCTTATTGGAAATATTTGAATAAATATAAAATAAATCACTCTCTGTGGGATCGATCCTTGCTTACTACTGTGCTAATTGTTTGAATTTGTAAAGTGAAAGTGAGGTTAATTTAGAAGTGTAAACGACAACTTTCAAATTTTGGCGCCGTTGCCGGGGAGTGTTATTTGTTTTCGTTTATTCTTTGTTTTCATTTATTTTTAATATTTCCTTTTTCTTTTTCTTTTTCTTTTATGACTCAATCCTCTCACTTTATTGACTTAAATTTTGATCAAGAGATAGAGAAAACTACAGATACGAAAGAAGCTCTTGTTCCATTACTTGAAGAGGAAGAGATGGCGATGCCACACAATAACAGAACTTTGAAAGAACTGGCCACTTTTGATCTGAATCGACCATCTTTTTGTATTGAGTATCCTATTTTAGATGTTGCTTTTGAACTTAATTATGGACTAATTCATCTTTTGCCTTCTTTTCGTGGTCTTACAGGTGAAAATTCATATAGGCATCTAAAGGAGTTCCACGTGGTGTGTTCCACGATGAAAGCACAAGGAGTGACAGAGGAACATATCAAGCTTAGACTTTTTCCATTCTCCTTAGAGATTTGGCTAAAGACTGGTTATACTATCTACCTTCAAGATCAATACGATCATGGATTGATATGCAAAAGTTATTCTTGGAGAGGTATTTTCCTGCATCAAGAGTTGCTAATATAGGAAAGGAGATACGTGGAATCAGGCAGTTCAATAGAGAGAATCTCTATGAGTATTGGGAAAGGTTCAAGAAGTTGTGTTCTAGCTGTCCACCTCACGAAATTGATGATCATCACTTGATCCAGTATTGGTGCAGCAAGTGGAGGAGCACTGGTAGACAAAACTCCAGAAGTTGCAAAGAACTTAATTACAACCATGGCAGCCAACTCACAACAGTATGGTACTAGAATGACTCATACATCACAAAGGGTAAAGGAGGCGAGCATTTGTAATCTTGAGCAACAGGTTTCTGAATTAACTGCTATAGTTCGACAAATGGCTGCAAGGAATACACAAGGTTTTCAGCAAGCTCAACCTCAGTACCATACAGAAAACCAAGAAGTACCTGTCAATTCTGGGACATCTATGGAGGATATATTCAAGGCATTCATGAACCAAACACAACAGTTCATGAATCAGACACATCAGTTCCAGCAGGAGATAAAAACTTCTGTTCAAGATCTGAGGGACCAAGTTGGTCAGCTTGCAACCACAGTAGGGAGGTTGGAATCTCAAGGCTCAGGGAGGTCACTTTCTCAAACTATTGAGAATGTAAGTGCAATAACATTGAGATGAGGTGCAGATGATTGGCAGCAAGGAAAGTCAATGCTTTCAGAACAAAACAAGTTAGACAATAGTGAAACAAGCAGCAGTGTTGTACTCAAGCATAAATTTCCACCTCTTTCAGCTTATGAACCGATACTACCTTTTCACCAAGTTCTAAGAAAGAATTGGAAAGTTGGAAAAAAATTCAGAGTTATATACAGAGTCGTATGAAAATTTTCTGAAAGAAATGACGAATAGGGAACAAGAACTTAAAGATGATGAGGAGTTCATTAGTGGAAACCAGTTGGAAGTGCATGAAGCTACTACTGAATTTGAAGAAGAAATCAGATATTCAAAGTCTGAAAAGGATGAACAAGAGGAATACGAGAACAATTTAATAAGTTTTGCAGATCTTTACAAAAAGGATATAGATGATACATCGGTGCAAACAACAAAAACACTACATGATACATATCATGGGACCTTAACTATAGAATTGGATAAGGCACATGTCCAGTTTAGCATATATGAAGTTAAAAGGTATCTTGGTAATATTAATTCTATTTTTTCTACTGATGTTGTTAACTCTATAGTGCAGGAATCTCTTGAGCAAATATACAAGGAGGATTTGAGGGCTAGAATGGAGCAAAATCAGGATCTGAAGGATGTCCCTAATGAATTGAAACTGTTACCAGTCCACTTGAAGTTTACAACTCTGATTACATAGAATGAGAAGTATGATGTCAAGCCAATGACAATAAACAAGGGCAGCTACTTGGGAGGCAACCCAAAATCTCAGATTTGATTTTTCTTTCCCTTTACTTATTAGTTTTTTTTATTTACATGTAGTTATTTCTTCTTTGCATGATTTTCTTACATTGGGGACAATGTAAGGTTTGAGTGTGGGGGGAAAGATTTAGGTTTTTATTTTATTTAGGGATATTGATCCGATTTTGATAGGAAATTTGAAAATTTGATGGCTTTTGAATTTTTTTTAAAAATTTGAGTTCCATAATTCTATTTGCCCATGTGTTCGAAGGTTAAAGTTAAAAATTAAAAATCAATGCTAAATTTCAAAATCTGTTTGATGCTTAATTGGTTAATGATTGAGAAAAACTAAGTCATTATCCATAGTAATTGATTTGAATTAAATTTGTGTCGCATGAGTACTTGAACATGTGATATATGCTCATTTGGCTTAGTTATCTATGGAGTTGTCTATGTGCACTAATCTCATGCTTTAGAACTATTGAACTGCTTATGCTTTTTGCAAGACCATATGGAAAAAAAATCAGAAAAGTTGAAAATCAAAGAAATTGTTGAAAAAGAAGCAAAAGAGAAACCATATGGTGGGATGAGATGGAGCGTAAAACACACTCTCCCATAAATGCATGCGAATAAGTGAGATGGAGCATAAAATGCACTCACTTACAAAAGAAAGATTGAGGAAGGTGAAACGGAGCATAAAATGCATTCACCGGGAAAAAAGAGGAAAATGAAAGGGTTCTGGTAAAAAAAATAAAGTAGAAAAAGTATGTTTTGAGTTTTTGAGTGGTGTGCATGGTTTTTGCTCCATGGTAACTAAGTTGAGTAAGTGTGTGGATCATAGAAGAGTGCTTATGTGGATACAATTTGACTTAATAAAATTCAATGGTGAAAAGGCATGGTTGTTGTTTTGAGTTAATTGATGAAGCATTAATTTTGTTTTTGTGGGTTTAGTGTTGATAATCATGATTTGATCTTGAAATCTTTTGACATTATGGTTGAGTAGAGTTTTTTTGAAAATCAAACTTTTGGTTTACACGAGGACGTGTAAAATACTAAGTGTAGGGGAATTTGATAAGTACACAATATTCATGATTTTTTATTCCTTTACGTTTGGTTTTATTGCATGTTTCATGTGTATATGAGTTTAATAAGTTGTTTATTGTTTTCAGGTGAATTAAAGCTAAAAGGATGAAAACAAGTTGATTTGGAGCTAAATTGAAGAGAACAAGAAAATTTGGAAATCTTTGATTTTTTAAAAGTTTCTAAAAGCAGATTTTGACATCTTTCTACATGGATTTGGATTGATATTGCTATTAGAATTAGGATTGCTTTGGACTGAGATTTTATTTCCTTATTAGATTCTATTTCTTTATGGAAACTAGTTATGATTTGTAATTCCTTTTAGAATTTGGATTTCTAGTTCTCATAGGATTTACGACTTTGTCTAGCACTATAAATAGATGTAATAGTCAGGGTATAATTCATTCTATCATCTACAATATTGAAGACATGGGATAACACTTTCAATTCAATTCTGAAGGGATGTTGAACGTTGTTCGTAATTAATGGTTTGATTAAGTTTACTTTATTTATACCTTCATATGTGAGATTTATTCTGATTATCTATATAAACTTCTTGTATGCTATTCAATTTACTAACGTGATTCTGCATGATTAAATTAGTAAATTGATATCATCTGCTAGATTAAGATATATATTAAGCAAATGATGTATATCTGATCATAAGTAGCAATTAGAGATATTTGATTATGGTCAAGCTTTTGAATATTATTAAGGTTTTCATAAGACAAGTTAAATAATTCCTGATTGTGTAATTGATGCTTGGAATAATCTAATTCTCATTCTTCATGCTTCTATTGTATTAAATCTAGACTGATAGTTCTAGGTTTTATGATAGTTAGGATCATTTGTTGGCGATCGTCGCATTAGATTAACACTTAAGGAGAATTTCGGGTAATTAGCGATTGCAGTTATCTAGGGTTGTTAATCTAATGGAAGGATAAATATTGTGAAACTTGATTATTCCATACTTGTGAAAAGGCGATACTGAACTGAAGAACTGAAGATTTTTTATTCATTGTTAATATTATTAGTTTATTCTTGTTAATTTAGTTTAATCAATTCAAAACCCCCTTTTTATTGGAAACAATTGAATAAATTTAAAATAAATCACTCTTTGTGGGATCTATCTTTGCTTACTACTATGCTAATTGTTTGAATTTGTATAGTGAAAGTGAGGTTAATTTAGGAGTGTAAATGACAGCTCCCACTCCCCCTTTATGTCAGTATCCAGGGTTCAAATATCTTCAGATAGGCGGTTGACTCCTTATAACAGTTCATGCATTTGAGAGCGATTTTGGGCAATATCACTTCGATTTTCTTCAACCATGGCCTCAGTATTTCTTCTCTATCGTTGGAACATCTCCATGGCATCTGCAGTCTATTGTACTTGAGTTATGGAATAGTTTTGGAATTCACGTAGAGTGAGACGCAGCTGGTGAATCTATTCAGTCATAAGAGCATTTTGAGATTCTTGAGTTTTCTGAAGGAGTTGAACTGTTTCCTTATGCTTGTTGGAGGCTTGAAAGTGAATAGCATCTCTTTGACTTAGGCTATCACTCATCTCCCGTACGATCTCCTTCAGTTTCTTAGAGAGCTCAGTTGCCAAGTTTCCTGGCAAGGTTTTGACAGATTCGATAATGTGGTTGAATCTTTGATGAAGTGCTATGGAGTTAGCTTCAAGATTTTCCTCTGTCTCTAGGGCCATATGGCTTGTTAGATCAGCAAGCTCCTCTTTGATGGAGAGTAGAGAGAGGTGATCAAAAATTCTCTGAATATCAGGAGGAGAGGTCGTAGTGTGTGCTCTTGGTCTTGACATGCTAGTGAGAGCAAGAGCCATATAGAGGTATTCATTCTGAGAGGAGGAAGGAATATCTAACTGTGTAATAGGGGCTTGTGTTTAGTGTATGGGAAAGGTGTTTGGTTCAGGGTCTGGTATATATGGTTCGTTGATTTGGTCTAGTGACTCGACGATTTTGGGGTCAGGTTGTTGTTCTATCAGCATAAATCTTTGTTCGTCGATCAGATTCAGCGACTCAATGGTCGTGGTCTCAAGCAGTTGTTCGACGATTCTAGATAGTTGCTCGATGACCATAGGTTCATTGACAGTTGGTTCTTCAATAAGAGAAAATTGGTTATTTGGTTCATCAGTTATAGAGTTTTGGGACTCTGTAACTGGAAACTGGTTTAGTGGGTGAAGAACCACTTCTAACCATCTTGGCAGTTCATAAAACTGGTGAAAGTGTGATGGAGGGCAGTGGTTGACTATGAAAGAGATAGGAGTAAAGTGTACCTCATGCTCAGCCTCTGAAGATGAATCATTCGTGATCAACTTTTGAGCAAAGTTGAGGTTGCCTGGAAATCCATGGGCTAGCACAGAGATGGCTGGATAAGCTTTGTAAGCCCAGAACATGTGATCCCAGGAGTTGAGGATCAGGGCTCTATGATAGGACATCATAGGCAAGTAGAAGAACAGCTGATTGTAATCGGCTCTCCTTTCACCATTCCAGCCCACTGATATAATCTCAACTTCTTCATCTTCTTCCTCATCTCTGTCTTCATCATCTTCATTAGGAATTTCTATCACATCTGCCATCTCCTCATCTCCTCTTTGTACATCATCACATTCACATTCAACAGCTTCAATATCCTCCATTTCTGCAGTACCAGAGTCTACGATCTCTTCAGGGACAGTAGAGTCTTCATGAGCAGCCACTAATTGCTCCCCCTCAGCTGGAGCATTTCTTTGTTCAGGTGCTTCAAGAGGCTCCCCCTCAACACGAGCTGTACTTTCCTCAATGGCTTCAGGCACCTCCTCCTCAGTATAAATAATAACTTCGGGCAGCTCCTCCTCAGCATTGATTATAGCCTGATCAGGCGCTGTGGGGTTTCCTTCACTGTTGATGTAGGCTACCACATCAGCAATAATTCTTGTCTCTTCCAAGGTTGGACCAGATGCTTGAGGCTCAGTGCCCTGTTCAGCCTTCTCAGCAGCAATTCTTCTATCATCTTTCTTCAAAAGTTCCTCATTTTCAAGGACATACTTCTTGACAAGCTTCTTCTTTGTTCTCCTAGTCTTAGTCACAGCTTTAGCAACTTCTTCAGCTTCAGCCCAGACAGTTTGTTCAGGCTGAGAGGCTGTCACAACATCCTTCTCCTGAGAGATGGAAAGTCTGGACTCCACGATTGGTAAGGACTCCATAATCATGGTGAGTGAAGACTTTATTGATCTGTGGATGCATTTCTTCTTCAGAGGCTCAGAACTTCCTTTTGCCTTCTCTTCACTCTTCTTCTTCTCCTTCTTCTCCTTCTTCTCCTTTAGAACTTCTGCTGCAGACTCAGTCACTTCCAGAATGATTTCCCTCTGAGTGATAAGACCAAGAATCCCAGTACCAGAACCCCCTTGGGGTATATCAATAGTTGAGCCTTGGGGCTCTTCTTCTATCTGAACATATTCTTGTAATTTTCTCTTTTCCTTACTCTTTATGACTAGATTAGAGGGACCTTCTTGGTTGACTTCTTCTTCTTCATCTTCCCTTACCACAGACATGGTTCCCTGCAGGTCAGATTTCTTTTTCACATCACCAGTCCTTCCACTAGATTCGGACATCATCTTCACATATTCAGCAGGGTTCCTCTTCCAGTTCTCAAAGAGCTGTTGGGTCATCCTTCTATTAGGATTGATGGGAGCACCTTCTTTATCCCTAATTTTGTCACCCAGGGCAGATTGAAGGATTATGCTGATAAATCTCCCATAGAGCATCTTGCTAGAGCTCTTTGCCTTCTTTGTGCTGAGAATCCACTTCCCTATCTATCCCATGAGCAAAGCTCCATAGTTGATTTGGGATTTGAAGCAGATGGCAGTCATAATCTTCAGTTTGTTCTCAATTATCGAGTCATGGCCAGTAGATGTACTTCCCAACAATTCAGCCAGGAACTCATACTTTTGGGGGAATTCCTTCTTCTTATAGTCCTTGATGTCTTCAGTCTTCTTGTGATGCATCTTTTTCAGAACTTCATAAAAGTCGATGACGCCCAGAGATGGAAGGCCCTTTGGTTTAAATCCTAAGGCCAGGTTTATATCTTCAGCTCCAAGACGAATCTGCACCCCCTTGACCTTCGAAGTGATGACGTTGTCTTCAAAGACCCCATTGCAGTAAAATTCTTTTACTAACTTGGGGTAGATCCTTGTGCAAGTACTCAGGGCTTCTTCAAGACCAACTTTCTTCAGCAGTGATAGAATCTTATGGAACTTTGGGTCAGCTATTTTGAATTCATCAAAGCACAGTTGGTAACCAGAAATAACATTTGATGCAGCCATTGATTACTTTGATTTCCTGAGACGAACAAGATTAGCTGAGTTCAGAAAGATAGGGTTTCTAAGTGAGAGAAAGAGAGGAATGAGCTTTTGAAATTCAGAGGTGAACTGTCAAAAGACATTTTAAAATGTATTTGTAACTTCCCTCCACACGATCTGCAGAGTGGGGCACGTGTCGAGTTCTGCAAGGCTCCACGATTTTAAGTCATACGAAAAGTATTGTTCTGTCCTTAGCTCCCCCTGAGCTAGTGTATCCTTTGAGAAGACTATGATTTTCGAGACTACAATTTTTGAGGCTACTCCACGATTACTGAGTTCAATGTTGAACCTGCTCCACGAACGTTGTCTCTACTTGTCCATGTGATGCATTCCATATCAGCACTTCTCCTGGGTTAAGGTTGCTCAGAAAGGGCCAACCTCTTAGCCTAAAAGTAAGGGTCAGGTTTGTCCTTGAGGCGTTTATCAGAAGAGCTGCTTAGACTTTGTAGTAATGTTGTCATCACAGGAGCTTCATGTCGAGACTACTCCACGAACGTGGTTTCTCTTAGTCATCTCCACGATTTTGACATAGCCTTGATATCTGTAAGGTTAGCACCAACTAGAGCATAAAATTTATGGTTGTATATTCAGCATACCTAACTCACTTATTAGTTTATTAAATCTGGATTCATTTAAGGGTTTTGTAAAGACATCAGCAAGTTGATTTTCAGTAGGGATATACTACAAAGATATGGTTCCATTTTGAACATGATCCCTAATAAAATGATATATTATGTCTATATGCTTAGTCCTAGAGTGCATGACAGGATTATGTGTTATTACTAAGGCACTTGTGTTATCACAGTGAACAGGTATAGATTTGAAATCAAACCCATAATCTGCTAGCTGGTTCTTCATCCATAAGATTTGAGCACAGCAGCTACCTGCAGTAATATATTCAACTTCTGCTGTTGAAGTTGATACTGAGTTTTGCTTCTTGCTAAACCAGGACACCAGTCTATTTCCTAGCAGTTGACAAGTGCCACCTGTACTCTTTCTATCTATTTTTCAGCCTGCAAAATCAACATCTGAATATCCTGTTAGTTCAAAGGACGACTCCTTGGGATACCAAAGTCCCAAGTAAGGTGTGCCTTTGAGATACCTAAAAATCTGTTTTACAGCAGTTAAGTGTGATTCCTTAGGATTAGCTTGAAATCTAGCACATATACATGATGCAAACATTATATCTGGTCTACTGGCAGTTAAGTAGAGAAGGGAGCCTATCATACCTCTGTATTGAGTAATGTCAGTACGTTTACCTTTCTAATCTTTGTCAAGCTTAGTTGCCGGAGCAATTGGTGTTTTCATGGGAGAGGCTGATTCCATGCCATACTTCTTAAGCAAGTCTTTGATGTATTTGTCTTAGTTAATGAAGATACCCTCATTAGTCTGCTTCACTTGCAATCCAAGGAAGAAGTTCAGCTCACCCATCATGCTCATTTCGAACTTGCTCTACATAAGCTTGGAAAATCTCTTACATAGATTTTCATCAGTAGAACCAAATATAATATCATCTACATATATTTGAACTAATAAAACCTTATCTTTGTGTTTCCTAAGAAATAGTGTGGTGTATACTCTACCTCTAGTGAATCTTTTTTTAATAAGAAAGTTAGTTAGAGTTTCATACCGTACACTAGGTGCTTGTTTAAGTCCATATAAGGCTTTGTCTAATCTATAGACATAATTAGAGAGAGTTGGATTGATGAAACCTGGAGGTTGCTTCACATATACTTCTTCTTGAAGTTCTCCATTTAGAAATGCACTCTTGACATCCATCTGGAAGACTTTGAACTTTATGTGGGCAACAAATGCAAGGAATATCCTGATAGCTTCTAGTCTGGCAACAGGTGCAAAGGTCTCGTCGTAGTCGATGCCGTCTTCTTGAGAATAACCCTTGGCCACTAGTCTTGCCTTGTTCCTTGTGATCACCCCATCTTCATCCATCTTGTTTCTGAAAACCCATTTGGTGCCAATGACTGGGTGATTTCTTGGTCTAGGAACTAATCTCCAGACTTTTCTCATTTTAAACTGATTCAACTCCTCTTGCATGGCTTCTATCCAACTTGAATCTTCCATAGCATCTTCGATCTTCTTGGGTTCCATTTGAGACAGAAATCTCAAATAGAAACACTCATTCTGGGTGGCAGATCTTGTCTTGATTCTTGCAGTTGGATCTCCAATGATCAGCTCTTGAGTGTGATCTCTCTCCCATCTGTTCCCTGTTAGAACATCTATTTTGGTGCCTTCTTATCTGAATTCTTCAAGATCAACTTATGTCTCCTGTTGCAAAGGCTCTTTGATTGGTGCAGCTCTCTCCACGATCTCTTCTTCAGGTTCTACAATTCCATCTTCAGGGACTACGATCGTGGTGTTGGGCTCAACCACCTCAATCGTGGTGTCTGGATCGACGGTCGTAGTGTCTTGTGGTACAAACTTGTTTGAGTCTGTTTCATCAAAGATGATGTGAATCGAGACTTCAACACTTAGCGACTTCTTGTTGAACACTTTATAGGCCTTACTATCTGTGGCATATCAAAGAAAGATTCCTTCATCTGACTTTGGTTGGAACTTAGTCAGATATTGTTTTCCATTTTTGAGAATGTAGCATGCACAGCCGAACACACGGAAATAGCTGACATTGGGCTTTCTTCCTTTCCACGGCTCGTATGGAGTTTTCTTCAATGTAGAGTGAACAAGAGACCTGTTCTGAGTGTAGCACGCAGTGTTGATAGCTTCTGCCCATAAGTATTAAGGCAGATGAGCTGCTGCTAGTAGAGTCTTTCCTGCTTCGATCAACGTTCTGTTCTTCCTTTCAGCTACTCCATTTTATTGTGGAGTTCATGGAGCTGAGAAGTTGTGACTGATGTCATTGTCTGCACAGAACTGATCCATTTCTAAGAAGTCAAACTCTCTACCATGATCACTCCTTATGTCCTTGATCTTTTCTACTTTTTTGTTCATCACCAGCTTGAACATCTTGATAAGTTGGGAACTTGTTTCATCCTTAGAATTCATAAAGAACACCCATATGTATCTGGTGTAGTCATCCTACCTTGTTATTACCCTTGGGGACCCAAGTCTGCTTGACTTTGGGCCTATTATGCAGAGGGTTATAGTAACATACTGCAGCCTTATGACCATATCTACCATATACAAAGCATCTAGCATGATGCATGCTTGTGTGTGTGTGTGGATTCTTTCTCCATTTGAACTTGTGTGGATACTTGGTGGCCTTACCCTTATATTAATTCTTCTTTTTCCATGCAGCCTTGTGATTCAGAGTTTGTGATGAGTGAACCTCAACTCTATGATTCCTTCCTAGTTGGTTCGTGGAGCTGGTTTTACTTGACTCCACGATCCTTCGAGGTTGGAGAGTAATGACTGAGTTACTCTTCTCTTTTCTGAATCCCAGGCCAGCATGGGATCCGTTATATCTAGGGATATGACTTGGATCAGAAGAGCAAGGGTGCATTGGTTCTTCCTTCTGTGTGGATTTCATAAATGTAATGACTCTATTGAAATTTAAAGCAGTATCGATGTTAATCTCCTTAAGCTTTTCCACACATGGTTCTGAGGTAGACTCTTCAAAACCTAAGCCTGTTCTATCAGAGACACTTCTCTGACTTGAGATCAGAGAGTCCATGAATGAAGAAGACCTATTCCACATTAAGACTGCCTTTTCTAGCTCCTCAATCTTAGAGGTTAGTTCTAACTCTCTTTGTGTGCTCAGTTCATTGGTCTGTCTTAAGAGTTTATTCTTAGCTTCAAGTTTAGAGAGAGAGGCAACACTGAGTAGAGTTGTATCCAGTTTTTCTTGAACTTTCTCTTTTTCTTTTTGAAGACCAGAATAATCTTAAGATAGAACTCTGAACCACTTCATATATTAATGCAGATCAGATGTTACGTCATGAAGTGTAGTTCTTAAATCATCAATGTTTACATCAGGAGAGTTAAAGTCGAATACCTCATCGATGCCTACCTCATGATGGTCAGTGCTTTTCTTGTCTTTTGCATCTTTGGCCATCACACACAGATTGGCTACTTGAGGTTCTTCATCATCTCTAGACTCAGGATTGGTGTCGTTGTCTGAGTCACTACACAAACCTCCGGCTACTAGACCTTTTTCTTTCTTCTGAAGCTTTTTGTAGCCTTTGAACTCCTTTTGATTTGTCTTTCTTTTCAGCTCTTCTCTGATAGGTTTGTTGTAGTTTGCAATGAAGTGGCCAGGCTTCTTGCAGTTGTAGAATAGCTCATTGATCTGCTCCTGACTACTGTTGTTGTTAAATCTCTTAGGTCTGCTATTGTTGTTGTAATACCCGAGAATTTTCCTAATATTATTAAACAAATATATCAGTGGAAATGAGAATTTATTTGAATATAAATGATTTTGTGTTATGAGAATAATTAATTTAATTAAATATTAAATTGAATAATTATCATAATTGAGAATATGTGGAGTTTGCGATAAACTCGTGGAAGCCTTGTGTGGCACAGTGACGTAATATAAGAATAATTATATTAAGTTAAGCGAACCATTAATTTATATTAATTATCGTAGAATATTAATTAATGGTTATAAAATATTAATGGTGATTGATTAATAATATGTGATTATTATTATTGCAAGAAATATAATAATAGTAATGAGCAACGTGTTTATAAATATAATAAGATTTATATTAAAGTGATAATTAATCATATAAGGCTTAATTAAATTGTTATGGAGGTTAACAATTATATTGATTGATGAAGGATATGTGTATATTATTAATTAGTATTTAATTTATAAGATGAGTAATTCTATGTGCAAATGTGCAATACTTGAATATATAAAGTATATGAAATACAAATATATTATAATATAGAGAGACACTTAAGTGTGACCATGCTTGCATATATAAACTATGATATATAATGCAATGTGAATATATTACATAGAGACCATGTATAAAGATTGATTGAAATATATAAGCTACATGTTTATGCTAATGTGACAATATGTATGTAAGTATACATTAAATTAATACATCTTGAAAGTGTTGTAAACAAGGGTTGATTAATAGAATTTAATAATAAAGGAAATAATGTGATGTGATTATATCTGAGAAAATTATACCCGTAAGATAAATATGTACATGGATTATATGCGTGTGGATTATACTTACTACATTATGAGTATAACATGGTAATATTTTTATTGGGATTACATTATAAATCTAATTGTAATCTAAATATATATAGTATGTATATATTTATATATGATAACTTAAGTATACTTGTATGCCTAAATATATATATAACATGTGTATAAACTAAGTGTTGTGTACCTTAATGATGTATGAATGTTGAGATATATGGCTTGTCCATTCCTCCTTCCTCTCATTCACGTGTAAGGCCAAAGGCCTAAGCTACTCCCTCATATCAACTTCCTAGCTAGCCAATGATGCTCATGATGAAGAAGGATGTGGGTGATGGGGGTGGTTGGCAACTATTTCACCTAATGCTTGTTGCCCATCATCTCTTCTCCTTCTCCAATGGTTTGATTTCATGGACAATGGCTTGGCATGGTTATTCATTTCCCTATAAATTGAGTGCTCCCCTTCTCATTTCATTTTTTTGCTAGACTAATTGCTAAGTATTATAGAAAGAGTGAAGTGAGAGTAATCTGATTTTGGGAAGCAAGCTTAGCTAATTCAAAGTATAATCTCTAAACCTATTTGAAATTCAATTCATAGAATTAGCATGTTTAGTTGGAATTGGTGATATGAAATGATGATTAATATGCTAGGACAGTATATAGAGGTGTTATATGTACAATGTGATAACTAGCAAGCATGTTTCATGTAGTGTATTGGGTTTGGCCTGAAGCTCTGCTTTAGCAGAAGACTCTCTGGACTGGAACGGGAGCCGCGAGGCCGCGAGTCCCTAGACATTGGGCGCGCCCGCCACTGCAGAAATTGTTGATGATTTCTTTTATATCTTCTGATGTATTAAACATGTTGTACTAGTAGGGTATGCTTATAACTCACATTAACATATGGAATAAGGTTACTAGGTTATAGCAATCCATGCTCGTTGTTTAGTTGAATATTTCAAAGAAAACTTAAAGTTATGAAAAGGGGAACTTGGATATATAAATACCATAATAGTATTCTGACTTTTGAGACATGTTAGTATGACTTAGAAACACATGGAATGCATGCTAACTTATGTATATGGGTTCCGTGATACATTATGAATATGTGAACCTAACTAGTGCACATTTCTAACAAAAGCGTAGAGTTTGAAAACAAACTTTGATAAATTATATCCATGTTGATATTCTGACCATACATGCATGTTGATATGGTTAAGAATGCACGAAAGGCATGTTAACTTGTTTCGATATGTTTCATAGCATGACATGAGCATGTGGACTTCGTTTGCGAACTTTACGAAGTGAAAGTATAAGTTTGAAACGTAAATCTTAACATGTTATTGTAAGTTTCATATTCAAATATTTATGGACACATGTGATAGTATTCTTAGACTCACTCACGTATCATGCATATATATATACCATGATTAGTTACCGTGATTCAAGTTTAGCATAAACGAAGCATGTTTTCAACTAATAACTATGATAGTCACATGTATGGAATGTGAATACTCATCAGTATGCTTAATATAAATACCTTAAGTGCTTACAAGGAGAGCATGCTAGATGTTGTAACATCATGACCTTGAATGACTTTAAATTATTGAAAGTGTTGACTTAGAATTTATTACATGTATGTTTGGAACGAGGAAAGGTTGTATACAAACATAAAAGTATCCTTTAAACATGTATACATGCTACGTGATATTATATGATGTCACTTGAACCCGATTTTGACTGTTAACCTATGAGAATGCCATAACTTGCTAAAATGAAATATATTTAGTATTGATTGTAGTCTTATGTGATATTAATAATATGCGAATATGTTTGCTAATTGTGGTAGTCTCACATGATTGTAACGATGTATGAATATGATCAACTTGAGAAAAGAGAAAGTTAAGAATAGATATTAGATACTAAATAATTGTGTAGTTAGGGTAAAACTTAGCTTGTGTGTTGATCGTATATTCGAAGATATAATGTGAAGTTAAATTATATGACTAATGAATATCATATATATACGTAATTGTATTACGATAGGAATCCGAAAGTGTTGGCTAGCTTTACGTGAGTAAACTACGCATAAGGCAAGTATCCTAAACCCTTGCATTATTTTATTCAACGGATATCGTAAGCGAGTATCTAAACCTTATCTCTTTGGATACAAGTATTCTATTTTTGTATATTGCGAACTAGTTTCCTACTTAATAGTTTGAATTGAATTAGCATACTTGAACTCTTATTTCATTAAAGCTATTATTCATGTTGAACTTAGTATTGTTCTTGAATATTGTGAAAGTGTCTATGCCATTTGATTCGGCTAGACTTATATTATTGAAAAGCGACCCAAACTAATTGATTAGTGCGGGATCTTCTATTTGACTGAGAAGAACAACCTTCTTTGAAAAGAATATATAATTGTCGGAGAACCGACGTGCACACTTGAGTATGATTGATTGTTATGCATAACGATGGTGCTTTAGGCTGTTCACCTGTTGTACCTGTTTTTGTTGGATTTTCAGTTTATTACTGTTAATTCTAGTAGAAGTTCATAGTCCTTAGCGACTGCTCAGTATTCAGTTATCTTGAAATCTTGAATTGATTTGTTATTGAATCACATTGATATTATTCTGTCCTTAGTGACTATTATTGAAAACTGTTGATATTCTTGTTATCCTTGAACTATCAAACTTTGTTATACCCTTTCGAAAATTAAGGATTATATCACTTACCCTTATTGTATATTACTTGCTGGGCAATTTGTGCTCATTCTTGCTTTCCCTAAAACATTTCAGTTAAGGCAGAGCAGGGCGAACCT
Organism: Panax stipuleanatus; assembly: GCA_020205555.1. Taxonomy (NCBI): domain Eukaryota; kingdom Viridiplantae; phylum Streptophyta; class Magnoliopsida; order Apiales; family Araliaceae; genus Panax; species Panax stipuleanatus. The sequence goes on along the minus strand of CM035118.1, from coordinate 116,357,829 downwards.
TCGGGCGTTGATAAGGGCAAGGGCAAGGATACCAACTAGCTTGTCTCTTTTATGTTTTTAAATATTTTATTATTGTATTAAGATGATGTAGTAAGACTGGTTTTGATTATGTTTAAGCTTAAGTTAGGTTATGTAATAAGTCGTTAATTGATATTATTATGTAATCTATTAAGTACTGTAGGTTGCGAGACTTGGGGGAATAATTATAATAAATCATTGTAAATTATTCTAGGATAGATTTTCCGCTGTGATGTGTGTTATTTAGTTATTATTATTGTGATGTATTACCATGAGCATGTGATGAACCGAATTCGAGAGACCAAGTGGCGATCCTGGAATTTGGGGGCGTCACAGGTTGGTATCAGAGCTGTAGTTATAAACCTTAGGAACGAGTGTCCTTAGACTATAACTTTGGTGAACTTAGAAGTTGGAAAGGAAATAAAACTCACATAGAGTTTTCCCTAGAGCAAGACTTAGCGTGTTATGAAATGTAACTTCATTTTATACAATGAACTTATATTTTATTTAACATTCTAATGGAGTTGCTGTTTGTTTGTCTTGCGTTTGTGATTGTAGGATGACAGACACAGGTGTACCTAGTAGAGTGACAGAGGAGGAGCCTAGGGATATACATGTAGTATACGAGGCACCTCTAGAGGCTACACCAGTGCAGGCTGTTGCACCGTTCGAGTCTGACGACGAGGACGAGTTTGAGATAGAGTCTGATCCAGAGGACGGAGCCGATGGAGGACGAGCCGATGGAGGATGAGCCAGTAGAGGACTCTGATGAGGCTACTGTAGAGGAGCAGATGCTAGGCGAGTATGAGGAGCTGATCCTAGAGTTAGACTGCAGGGTTCAGGAGCTGGAGGCAGAGGCCCAAGAGAGAGAGTCCGAGTTACAGAAACTGAGGGACGAGAACCACCAAAGGAAGCTGGCCATGCAGGAGTTAGAGGTGGAGATTGCCTACCGTAAGGAGGCAGGGATCCAGATGGGGACTCTGTTTCACAGGTCAGTGGCTCGGAACGTGGATCTGGCAGGAAAGCTGGAAGAAGTAGAATAGAGGGAATTGAGTGAGAAGACTGAGAAAGAAGCCCTCCGTACTCAGATAGAGTTGGAGGTGATGGATAGGATACACTTCGAGGAAAAGTGGGAAGCGACCAATGAGAGAGCTGACGACCTAGAGGACGAGGTCAGGTGCAAGAAGAGAAAGATGAACAAGATGGGGTATGTGTTCCGTTTAGCTTTTTGAGAGGGTGATTGATGGTGTGTACCACTATCCGGTAGAACAGGGACAGACTCTACATACCTTGAGCCGAGAGCTGGTTGCGTATATAGCACAGTTGGAGTACAAAAGCGCAGTGGAGCGCGGGATGATGGGATGAGATTCTCTTAATCAGTTTAGTAGTAGTTAGTAGCATTTATCTTTATGTGTTGTACATTCTATGTTGTAATCCCGATCTTTTGTGTAAGATGTGGGATAATGATGTGAACCCCGTGTTAGCTTTTGTTAGAGGGGTGGTATGGTAGTAGGTTGGTATATTCCCCGTCTTTTGTGATATTAGGGGATATGTGTGATAACATTTATAGCAGTATGCTAGGGAAATCATGTAATGAAATGATTTAGCATATGAATATAAATGAAGTTTATTTCAGAAATGTGTTATAAATTTATTCTTTTGTATTAAAAGAAATACTTAAATAATATACTTGAATAACAATAAAATAAAAAATTATGATGCAGATAATGCCGCCCAGACGTAGATTGACTACACCCGAAGAATCTATTAACAATGAGAGGGAACAAGTAGACCCGATCCAGAAACTGGTAGACTTGTTAGGAGAGGCCTTAAAGGGAAGGAACAATGAACCCGTTCGCCCAAACCCTTAGACTGTGCCAGTAACAACCTTTAAAGATTTTAAGAGTGTAGGACCCCCCAGAGTTCGAGGGAACTACCGACCCAATCGTCGCACAAACCTGGATCAAAGAGATCGAAAAAGGTTTCACTATAGCTAGCGTAGGCGAAGATCAGAAGACGATGTTTGCCACGTACATGATGAGGGGAGAAGCGAACTACTGGTGGGAGGCTAATCAACAAAGAGCTGGAGAAGGGATAATAGCTTGGGATAAGTTTAAGACGCTATTTTTCGAAAATTACTTCCCGAAAAGCATGAAGAATAGGATGGAGGTGAAATTCCTAGAGTTAAAACAAGGTGAGATGATGGTGGCACAATACGCGGCTAGGTTTAATGAACTAGCGCGATTTACGGAGCACCAAGTTGGTGATGAAGAGAGAAAGGCTAGACGCTTCGAACAAGGGTTGAAGCCGTGGCTGTTCAATAAGGTATCAGTTCTTCAAATTGATTCCTTTGCAACATTACTGGAAAAGGAAATCATTGCGGAAGGTGGCAGTGAGGCCTTAAGTCTGTATAACAAAGAGAAGAAAGGAAAGAATGCTGGAGGAGAGAACCGTACTGGAGGAAGTAGTAGCGGAGGAAGAAATTTGGGAAAGAGAAAGTGGGAGAACAACAATAATCAATCAGGGAATTTTCGTGGAGGTTTCAAGAAGAGGGCTGAAGGATGCCCAAAGTGTGGGAAGAATCACCAGGGCGAGTGCTGGAAGGGACGTGGCACTTGCTACAACTGCGGACAGGAAGGGCACATCTCGCCCAACTGTTCGAAACCAAAGAAGATACAAGGATGCTTTGCGTGTGGCTCGACAGAGCACTAGATTAAGGACTGCCCAAAGAAGGGAAGTGGCGGGAGTAGCAATCAGTAAGGAGGCAACAAGCTGATGATCAGCGGACCGACACAATCCAACCGCCCAACCGCCAGAACCTTTAACATGACCGTCCAGGACGCCGTGGCTGCGAAGGACGTGGTGTCAGGTATAATCCCAATCAATGATATAAATGCTTATGTATTATTTGATTTGGGTGCCACCTGTTCTTTTGTATCTGAAGAATTTGCTAGTAAACTTAGTACACCCCGAGAACGGTTAGAAAATCCTTTGAACATAGAAGTTGCGAATAAGGAAATAATCCCTGTAGAATACGTTTATCGAGATTGTCGCGCAAACATTAGAGAACATGAACTGAGCGTAGACTTGATTCCTATTAGATTGGGAGAATTTGACGTAATACTGGGAATGGATTGGTTGTATAACTATGCTGCGATAATTGACTGTCAGAATAAATGTGTGAACCTTCAGACTCTGAGTAAGTCTAAGGTAGTGTTTTATGGTAGCTCATCGCTTAAGCAATCGTGTTGCGTTACGATGATGCAGGCCAGGAAATTGTTAAGGAAAGGATGTGTAGGTTATTTAGCGTACATTGTTGATACTCGAAAGAAGGGAGTAGAAATTAAGGATATATCCATAGTTAATGAATTTCAAGATGTGTTTCCGGACGATCTGCCTGGTCTTCCGCCAGACAGAGAAATCGAATTCGTAATAGACTTAGCACCGGGAACGGCACCGATTTTGAAAGCTCCATATCGTATGGCACCAGTAGAAATGAAGAAATTGATGATACAATTGCAAGAGTTGTTGGATAAGGGTTACATTCGACCGAGTGTTTCTCCTTGGGGAGCACCAGTGTTAGAAGGACAGATCAATGAGACTCTGTATCGATTATCGAGAATTGAACAGAGTAACGATCAAGAACCGATATCCGCTACTGAGGATAGACGACTTATTTGATCAACTGAAGGGAGCAAAGTGTTTCTCGAAGATCGACCTACGAACAGGATATCATCAACTGAAGGTACGGGATGAGGACATACCAAAGACTGCGTTTCGAACCCGTTATGGACACTACGAGTTTTTGGTAATGTCATTTGGATTGACTAATGCTCCGGAAGCATTTATGGACTTGATGAACCGAGTTTTCAAGCCATACTTGGATAAATTTGTAGTGGTTTTTATCGACGACATTTTGATCTACTCGAAGACAGAGGAAGAACACACCGAACATCTAAATATTATTTTGGAGGCACTAAGGAAGGAAAAGATGTATGCAAAATTTTCAAAGTGCGAATTTTGGATGGAGAAGGTTCAATTCTTAGGCCACGTGGTGGATAAGAATGGAATCTCTGTAGACCCTGCGAAGGTTGAAGCAGTAAGTAATTGGGAACAACCGAGAATACCGACGGAGGTGAGAAGCTTTTTAGGGTTAGCCGGATACTATCAAAGATTCATCCAAGATTTTTCTAAGATAGCAACCCCGCTGACCAATTTGACTAGAAAGACGGTGAAATATGTATGGACCGACAAATGCGAGGAAAGTTTTCAAGAACTGAAACGGAGACTGAGCGAAGCACCTGCGTTATCATTACCAGATGATGCGGGAAATTTTGTGGTGTATAGTGATGCATCGCACAAGGGACTTAGTTTTATGCTCATGCAACACGACAAGGTTATTGCGTATGCGTCATGACAACTTAAGGATTACGAAAAATGATACCATACTCACGACTTAGAGTTAGCGGCAGTAGTTTTTGCGTTAAAGATATGGAGGCATTATTTGTACGGAGAAAAATGCGAGATATACACGGACCACAAGAGTCTGAAATATATCTTCACACAGAAGGAGTTGAATATGCGTCAGAGGAGGTGGTTAGAATTGATCAAGGATTATGACTGCGATATTCTTTATCACCCGGGAAAGGCAAACGTGGTTGCCGACGCTCTGAGCAGAAAAGGAAGGCAAAAGTTGTTTAATTTGACGACTCAGGAAGAATTGATAAGAGAGATGGAGAAATTGGAAATAGAAGTGAAAGAACAAAGAAGCCTGGAAAGAAGTTGTTTGTAGTGGGAGCTCATCCGATATTGTTGGATAGAGTAAAGGAAGCCCAGGAAAAGGATGAAGAGTGTGAGAAAATTTGAAAGAGGATCACGGAAAATGAGGAAGAAAAATTTCGAATGGATAAAGACGGTATTTTGAGATTTGAAGGAAGAGTGTGGGTACCAGCGGTCACCGAGTTGAGGGAAGAGATTTTGCACGAGGCACACAATACGACGTATTCCGTTCATCCGGGAGGCACTAAGATGTACCGATATTTGAAACAACATTTTTGGTGGCCCAATTTGAAACGGGAAGTCGCAGAGTGCGTCAGCAGATGTTTGACTTGCCAACGCGTTAAAGCAGAGCATCAACGGCCAAGTGGTTTACTACAACCGTTAGAAATACCAGAGTGGAAATGGGAGCATATTACGATGGACTTCGTGGTAGGACTTCCAGTTAAGCAGAAAGGTTATGATGCTATTTAGGTTATCATGGATCGACTAACCAAGACCGCACATTTTCTACCAATCAAGATCCGCTACAGTTTGAATCAGTTAGCGAGCTTATACGTAAAAGAAATTGTCTCACGACATGGAGTGCCGGTATCTATTGTCTCTGATCGAGATCCGCGCTTCACGTCAAATTTTTGGAAGAGTTTGCAAGAGAGAATGGGGACACAGTTGAGGTTGAGTACTGCTTACCATCCTCAGACTGACGGATAGAGTGAGCGAACGATACAAACGCTGGAGGACATGCTTAGGACTTGCGTGATGGACTTCAAGGGAAATTGGGACGACCACCTACCTTTAGTAGAATTTGCGTATAATAATAGCCACCATGCGAGTATCGGCATGCCACCGTACGAAACTCTTTACGGAAGAAAGTGCAGAACGCCATTGTGTTGGGACGAAGTCGAGGAACGACGAATACTCGGACCAGAGTTAGTTCAACAAACCGCAGACGTGGTGACAGTGATAAGAGCTAGATTAGTAGCAGCTCAAGACCGCCCGAAAAAGTATGCAGATTTGCATCGACAGGACCGAGACTTTAAAGTCGGCAGTTTTATTTTCTTGAAAGTATCTCCATGGAAGGGAAAAATCCGTTTCGGCAAGAAAGGAAAATTGAGTCCAAGATTCATAGGACCGTTCGAGATACTGAAGCGAGTGGGCGAAGTGGCATACAAAGTTGCGTTACCACCCGAATTGGAGCACATCCACAACGTGTTCCACATTTCTGTGTTGCGACCGTACAAGGCCGACTACAAGCACGTGATTTCTTACGAGCCCATTCAAGTGGAGAAGAACTTGGCGTATGGAGAAATTCCTGTCCAGATATTAGATAGGAAAGAGCAAACTTTGAGAAATAAATTATTTCTTCTGTAAAAGTACTTTGGCGTAACCATGATGTCGAGGAGGCAACGTGGGAATTAGAAGATAGGATAATGAGGGATTATCCCCATTTATTTGTGTAACCTTTAGCAATTCCGGGACGGAATTTTTATAAGGGGGTATGATGTAATACCCGAGAATTTTCCTAATATTATTAAATAAATATATCAATGGAAATGAGAATTTATTTGAATATAAATGATTTTGTGTTATGAGAATAATTAATTCAATTAAATATTAAATTGAATAATTATAATAATTGAGAATATGTGGAGTTTGCGATAAACTCGTGGAAGCCTTGTGTGGCACAGTGACGTAATATAAGAATAATTATATTAAGTTAAGCGAACCATTAATTTATATTAATTATCGTAGAATATTAATTAATGGTTATAAAATATTAATGGTGATTGATTAATAATATGTGATTATTATTATTGCAAGAAATATAATAATAGTAATGAGCAACGTGTTTATAAATATAATAAGATTTATATTAAAGTGATAATTAATCATATAAGGGTTAATTAAATTATTATGGAGGTTAACAATTATATTGATTGATGAAGGATATGTGTATATTATTAATTAATATTTAATTTATAAGATGAGTAATTCTATGTGCAAATGTGAAATACTTGAATATATAAAGTATATGAAATACAACTATATTATAGTATAGAGAGACACTTAAGTGTGACCATGCTTGCATATATAAACTATGATATATAATGCAATGTGAATATATTACATAGAGACCATGTATAAGGATTGATTGAAATATATAAGCTACATGTTTATGCTAATGTGACAATATGTATGTAAGTATACATTAAATTAATACATCTTGAAAGTGTTGTAAACAAGGGTTGATTAATAGAATTTAATAATAAAGGAAATAATGTGATGTGATTATATCCGAGAAAATTATACCCGTAAGATAAATATGTACATGGATTATATGCGTGTGGATTATACTTACTACATTATGGTATAACATGGTAATATTATTATTGGGATTACATTATAAATCTAATTGTAATCTAAATATATATAGTATGTATATATTTATATATGATAACTTAAGTATACTTGTATGCCTAAATATATATATATAACATATGTATAAACTAAGTGTTGTGTACCTTAATGATGTATGAATGCTGAGATATATGGCTTGTCCATTCCTCCTTCCTCTCATTCACGTGTAAGGCCAAAGGCCTAAGCTACTCCTTCATATCAACTTCCTAGCTAGCCAGTGATGCTCATGATGAAGAAGGATGTGGGTGATGGGGGTGGTTGGCAACTATTTCACCTAATGCTTGTTGCCCATCATCTCTTCTCCTTCTCCAATGGTTTGATTTCATGGACAATGGCTTGGCATGGTTATTCATTTCCCTATAAATTGAGTGCTCCCCTTCTCATTTCATTTTTTTGCTAGACTAATTGCTAAGTATTATAGAAAGAGTGAAGTGAGAGTAATCTGATTTTGGGAAGCAAGCTTAGCTAATTCAAGGTATAATCTCTAAACCCATTTGAAATTCAATTCATAGAATTATCATGTTTAGTTGGAATTGGTGATATAAAATGATGATTAACATACTAGGACAGTATATAGAGGTGTTATATGTACAATGTGATAACTAGCAAGCATGTTTCATGTAGTGTATTGGGTTTGGCCTGAAGCTCTGCTTTAGCAGAAGACTCTCTGGACTGGAACGGGAGCCGCGCGGCCGCGCGCCACTGCAGAAATTGTTGATGATTTCTTTTATATCTTCTGATGTATTAAACATGTTGTACTAGTAGGGTATGCTTATAACTCACATTAACATATGGAATAAGGTTACTAGGTTATAGCAATCTATGCTCGTTGTTTAGTTGAATATTTCAAAGAAAACTTAAAGTTATGAAAAGGGGAACTTGGATATATAAATACCATAATAGTATTCTGACTTTTGAGACATGTTAGTATGACTTAGAAACACATGGAATGCATGCTAACTTATGTATATGGGTTTCGTGATACATTATGAACATGAGAACCTAACTAGTGCACATTTCTAACAAAAGCCTAGAGTTTGAAAACAAACTTTGATAAATTATATCCATGTTGATATTCTGACCATACACGCATGTTGATATGGTTAAGAATGCACGAAAGGCATGTTGACTTGTTCAGATATGTTTCATAGCATGACATGAGCATGTGGACTTCGTTTGCGAACTTTACTAAGTGAAAGTATAAGTTTGAAACGTAAATCTTAACATGTTATTGTAAGTTTCATATTCAAATATTTATGGACACATGTGATAGTATTCTTAGACTCACTCACGTATCATGCATGTATATATACCATGATTAGTTACCGTGATTCAAGTTTAGCATAAACGAAGCATATTTTAAACTAATAACTATGATAGTCACATGTATGGAATGCGAATACTCATCAGTATACTTAATATAAATACCTTAAGTGCTTACAAGGAGAGCATGCTAGATGTTGTAACATCATGACCTTGAATGACTTTAAATTATTGAAAGTGTTGACTTAGAATCTATTGCATGTATGTTTGGAATGAGGAAAGGTTGTATACAAACATAAAAGTATCCTTTAAACATGTATACATGCTACGTGATATTATATGATGTCACTTGAACCCGATTTTGACGGTTAACTTATGAGAATGCCATAACTTGCTAAAATAAAATATATTTAGTATTGATTGTAGTCTTATGTGATATTAATAATATGCGAATATGTTTGCTAATTATGGTAGTCTCACATGATAGTAACGATGTATGAATATGATCAACTTGAGAAAAGAGAAAGTTAAGAATAGAAATTAGATACTAAATAATTGTGTAGCTAGGGTAAAACTTAGCTTGTGTGTTGATCGTATATTCGAAGATATAATGTGAAGTTAAATTATATGACTAATGAATATCATATATATACGTAATTGTATGACGATAGGAATCCGAAAGTGTTGGCTAGTTTTACGTGAGTAAACTACGCATAAGGCAAGTATCCTAAACCCTTGCATTATTTTATTCAACGGATATCGTAAGCGAGTATCTAAACCTTATCTCTTTGGATACAAGTATTCTATCGTTGTATATTGCGAACTAGTTTCCTACTTAATCGTTTGAATTGAATTAGCATACTTGAACTCTTATTTCATTAAAGCTATTATTCATGTTGAACTTAGTATTGTTCTTTAATATTGTGAAAGTGTCTATGCCATTTGATTCGGCTAGACTTATATTATTAAAAAGCGACCCAAACTATTTGATTGGTACGGGATCTTGTATTTGACTGAGAAGAACAACCTTCTTTGAAAAGAATATATAATTGTCGGAGAACCGACGTGCACACTTGAGTATGATTGATTGTTATGCATAACGATGATGCTTTAGGCTGATCACCTGTTGTACCTGTTTTTGTTGGATTTTCAGTTTATTACTGTTAATTCTAGTAGAAGTTCATAGTCCTTAGCGACTGCTCAGTATTCAGTTATCTTGAAATCTTGAATTGATTTGTTATTGAATCACATTGATATTATTCTGTCCTTAGCGACTATTATTGAAAACTGTTGATATTCTTGTTATCCTTGAACTATCAAACTTTGTTATACCCTTTCGAAAATTAAGGATTATATCACTTACCCTTATTGTATATTACTTGCTGGGCAATTTGTGCTCATTCTTGCTTTCCCTAAAACATTTCAGTTAAGGCAGAGCAGGGCGAACCTTCGGGCGTTGATAAGGGCAAGGGCAAGGCTACCAACTAGCTTGTCTCTTTTATGTTTTTAAATATTTTATTGTTGTATTAAGATGATGTAGTAAGACTGGTTTTGATTATGTTTAAGCTTAAGTTAGGTTATGTAATAAGTCGTTAATTGATATTATTATGTAATTTATTAAGTACTGTAGGTTGCGAGACTTGGGGGAATAATTATAATAAATCATTGTAAATTATTCTAGAATAGATTTTCCGCTGTGATGTGTGTTGTTTAGTTATTATTATTGTGATGTATTACCATGAGCACGTGATGAACCGAATTCGAGAGACCAAGTGGCGGTCCTGGAATTTGGGGGCGTCACAGTTGTTGAATCTCTTAGGTCTGCTGCTTCTTCCTTTGCGCATGAACCTTTTGAGTCTTCTAACCAGCATTGCAATGTCCTCATCATCATCTTTCTCAGACTCATCCTCAGCACGAGCTTTGGAGGTGGCCTCAGCTGCCTTGAGAGCAACTCTTTTATCCTTCTTTCTTCCTTCAGACAACGTCTCTGCTCGTTGAGACAGCTCTAGTTCGTAGGTAAGAAGGTTGCTATAGATTTATTTAACTGTCATTTCATAAAGGTTCTTTGACTCTCTGATGACAGTGGTTTTGGCATCCCACTTGCTTGGTAAGGACCTCATGAACTTGATGATAAGATCTTTGTTTAGATAGATCTTTCCAAAAGATCAAAGGGAGTTGAGCAGCACATTGAATCTCTCGTAAGTGGAAGTGACATTTTCTCCTGGAACATGACTAAACATCTCATACTATTGAGTCAGAAGAGATTTCTTATTTTCTCTGATTTCTTTTGTTCCTTGGTGCATGATGAGCAGTGCTTCCCAGACTTCTTTGGCAGTTTTGTTGTTGACCACATTTTCGAACAGATCATCCTCAAAATACTGGAACAAAATGTTCTTCGCCTTTTTGTCTAGCTGGACATCTTTCTTCTCGTTGTCAGTCCATTCTGCTTTGACCTTGATCTGAACTCTATTTGGATCTTCTGGAGTTGGTGCAAGCTTTGTTGGAATATAGGGCCCATTCAGAACGGTTTCAAATAGATTATCATCTATTGAATCCATGTAGGCTTGCATACGAACTTTCCAGTTGGCAAATTATCTCTGTTGCACATTGGTGGCTTGCTGCCTCCACTGGTCTTGGTCTCGCTTATCAGTTGTGCCATTGGATTTACTCAAGCTTTGTATGCTAGTTGAGAGAACCTGCTCTGATACCAATTGTTAGTTCTCGGAGGCACAAAAGTTATCTAGAAGGGGGGTTGAATAGATATTGTAAAACTTTTTCTTTTTCAAAATATTTATCAGATTTGTCAATAACTTGACTACAACGGAATATATGTTTGTTTCCCTTAAGATAATGCAATTATAGTTTGATAAGTAGTTATGACAGTTATAGCAGATATCAGAAAAAATGATTTTAAGTGGTTCAGAGCACTCAAGGCTCCTATTCCACTCTTCTACTCTACGAGTAGGAAATCCACTAAGGATGTCTTTGCAATCTTTGAATCACTTAGATTCCTTCAAGACCAAAAGTCTTGGAACTTCTTTAGTTCACTTAGAACTCTTGAAGTCCAGCAGACTTGGAATACACTTAGTTTGAGAGTGGTATTCTTGGGTGTGCTACTCAGTTGCCGTTAAGCATACGTTCTAAAGAACTGAGTAGCGAGGCAAGCTTTTCTTTAGGATCGTAGTGTTTGGACGTTGAGTGTTCTTGAGCTTTTTCGTTCTTTGCTTTCTTAGGCTGAATCCTTGTCTGATTTTCTTATAAAGGAGCCTTTAAATTATTCCCGTTGAAGGCATTCGTTGCAGCATTAAATGCTCCAGACATTTCTGAGCACTGATGTTGACTTCCTGGGAATATGGAGTTCTGCAGTCTGGCCCACTGTCACAGCAGACTGCTTTCTCACATAACACCTGAAAAGGTATTTTCAGCAGACATGCAGTCCTTTCCTTAGCTTCTTCAATACGCTTATTTGATACATACTAAGGATAAGTGTTTGGTCATTGGGACTCCCTCAATGTCAACGTCTATAAGCATTTCTTCATTTGTTACTTTTCCTCCTTTATCAGATAGACAAAATTTGATGCTAACTGGAGGGACACCACGTTCGTGGTTTTTGTACCAAGGTCGTTGTGTGTTGGTGTGCTCATGCTTGACTCAACTTTGATCGTAGAGAACACTACGATTTCTCTTAAGCTCTGATTGACTACAATTTTTTCTTGCTCGATTTGCAGACTCCACGATTCTGAAAACTGACTGCGACTCTTGATTTAGCTCGGCATGCGCTCGGACTGTCTCCACGATTCTGAGTGGCTTCCAATACAGACTACGAATCTTGAACAACTTCATTGATACACCATGATTCTATCTTGGCTTCTGCAAACTTCTGGCTGGCTCGACAGACTACGATTCTGTCAAGGCCTAACTATTACATCTCAAATAGATCAACCTAATAGTTTTGATCTTTCTTCTATACATTCATTTACAGAATGATTAAACATTAAGCACAGATCAACTTAACAATTTTGATCTATCAACTAAGTCCTTGTACATATGTTTTTTGAAGGACTTTACACATAAGCATATGAATTTACTTTCAACATCAAATTTTAAATGCAATTCCCAACAGATTATAATCCCGATATTATAATTCATGGAATTATAATCCCAAGACTATTAATCCTAGGATTAAATAGTCCTAGTCACATGTTTGTTTTTTATGAGATTATATATTCATAGGATAACTTAAAATAATATCATGTTATGTTTGTTTTTACATGATTAATTAGAGGATTTAATAAAAAAAATATTATTTGGAATCTTATACCCTTACCAATAATAACATATTTTAAATTATAATTTAAACTTGTTTATACATAAAAATAAATTATTGTACTAAGTTATACATTTTAGTCTCTTAAAAATTACTTTTTTACTGTATTAATAATAATTTTGTTTGTTCCAAGTAAACAAAGTAGATACATGGACCGCATAAACATGTTACTGTACTAATAATAACTTTGTTTGTTCCATGATTACTGTACTAATTATTTGTTTGTACAAATAATTTGATTACTGTAACCAATTATTTGTTTGTACAAATAATTGATTACTTTATTTGTTCCATGATTACTGTACTAATTAATAATTTATTAATAATAATTTATTACAATAATCAATTATTGTACTAATTACTGTATAAATTAGTACAATAATTAGTATGGTTGCTGTATAAATTAATACAGTAATTTATTAGTAACAAATAATTTGATTACTGTACAAACAAAGTAGATATTTTTTATGATTACTTTGTTACTGTACTAAAAATAACTTCGTGCTTAGCAAATAAATTACTGTACTAAATTTATACATTTTAAAAATTACACTTACACAAATTTTAAAACTTACACTAAAATAAATTAACAAATTATACTTAAGTTTAACAATTAGACTAATCATATTAAAAAAAATAAAAGTTAGTTTTGTCCATGAATTTTTAATCGCACATGATGGGATTATAATACCTAGCTAGACATGATATTAAATAGTCCTTCAGTTTAAGTCATTTTATAATCCTTGGACTAATAGTCCCAAGTCCTAATTTAAAAACAAGCAACACACTTGAGATTAATAGTTCTATCCCAAGTGTAATATTTGCAAACAAACATAGCCTAAGGGTTTGAATAACCTAAGCCTTTTAGAGAGATTGGTATGTCGTGATGACATTTCGTTTCAAGATCTGCAGATAATAAGTCGTAAAAAGTCATATTATCCAATAAAAGTTTTTTTCGAAAAACGTGCAAAAATTGGACGAAATAAAAGCAACGAAAAATATTTTTATCGAATTTTTGATCATTTAACTATTTTCTGGGAAAACGTCGCTGAAAACACTATTCACCAAAAAACGTTTTTTAGTTTTTTGATTTTTCGAAGAATGCGCTAACATTAGAATAACGAGGAAATATGGAATGTCAAATAAAATTTGAAGAATGAGAAACACAATTTTTCGACTGTGTAATGAATTTTATAAGTTAATTAAGTATGATACGAATTATTATACGATAAGAATATTAGTATAATACGAATTATTATACAAGTATAATATGAGAAGAATACGAGGAATAATATGAGTATTATACGAATTATTATACGAGTACGTATAATACAAAGAATAATACAGAGTATAATTCTAGTCCTAGTCCAACTTTGGGACGTCCATAATGGTCTTTCTATGTGTTGGCGAATGGGATTCAAAAACATTATCATAGAATCAGATGCACCAGAAATTCTTCCTCTTATATGTAATCTGGATCCCCCTTGTTCAATTCTAATAAACTTACTAGATTCTTATAGGAACGTGCTGACAAGGGATTGGATTGTCAAGGTTCAACAAGTATTTCTGGTAGCAAATAGGCTAGTAGATCGTATTGCTAGAATGGCGAGGACTCAAGACAACTTTTTAGAAACATTTAAAGATCCTCCTCCTTTTGTGGCTGACTATAATCTATCTCTAGATATGTTTTGCAAAACTCCTATGTTTGTTTACAAGCATTACACGTGGGATAAGACTATTAATCCTAAGTGACTTGTTTGTTTTTAAATTTAAACTTGAGACTATTAGTCCAGGATTATAACATGACTTAATATAGAGATTATTTAATACCATGTTCAACTAGGTATTATAATCCCCACCATTTGGGACTAAAAATTTATAGCCAAAATTAATCTCAACCTTTTTTTTAAAATGATCATAATATTTTATTCAATCCATTTATCAATCTTTTCCTAAAATAAACATAATATTTTATTTCGTGAACCGGTTCGGTTAGGTTCGGTTCGAGTTCGAGTTCGGGTTGGTTTGCGTTCGAGTTGCTCGCCTAGTCGAGTCGAGTTCGTACATAGTGTGACACCCCCGAATCCGGGTCCTCTGACCCCGGTCCGATCATCACGAAATAATACTAAACATCCACCTCTAAACAACATACGATAACTAAAATGCGGAATATAATAAACGTACGTCGTTCATTTAAAAGGTGTTACTAGTCTCAAGATTCGATAACCTAAATACAAATATACAAACATTACCCTAGAATAGTCATTAGGGTTCATATTATATAACAACAATTTAATTAAGCATAAAGATAAAGTCTGCTCCTTGCAAACTAATCCTACATCTTCCCTTTACCCTTGTCCTTCTCTAAAGTCTCGGGCTTAACTGCAATATAAGTCATGATATAGCAACAATGAGCAACAAGTTTGCTCAGCAAGTTGAAATACAACAATAAAGGATATATCATGATGAATAGAAAATATCTGACAATGAATTCAACAATATGAATATCGAAAGCAAGAATAATGATTGCTTTTAGAATAACTGATAGTCAAGTAGACTTTTGAACTATAAAACTCCAACAGAATCAATAGCTAATTGACCCTTTGGTTACTGGCTACAGAATAAGTACTTGAGGGGATCAGCCTCGCGTACGCTATGTATATGCATAACATTCAACCCTGCTATTTGTATCTTTATACTAGATACTTGGGGTACTCCCCTATATATAAGGGGTGTTCTTTTCAGTCTAAGAATCCATACCATCAATTGGTTTGGATAACTTTTATAAAATTTCATATACTTGTCTGACCGAACAAAGGTTCAGACTCTATCTAACACAGCTCAAGAATTATTAAACTTTACAAAATGTACAAGTCCAAGACTGTACGAACTCAAATGCACTAAGTGCGAATATGAATAATATCGATGTGGAATAATTGTAAAGTAATTAAACCACCTAATAGCATGCTTGGAAATAAAGTTCAAGCTTTAAGTAATTAACTGTCAATAAGATAATAACCTGCTCAATACAATATGATAGGATAGGAACTTGCACAATAAAGAGTGTAAGGGAACTTGCATTCAAATCAAGTGAAGTTAAGAAACTCGCTTACACGATTCATTGAATAAGGTAGTGCAAGAATTTAGAATACTTGCACAAATAAGAATTAAAGAACTTGCACAACCAAAGAGTGAAGTTCGAAGACTTGCCTGATTGCTCAGCTACGATTAAATTCTAGCTTTAATTTACTTGCGTCGAAACGACCTAACATTAATAAGTCGGTCTCTCAATTAGCATGTGTAAACCAATATAAGTCTATACTTACAAGCATCTACTTATTATATAAGTTTATCACGTAATTCATGTAAGTCAATTACTATGACTGAGTCTATAAACAATTAACTCTGTCCTTGATTTAATAGTTTTAGAACACTTAGTTTCTATACATCAACATAGGTTTGAATATTTAGCATTTCAAATTAATCATGCTTTAAGAATATACTTTCAAATTTGAATCTTAGCATGCTCACCCTATTCAATTCAAAATCATATGTCTTTATGCCGACCATTCACATACTTTAAGCAATACACGTTCATGCTTCAAAATCGGTTACTAGAGTCATGTCATCACATAATAAGGCTAAACAATATTTAATATGCATGCTTGTGTATACTACACATATATACTTTAATCACGCAGTTCATGCTTCAAAAATTCATTTCTTATGAATACGTGCATATGCGAAATTCACGCTTTGACCAAACGAGGTCTATGTTAATATGCATATAGGTATAATGAACGTTAATACACATGCTCGCATGATCATAATATCATTTTCATGGTAATCGACGCTATTTAGTTTTCTCATTCTAAGTTTTCAAATCGAAAATCACATTAAGTCAACAAGATATCATAACACATGTTAAGTGCATTGTACTCATGACTCACATGCCTTAGAACCCATTTATATGCCACATATATGTTCTCAAATAGTCAGAATGTAAAAGACATTAAGTCTTGGTCAAGTTTGTTTTCAAAAGTCTTAAGTTTCTCATTTAAAAATCGTCCGAATCTTGCAATCACGTATGCTAGTGTGTGAACACACTTTAGACTCGTATTTCATGTCAATATAAACCACACTATTATGTTCATAAAAATCAGAATGTTCACGTGATACGTCCATGACAATGTTCACGTTTGAAATTACAAGTTTCCCTTTTTAAAACATATGGTCATGGCATATATGTGTAGCATCAAGGAATACCTACTTATACCATGTCATTGTACTAATATTTATAGTTTAATCATGTTCGCAAACTTGTTTCAATGGTATATCACATGTTAGTATATCACAGCAGCTTAACAGAAGCAGAAAGCAAAACTGGCCACAGGAACCTGCGCAGCTGCGCAGGCACCAGGTATAAACCCGACGCAGCTGCGCCGGTGTCCGGCCAATCCAAGAACAGGCTGTGGCGCAGCTGCGCCGCTGGCCAATACAATACTGGCGTAGCTGCTCTGGCTGTCGGCCAGACCAGAAGCTAAACTGCTTTGGCAGTTCTGCAAACCCAACTTAGAAAACAATTACAAAATTTGTTTTTATCATGACATATTGCAATTCTAACATATTAAGAAGTTTGTATAACACTTAGCATCATATCCCAAATCAAATATCAACTAATACATGGTTAATTCAAAGAATCAAAGATTAAGAATTTTATAGAAATTGAAATGGAGTTATACCTCTATAAATGAAAACTAAACTTGCTGCTATCTCTCACTCTCTCAATAAAATTGCTCTACTTACCAATATCTCAGCAATTGCAATATAGAAGGAAAAGAGTTTATTTATAGAGGATTCAATATACAGACAATGCTATTGTCTTCCAAATCAAACCAATGGAAGGAATGAGAATTTGATGGGTAATTAAGGTTTGGTAGAGTTGTTGAAAAACACTGTTATGCCCACTCCCCTCATGATCATATGCTACTCTTTGCTGAGATTGAGAAGAGAGAAAAGAGTAGGCTAGCCTCTTGAGTGTTCACGTGAGGAAAGGAATGGTCACTCATTATGGGACAATGCTACTAATCTCAGCCTTTGTAATTGTATATATATATATTATGTATACTTAACATAATACATACATACTTAGATTATATAATGTATATGCACATAGTATCTACTTAAGTTATATGTATTTATTCCATATACATTTAGATGGGTGATACTATGTTATCTCAATTAGCAATTAATAATGAATAGGTACACAACATATAATCCATGCACATTTTCCTTAATACCGAATGTAAAGTAATTGAGTATTATTATTACTCATTATTATAATCATTATAATATAATTATAATAACTCAATAAAATCATTATTAATTAATAATTGATCTTATTATATGACAATATGGTATACATGAATGTCCACATAGTGTCACATACCTTCAATTTATCTCATCTTACTATATAGTCCATACATGCAATATTCACCACATTAATGTCACATTGCATTATGCATAATATAGATAGCTACCATATAGTAAAGGTTTAGTATCGCATGCTTGTGTATAACAGTAAATCAAGTAAATATAATAATATTATATTATTAGTTCTCTTACTCATTAATTATTATTTGTTCATAATAATTATTAATCGACACATTATCAATTAATTATTCATAATCGCAATTAATCAATATGTTCAAATCCTACCACTATATTCAAATAAATTGAATATTTAATCATTAATAATCTTATCAATTCTCTGATATTAAAGTCTCAGGGCTAGTCCACTAATTTAAATAACTCATTAGTGACTTCCTTTAATCATTTCACAAATTCTCACCACTACCTAAGGTTTAAATAAACTCTCAAAACTAACTCGTTAAAATTAAATCACCTATTTAATAAATAAGGAGTTTAAAATTCATGGTCGTTACATCCCTCCCCCCTTACAAAAATTTCGTCCTCAGAATTGTAAAAATAAGGTTACCCAAATAAAAATGAATAATTCGCTCTTATTTTCTCTTCTAGCTCCCATGTAGCTTCTTCAACTGCGTGATTCCTCCAAATAATCTTAACAGAATGAATGATCTTATTCCTCAGCTTCTGTTCCTTCCTATCTAGTATCTGAACAGGAACTTCCTCGTATGATAAGTCTTTCTCGACTTGGATAGGTTCATAGGAGATAACGTGCTTGTAGTCTGGTTTATACGGTCGCAACACTGATACATGAAATACGTTGTGAATGTGCTCAAGTTCAGGAGGTAACGCCACCTTGTACGCCACTTCACCGACTCGCCTCAGAATCTCGAACGGTCCTATGAACCTAGGGCTCAACTTGCCCTTCTTCCCAAAATGAATCTTCCCCTTCTAGGGAGATACTTTCAGAAAAGCATAGCTTCCTAATTCAAATTCTTTCTTCTTGCGATGCAAATCTGCATACTTTTTCTGGCGATCTTGAGCCGCTACCAGTCGTGCTCTTATCACCTTGATAATCTCTACAGTCTGCTGTACCAATTCTAGTCCCAACAGTCGACGTTCTCCAACTTCGTCCCAACACAACGGTGTTCGACATTTTCTCCCATATAGCGCTTCGTACGGTGGCATTCCAATACTAGCGTGATAACTATTGTTGTACGCGAACTCTACTAATGGAAGGTGATCCTCCCAGCTACCCTTGAAGTCCATTACACAAGCTCGGAGCATGTCTTCAAGTGTTTGAATTGTTCTCTCGCTTTTCCCATTGGTCTGCGGATGATACGCGGTACTCATTCGTAATTGGGTCCCTAATCTCTCTTGAAGACTCTTCCAGAAATTTGACGTGAAACGCGGATCTCTATCAGATACAATAGATACCGGCACCCCATGTCTCGAGATAATTTCCTTGACATATAATCTAGCTAGCTGGTCCAAACTATACTTAATCTTAATCGATAAAAAGTGAGCTGACTTCGTAAGACGATCTACAATTACTCATATGGCGTCGTGCCCTTTCTGCGTTGTTGGAAGTCCTACCACAAAGTCCATCGTGATGCTTCCATTGCCATTCTGGAATCTCTAACGGTTGTAATAACCCGCTTGGTCGTTGGTGCTCTGCCTTGACTCTCTGACAAGTTAAACTCCTACTTACGCATTCTGCAACCTCCCTCTTCATGTTTGGCCACCAAAAGTGATGACGCAAGTCTTGGTACATCTTCGTGCTTCCTGGGTGTATCGAGTATCTCGTATTGTGTGCTTCTAGCAAACTTTATTCCCTTAATTCCGGTACTAATGGTACCCAAATTCATCCTTCAAACCTTAGCAGTTCAGTGCTATCAATCTTGAATTTCAAATCATCACCTTCAACAATCCGCTTCTTGATAATATCACAATCTTCGTCCTTCTCTTGTGCCTCCTTAACCTTATCTAATAAAGTCAGGCTCGCTGTCAATGAAAATAATTTCTCGTTGGTCTCCATCGGATACTTAACCTTCAAATCTAGTCGTTCGAATTCTTTCATTAATTCTTCTTGAACGATTAACTTCGATAACTTCTCTCTGCCTTTTCTGCTCAAGGCATCTGCCACTATATTTGCTTTGCCTGGATGGTACAGAATCTCACAATCATAATCTTTGATCAATTCTAGCCATCGGCGCTGCCTCATGTTTAGCTCCTTCTACGTGAAGATATACTTCAGACTCTTGTGATCCGTGTATATTTCACATTTCTCGCCATATAAATAATGCCTCCAAATCTTCAAGGCAAAAACTATCGCTACTAATTCCAGGTCATGAGTCGGATAACCCTTCTCATAATCTTTCAGCTGACGTGAAGCGTATGCAATGACCCTGTCGTGTTGCATTAGTACACAGCCAAGACCCTTGTGTGACGTATCGTTATACACTACAAACCCTCCTGTGTTATCTGGTAAAGCTAACACAGGTGCTTGACTAAGCCTCTTCTTCAACTCTAGGAAACTCTCCTCATATTTCTCCGTCCAAACAAACTTTACCTTCTTTCTTGTAAGATTGGTCAATGGTGATGCTAATTTCAAAAAATCCTGGATGAATCTCCGATAGTAACCCGCTAATCCTAAGAAACTCCTGATTTTTGTCGGCGTCTTCGGCTGCTCCCAATTGATAATCGCTTCTATCTTTGCTGGATCCACCGAAACACCATTCTTGTCGATAACGTGCCCCAAAACTTGCACTCTCTGCAACCAAAACTCACACTTGGAGAATTTTACAAACAGCTTCTCTCTCCTTAATGTCTCCAACACTATTCGAAGATGCTCGGCGTGCTCTTCCTCCGTCTCTAAATACACCAGAATGTCATCGATGAACACGACAACAAACGTATTCAAATATTGTTTGAACACTCTGTTCATCAAGTCCATAAATGCTGCCGGCGCGTTCGTTAATCCGAATGACATTACCAAAAACTCAAAGTGTCCATACCGAGTTCTGAATGCCGTCTTTGGAATATCTTCCGACCTCACCATCAGTTGATGATAGCCGGTCCTCAAGTTAATCTTTGAAAAGTACTTCGCCCCCTTCAACTGATCAAATAAATCGTCGATCCTAGGCAATGGGTACTTGTTCTTAATTGTGACCTTGTTCAACTCACGGTAGTCGATACAAAGTCTGAGCGATCCATCTTTCTTCTTCACGAATAATACTGGCGCTCCCCACGGTGATACGCTCGGTCGAATGTATCCCTTATCCAACAACTCTTGTAATTGAGCCATCAGTTCCTTCATCTCTACCGGTGCCATACGATACGACGCTTTGTATACCGGTGCTGTCCCCGGTGCCGTCCCCGGTGCCAAATCAATAACAAACTCAATTTCTCTATCCAGTGGCAATCCCAGAATCTCGTCTGGGAAGACATCAGCGAATTCCCTTACAATAGGTATTTGACCCAGTTCACCCTCGACTCGTCGAGTATCAACCACGTGAGCCAAATAACCTACACAACCCTTCCTAAGCAATCTTTGCGCTTGCATCATCGTCAGACAATGAGATTGTCTCGGCGATTTATTACCATAAAATACCACCTTCGACTTATTCAGAGTCTTAAGGTGTACGCACTTCTTCTTACAATCGATAACTGCTCCGTGATTCGATAACCAATCCGTTCCAAGGATTACATCAAACTCCCCCAAATGAATCGGTATCAAATCCACTCTGAGCTTAAATCCTCGCAATTCGGTATAACAGTTCCTATGAATGTATTCTACGAGAATAATTTCCTTGTTCGCTACTTCTACATTCATAGGGTGTTCTGATCTTTCACGGGGTAAGTCTAATCGTTTAACAAATACTTCGAAAACAAAAGTGCAGGTAGCACCCGAATCAAATAACATATAAGCATCAATATCATTAATCGGGATGATACCTGACACCACGTCCTTAGACTCCACCGCATCCTGAACGGTCATGTTGAACGTGCGTGCCGTTGGTCTGTTGGCTTGACTGGCTGGCCCTCCGATGCTCAGTCCGTTGTTGTTATTGTTGTTGTTGCGATTACCGCTAGCTGCATCGCCTTTTCTCTTCGGGCAGTCCTTAATTTAATGGTCTAGGGCTCCACACGAGAAACACCCTCCTTTTTGCTTGTTCGGACACTGAGGAGCCATGTGCCCCGGTTGTCCACAACGATAACAAGTGCTCTTTCCCTTCAAACATTCCCTGAAGTGGTTCCTCCCACAGTTTTTGCACTTTACACTTTTCTTGGCCTCTCCCCTGGACTTGTTACCTCCAGAGGATTGGCTCTCTATCCATTTACGCTTGTTGGGGTTGCTGCCTCCGCTGCTTCCCCCTTTTTGACCCTCCTGACCGGTCTTCTTTTCTTGTTTGAATCGAGCGATGGCTTCATTGCCTCCTTCGGCAATGATAGCCCTTTCCAGTAGATCAGAGTAAGTCTTAATCTTTAATACAGCGACTTCTTTCTGCACCCAAGGTTTCAGTCCTAATTCGAACCATCTTGCCTTCCTAGCCTCCGTGTCCACTTGGTGTGATGCGAATCGGGCCAACTCATTAAATCTTGTCGCGTACTCTGCCACAGACATACTACCTTATTTCAGTTCTAGAAACTTAACTTCCATATCCTGTTGCGTATTCTCCGAGAAGTAATTCTCGAGAAATAGCTCCTTAAATTTGTCCCAAGGAATAACTCCTTCGCCTGCTCGTCCCTTATTGGCCTTCCACCAATAGTTAGCCTCGCCCTTCATCATGAAAGTGGCAAAACTCGTCTTCTGTGCTTCGGCCACTCGTGCGACCTCAAACACTTTCTCTATCTCTTCTATCCAGGTTTGGGCTTCGATTGGGTCCAAGGTTCCCCGAAACTCCGGTGGTCGTACCAATTTAAAATCTTTGAAACTAGCCAAGTGATGTCCTGGCTGCCCTGCTGCTGGCTGGGGTCTATTCTGCATTGCCTCAGTTAACAAGTTAACGAAGTTTTGCATAGGGTCGATATTTTCCCCTCCGCCATTATTAACGGATCCTTCCTCCCTCTGGTTCTACAGTAGTCTCCTAGGCTGCATGATCCTGAGGAAAGGAAGAAAACATTAGACTTTATGTGATATGCTATTTATGTTAGCATTAAGAAGTTTAGGATGTCTATCAATCATAGCTGATTTAAATAAACAACTTCAGTATCACAATAAGACTCGATGGATATCCTCAACCCATCACTTACATACTCTACTTGAGTTTTCTACTAAGGTTATAACTTAGGTTTCACATTACTAACGTTTATAACCTAAGGCTCTGATACCAACCTGTGACAACCCCGAATCCGGGTCCTCTGACCCCGGTCCGGTCGTCACGAAACAATACTAAACATCCACCTTTAAACAACATACGATAACTAAAATGCGGAATATAATAAACGTACGTCGTTCATTCAAAAGGTGTTACTAGTCCCAAGATTCAATAACCTAAATACAAACATACAAATATTACCCTAGAATAGCCATTAAGGTTCATATTACATAACAACAATTTAATTAAACATAAAGATAAAGTCCGCTCCTTGCAAATTAATCCTACATCTTCCCTTTACCCTTGTCCTTCTCTAAAGTCTCGGGCTTAACTGCAATATAAGTCAAGTAGACTTTTGAACTATAAAACTCCAACAGAATAAATAGCTAATTGACCCTTTGGTTACTGGCTACAGAATAAGTACTTGAGGGGATCAGCCTCGCGTGCGCTATGTATATGCATAACATTCAACTCTGCTATTTGTATCTTTATACTAGATACTTGGGGTACTCCCCTATATATAAGGGGTGTTCTTTTCAGTCTAAGAATCCATACCATCAATTGGTTTGGATAGCTTTTATAAAATTTCATATACTTGTCTGACCGAACAAAGGTTCAGACTCTATCTAACACAGCTCAAGAATTATTGAACTTTACAAAATGTACAAGTCCAAGACTGTACGAACTCAAATGCACTAAGTGCGAATATGAATAATATCGATGTGGAATAATTGTAAAGTAATTAAACGACCTAATAGCATGCTTGGAAATAAAGTTCAAGCTTTAAGTAATTAACTGTCAATACGATAATAACCTGCTCAATACAATATGAGAAGGATAGGAACTTGCACAATAAAGAGTGTAAGGGAACTTGCATTCAAATCAAGTGAAGTTAAGAAACTCGCTTACACGATTCATTGAATAAGGTAGTGCAAGAATTTATACTTGCACAAATAAGAATTAAAGAACTTGCACAATCAAAGAGTGAAGTTCGAAGACTTTCTTGATTGCTCAGCTACGATTAAATTCTAGCTTTAATTTACTTGCGTCGAAATGACCTAACATTAATAAGTCGGTCTCTCAATTAGCATGTGTAAACCAATATAAGTCTATACTTACAAGCATCTACTTATTATATAAGTTTATCACGTAATTCATGTAAGTCAATTACTATGACTGAGTCTATAAACAATTAACTCTGTCCTTGATTTAATAGTTTTAGAACACTTAGTTTCTATACATCAACATAGGTTTGAATATTTAGCATTTCAAATTAATCATGCTTTAAGAATATACTTTCAAATTTGAATCCTAGCATGCTTACCCTATTCAATTCAAAATCATATGTCTTTATGCCGACCATTCACATACTTTAAGCAATACACGTTCAAACTTCAAAATCGGCTACTAGAGTCATGTCATCACATAACAAGGCTAAACAATATTTAATATGCATGCTTGAGT
The DNA here is from genome assembly GCA_020205555.1 of Panax stipuleanatus. Taxonomy (NCBI): domain Eukaryota; kingdom Viridiplantae; phylum Streptophyta; class Magnoliopsida; order Apiales; family Araliaceae; genus Panax; species Panax stipuleanatus. The sequence continues at coordinate 116,332,815 of CM035118.1, read as the reverse complement.
ATACTACACATATATACTTTAATCACGCAGTTCATGCTTCAGAAATTCATTTCTTATGAATACGTGCATATGCAAAATTCACGCTTTGACCAAACGAGGTCTATGTTAATATGCATATAGGTATAATGAACGTTAATACACATGCTCGCATGATCATAATATCATTTTCATGGTAATCGACGCTATTTAGTTTTCTCATTCTAAGTTTTCACATCGGAAATCACATTAAGTCAACAAGATATCATAACACATGTTAAGTGCATTGTAGTCATGACTCACATGCCTTAGAACCCATTTATATGCCATATATATGTTCTCAAATAGTCAAAATCTAAAAGACATTAAGTCTTAGTCACGTTTGTTTTCAAAAGTCTTAAGTTTCTCATTTTAAAATCGTCCGAATCTTGCAATCACGTATGCTAGTGTGTGAACACACTTTAGACTCGTATTTCATGTCAATATAAACCACACTATCATGTTCATAAAAATCAGAATGTTCACGTGATACGTCCATGACAATGTTCACATTTGAAATTATAATTTTCCCTTTTTAAAATATATGGTCATGGCATATATGTGTAGCAGCAAGGAATACCTACTTATACCATATCATTGTACTAATATTTATAGTTTAATCATGTTCATATACTTGTTTCAATGGTATATCACATGTTAGTATATCACAGCAGCTTAACAGAAGCAGAAAGCAAAACTGGCCACAGGAACCTGCGCAGCTGCGCAGGCACCAGGTATAAACCCGACGCAGCTGCGCCGGTGTCCGGCCAATCCAAGAACAGGCTGTGGCGCAGCTGCGCCGCTGGCCAATACAATACTGGCGTAGCTGCTCTGGCTGTCGGCCAGACCAGAAGCTAAACTGCTTTGGCAGTTCTGCAAACCCAACTTAGAAAACAATTACAAAATTTGTTTTTATCATGACATATTGCAATTCTAACATATTAAGAAGTTTGTATAACACTTAGCATCATATCCCAAATCAAATATCAACTAATACATGGTTAATTCAAAGAATCAAAGATTAAGAATTTTATAGAAATTGAAATGGAGTTATACCTCTATAAATGAAAACTAAACTTGCTGCTATCTCTCACTCTCTCAATAAAATTGCTCTACTTACCAATATCTCAGCAATTGCAATATAGAAGGAAAAGAGTTTATTTATAGAGGATTCAATATACAGACAATGCTATTGTCTTCCAAATCAAACCAATGGAAGGAATGAGAATTTGATGGGTAATTAAGGTTTGGTAGAGTTGTTGAAAAACACTGTTATGCCCACTCCCCTCATGATCATATGCTACTCTTTGCTGAGATTGAGAAGAGAGAAAAGAGTAGGCTAGCCTCTTGAGTGTTCACGTGAGGAAAGGAATGGTCACTCATTATGGGACAATGCTACTAATCTCAGCCTTTGTAATTGTATATATATATATTATGTATACTTAACATAATACATACATACTTAGATTATATAATGTATATGCACATAGTATCTACTTAAGTTATATGTATTTATTCCATATACATTTAGATGGGTGATACTATGTTATCTCAATTAGCAATTAATAATGAATAGGTACACAACATATAATCCATGCACATTTTCCTTAATACCGAATGTAAAGTAATTGAGTATTATTATTACTCATTATTATAATCATTATAATATAATTATAATAACTCAATAAAATCATTATTAATTAATAATTGATCTTATTATATGACAATATGGTATACATGAATGTCCACATAGTGTCACATACCTTCAATTTATCTCATCTTACTATATAGTCCATACATGCAATATTCACCACATTAATGTCACATTGCATTATGCATAATATAGATAGCTACCATATAGTAAAGGTTTAGTATCGCATGCTTGTGTATAACAGTAAATCAAGTAAATATAATAATATTATATTATTAGTTCTCTTACTCATTAATTATTATTTGTTCATAATAATTATTAATCGACACATTATCAATTAATTATTCATAATCGCAATTAATCAATATGTTCAAATCCTACCACTATATTCAAATAAATTGAATATTTAATCATTAATAATCTTATCAATTCTCTGATATTAAAGTCTCAGGGCTAGTCCACTAATTTAAATAACTCATTAGTGACTTCCTTTAATCATTTCACAAATTCTCACCACTACCTAAGGTTTAAATAAACTCTCAAAACTAACTCGTTAAAATTAAATCACCTATTTAATAAATAAGGAGTTTAAAATTCATGGTCGTTACATCCCTCCCCCCTTACAAAAATTTCGTCCTCAGAATTGTAAAAATAAGGTTACCCAAATAAAAATGAATAATTCGCTCTTATTTTCTCTTCTAGCTCCCATGTAGCTTCTTCAACTGCGTGATTCCTCCAAATAATCTTAACAGAATGAATGATCTTATTCCTCAGCTTCTGTTCCTTCCTATCTAGTATCTGAACAGGAACTTCCTCGTATGATAAGTCTTTCTCGACTTGGATAGGTTCATAGGAGATAACGTGCTTGTAGTCTGGTTTATACGGTCGCAACACTGATACATGAAATACGTTGTGAATGTGCTCAAGTTCAGGAGGTAACGCCACCTTGTACGCCACTTCACCGACTCGCCTCAGAATCTCGAACGGTCCTATGAACCTAGGGCTCAACTTGCCCTTCTTCCCAAAATGAATCTTCCCCTTCTAGGGAGATACTTTCAGAAAAGCATAGCTTCCTAATTCAAATTCTTTCTTCTTGCGATGCAAATCTGCATACTTTTTCTGGCGATCTTGAGCCGCTACCAGTCGTGCTCTTATCACCTTGATAATCTCTACAGTCTGCTGTACCAATTCTAGTCCCAACAGTCGACGTTCTCCAACTTCGTCCCAACACAACGGTGTTCGACATTTTCTCCCATATAGCGCTTCGTACGGTGGCATTCCAATACTAGCGTGATAACTATTGTTGTACGCGAACTCTACTAATGGAAGGTGATCCTCCCAGCTACCCTTGAAGTCCATTACACAAGCTCGGAGCATGTCTTCAAGTGTTTGAATTGTTCTCTCGCTTTTCCCATTGGTCTGCGGATGATACGCGGTACTCATTCGTAATTGGGTCCCTAATCTCTCTTGAAGACTCTTCCAGAAATTTGACGTGAAACGCGGATCTCTATCAGATACAATAGATACCGGCACCCCATGTCTCGAGATAATTTCCTTGACATATAATCTAGCTAGCTGGTCCAAACTATACTTAATCTTAATCGATAAAAAGTGAGCTGACTTCGTAAGACGATCTACAATTACTCATATGGCGTCGTGCCCTTTCTGCGTTGTTGGAAGTCCTACCACAAAGTCCATCGTGATGCTTCCATTGCCATTCTGGAATCTCTAACGGTTGTAATAACCCGCTTGGTCGTTGGTGCTCTGCCTTGACTCTCTGACAAGTTAAACTCCTACTTACGCATTCTGCAACCTCCCTCTTCATGTTTGGCCACCAAAAGTGATGACGCAAGTCTTGGTACATCTTCGTGCTTCCTGGGTGTATCGAGTATCTCGTATTGTGTGCTTCTAGCAAACTTTATTCCCTTAATTCCGGTACTAATGGTACCCAAATTCATCCTTCAAACCTTAGCAGTTCAGTGCTATCAATCTTGAATTTCAAATCATCACCTTCAACAATCCGCTTCTTGATAATATCACAATCTTCGTCCTTCTCTTGTGCCTCCTTAACCTTATCTAATAAAGTCAGGCTCGCTGTCAATGAAAATAATTTCTCGTTGGTCTCCATCGGATACTTAACCTTCAAATCTAGTCGTTCGAATTCTTTCATTAATTCTTCTTGAACGATTAACTTCGATAACTTCTCTCTGCCTTTTCTGCTCAAGGCATCTGCCACTATATTTGCTTTGCCTGGATGGTACAGAATCTCACAATCATAATCTTTGATCAATTCTAGCCATCGGCGCTGCCTCATGTTTAGCTCCTTCTACGTGAAGATATACTTCAGACTCTTGTGATCCGTGTATATTTCACATTTCTCGCCATATAAATAATGCCTCCAAATCTTCAAGGCAAAAACTATCGCTACTAATTCCAGGTCATGAGTCGGATAACCCTTCTCATAATCTTTCAGCTGACGTGAAGCGTATGCAATGACCCTGTCGTGTTGCATTAGTACACAGCCAAGACCCTTGTGTGACGTATCGTTATACACTACAAACCCTCCTGTGTTATCTGGTAAAGCTAACACAGGTGCTTGACTAAGCCTCTTCTTCAACTCTAGGAAACTCTCCTCATATTTCTCCGTCCAAACAAACTTTACCTTCTTTCTTGTAAGATTGGTCAATGGTGATGCTAATTTCAAAAAATCCTGGATGAATCTCCGATAGTAACCCGCTAATCCTAAGAAACTCCTGATTTTTGTCGGCGTCTTCGGCTGCTCCCAATTGATAATCGCTTCTATCTTTGCTGGATCCACCGAAACACCATTCTTGTCGATAACGTGCCCCAAAACTTGCACTCTCTGCAACCAAAACTCACACTTGGAGAATTTTACAAACAGCTTCTCTCTCCTTAATGTCTCCAACACTATTCGAAGATGCTCGGCGTGCTCTTCCTCCGTCTCTAAATACACCAGAATGTCATCGATGAACACGACAACAAACGTATTCAAATATTGTTTGAACACTCTGTTCATCAAGTCCATAAATGCTGCCGGCGCGTTCGTTAATCCGAATGACATTACCAAAAACTCAAAGTGTCCATACCGAGTTCTGAATGCCGTCTTTGGAATATCTTCCGACCTCACCATCAGTTGATGATAGCCGGTCCTCAAGTTAATCTTTGAAAAGTACTTCGCCCCCTTCAACTGATCAAATAAATCGTCGATCCTAGGCAATGGGTACTTGTTCTTAATTGTGACCTTGTTCAACTCACGGTAGTCGATACAAAGTCTGAGCGATCCATCTTTCTTCTTCACGAATAATACTGGCGCTCCCCACGGTGATACGCTCGGTCGAATGTATCCCTTATCCAACAACTCTTGTAATTGAGCCATCAGTTCCTTCATCTCTACCGGTGCCATACGATACGACGCTTTGTATACCGGTGCTGTCCCCGGTGCCGTCCCCGGTGCCAAATCAATAACAAACTCAATTTCTCTATCCAGTGGCAATCCCAGAATCTCGTCTGGGAAGACATCAGCGAATTCCCTTACAATAGGTATTTGACCCAGTTCACCCTCGACTCGTCGAGTATCAACCACGTGAGCCAAATAACCTACACAACCCTTCCTAAGCAATCTTTGCGCTTGCATCATCGTCAGACAATGAGATTGTCTCGGCGATTTATTACCATAAAATACCACCTTCGACTTATTCAGAGTCTTAAGGTGTACGCACTTCTTCTTACAATCGATAACTGCTCCGTGATTCGATAACCAATCCGTTCCAAGGATTACATCAAACTCCCCCAAATGAATCGGTATCAAATCCACTCTGAGCTTAAATCCTCGCAATTCGGTATAACAGTTCCTATGAATGTATTCTACGAGAATAATTTCCTTGTTCGCTACTTCTACATTCATAGGGTGTTCTGATCTTTCACGGGGTAAGTCTAATCGTTTAACAAATACTTCGAAAACAAAAGTGCAGGTAGCACCCGAATCAAATAACATATAAGCATCAATATCATTAATCGGGATGATACCTGACACCACGTCCTTAGACTCCACCGCATCCTGAACGGTCATGTTGAACGTGCGTGCCGTTGGTCTGTTGGCTTGACTGGCTGGCCCTCCGATGCTCAGTCCGTTGTTGTTATTGTTGTTGTTGCGATTACCGCTAGCTGCATCGCCTTTTCTCTTCGGGCAGTCCTTAATTTAATGGTCTAGGGCTCCACACGAGAAACACCCTCCTTTTTGCTTGTTCGGACACTGAGGAGCCATGTGCCCCGGTTGTCCACAACGATAACAAGTGCTCTTTCCCTTCAAACATTCCCTGAAGTGGTTCCTCCCACAGTTTTTGCACTTTACACTTTTCTTGGCCTCTCCCCTGGACTTGTTACCTCCAGAGGATTGGCTCTCTATCCATTTACGCTTGTTGGGGTTGCTGCCTCCGCTGCTTCCCCCTTTTTGACCCTCCTGACCGGTCTTCTTTTCTTGTTTGAATCGAGCGATGGCTTCATTGCCTCCTTCGGCAATGATAGCCCTTTCCAGTAGATCAGAGTAAGTCTTAATCTTTAATACAGCGACTTCTTTCTGCACCCAAGGTTTCAGTCCTAATTCGAACCATCTTGCCTTCCTAGCCTCCGTGTCCACTTGGTGTGATGCGAATCGGGCCAACTCATTAAATCTTGTCGCGTACTCTGCCACAGACATACTACCTTATTTCAGTTCTAGAAACTTAACTTCCATATCCTGTTGCGTATTCTCCGAGAAGTAATTCTCGAGAAATAGCTCCTTAAATTTGTCCCAAGGAATAACTCCTTCGCCTGCTCGTCCCTTATTGGCCTTCCACCAATAGTTAGCCTCGCCCTTCATCATGAAAGTGGCAAAACTCGTCTTCTGTGCTTCGGCCACTCGTGCGACCTCAAACACTTTCTCTATCTCTTCTATCCAGGTTTGGGCTTCGATTGGGTCCAAGGTTCCCCGAAACTCCGGTGGTCGTACCAATTTAAAATCTTTGAAACTAGCCAAGTGATGTCCTGGCTGCCCTGCTGCTGGCTGGGGTCTATTCTGCATTGCCTCAGTTAACAAGTTAACGAAGTTTTGCATAGGGTCGATATTTTCCCCTCCGCCATTATTAACGGATCCTTCCTCCCTCTGGTTCTACAGTAGTCTCCTAGGCTGCATGATCCTGAGGAAAGGAAGAAAACATTAGACTTTATGTGATATGCTATTTATGTTAGCATTAAGAAGTTTAGGATGTCTATCAATCATAGCTGATTTAAATAAACAACTTCAGTATCACAATAAGACTCGATGGATATCCTCAACCCATCACTTACATACTCTACTTGAGTTTTCTACTAAGGTTATAACTTAGGTTTCACATTACTAACGTTTATAACCTAAGGCTCTGATACCAACCTGTGACAACCCCGAATCCGGGTCCTCTGACCCCGGTCCGGTCGTCACGAAACAATACTAAACATCCACCTTTAAACAACATACGATAACTAAAATGCGGAATATAATAAACGTACGTCGTTCATTCAAAAGGTGTTACTAGTCCCAAGATTCAATAACCTAAATACAAACATACAAATATTACCCTAGAATAGCCATTAAGGTTCATATTACATAACAACAATTTAATTAAACATAAAGATAAAGTCCGCTCCTTGCAAATTAATCCTACATCTTCCCTTTACCCTTGTCCTTCTCTAAAGTCTCGGGCTTAACTGCAATATAAGTCAAGTAGACTTTTGAACTATAAAACTCCAACAGAATAAATAGCTAATTGACCCTTTGGTTACTGGCTACAGAATAAGTACTTGAGGGGATCAGCCTCGCGTGCGCTATGTATATGCATAACATTCAACTCTGCTATTTGTATCTTTATACTAGATACTTGGGGTACTCCCCTATATATAAGGGGTGTTCTTTTCAGTCTAAGAATCCATACCATCAATTGGTTTGGATAGCTTTTATAAAATTTCATATACTTGTCTGACCGAACAAAGGTTCAGACTCTATCTAACACAGCTCAAGAATTATTGAACTTTACAAAATGTACAAGTCCAAGACTGTACGAACTCAAATGCACTAAGTGCGAATATGAATAATATCGATGTGGAATAATTGTAAAGTAATTAAACGACCTAATAGCATGCTTGGAAATAAAGTTCAAGCTTTAAGTAATTAACTGTCAATACGATAATAACCTGCTCAATACAATATGAGAAGGATAGGAACTTGCACAATAAAGAGTGTAAGGGAACTTGCATTCAAATCAAGTGAAGTTAAGAAACTCGCTTACACGATTCATTGAATAAGGTAGTGCAAGAATTTATACTTGCACAAATAAGAATTAAAGAACTTGCACAATCAAAGAGTGAAGTTCGAAGACTTTCTTGATTGCTCAGCTACGATTAAATTCTAGCTTTAATTTACTTGCGTCGAAATGACCTAACATTAATAAGTCGGTCTCTCAATTAGCATGTGTAAACCAATATAAGTCTATACTTACAAGCATCTACTTATTATATAAGTTTATCACGTAATTCATGTAAGTCAATTACTATGACTGAGTCTATAAACAATTAACTCTGTCCTTGATTTAATAGTTTTAGAACACTTAGTTTCTATACATCAACATAGGTTTGAATATTTAGCATTTCAAATTAATCATGCTTTAAGAATATACTTTCAAATTTGAATCCTAGCATGCTTACCCTATTCAATTCAAAATCATATGTCTTTATGCCGACCATTCACATACTTTAAGCAATACACGTTCAAACTTCAAAATCGGCTACTAGAGTCATGTCATCACATAACAAGGCTAAACAATATTTAATATGCATGCTTGAGTATACTACACATATATACTTTAATCACGCAGTTCATGCTTCAGAAATTCATTTCTTATGAATACGTGCATATGCAAAATTCACGCTTTGACCAAACGAGGTCTATGTTAATATGCATATAGGTATAATGAACGTTAATACACATGCTCGCATGATCATAATATCATTTTCATGGTAATCGACGCTATTTAGTTTTCTCATTCTAAGTTTTCACATCGGAAATCACATTAAGTCAACAAGATATCATAACACATGTTAAGTGCATTGTAGTCATGACTCACATGCCTTAGAACCCATTTATATGCCATATATATGTTCTCAAATAGTCAAAATCTAAAAGACATTAAGTCTTAGTCACGTTTGTTTTCAAAAGTCTTAAGTTTCTCATTTTAAAATCGTCCGAATCTTGCAATCACGTATGCTAGTGTGTGAACACACTTTAGACTCGTATTTCATGTCAATATAAACCACACTATCATGTTCATAAAAATCAGAATGTTCACGTGATACGTCCATGACAATGTTCACATTTGAAATTATAATTTTCCCTTTTTAAAATATATGGTCATGGCATATATGTGTAGCAGCAAGGAATACCTACTTATACCATATCATTGTACTAATATTTATAGTTTAATCATGTTCATATACTTGTTTCAATGGTATATCACATGTTAGTATATCACAGCAGCTTAACAGAAGCAGAAAGCAAAACTGGCCACAGGAACCTGCGCAGCTGCGCAGGCACCAGGTATAAACCCTGCGCAGCTGCGCCGATGTCAGGCCAATCCAAGAACGGGCTGTGGTGCAGCTACGCAGGCTGTCGGCCAGACAAGAAGCTAAACTGCTTTGGCAGTTTTGCAAACCCAACTTAGAAAAAAATTACGAAATTTGTTTCTATCATGACATATTGCAATTCTAACATATTAAGAAGTTTGTATAACACTTAGCATCATATCCCAAATCAAATATCAACTAATACATGCTTAATTCAAAGAATCAAAGATTAAGAATTTTATAGAAATTGAAATAGAGTTATACCTCTATAAATGAAAACTAAACTTACTGTTATCTCTTACTCTCTCAATAAAATTGCTCTACTTACCAATATCTCAGCACTTGCAATATAGAAGGAGAAGAGTTTATTTATAGAGGATTCAATATACAGGCAATGCTATTGTCTTCCAAATCAAACCAATGGAAGGAATGAAAATTTGATGGGCAATTAAGGTTTGGTAGAGTTGTTGAAAAACACTGTTATGCCCACTCCCCTCATGATCATATGCTACTCTTTGCTGAGATTGAGAAGAGAGAAAAGAGTAGGCTAGCCTCTTGAGTGTTCACGTGAGGAAGGGAATGGTCACTCATTATGGGACAATTCTACTAATCTCAGCCTTTGTAATTGTATATATATATTATGTATGCTTAACATAATACATACATACTTAGATTATATAATGTATATGCACATAGGATCTACTTAAGTTATATGTATTTATTCCATATACATTTAGATGGGTGATTCTATGTTATCTCAATTAGCAATTAATAATGAATAGGTACACAACATATAATCCATGCACATTTTCCTTAATACCGAATGTAAAGTAATTGGGTATTATTATTACTCATTATTATAATCATTATAATATAATTATAATAACTCAATAAAATCATTATTAATTAATAATTGATCTTATTATATGACAATATGGTATACATGAATGTCCACATAGTGTCACATACCTTCAATTTATCTCATCTTACTATATAGTCCATACATGCAATATTCACCACATTAATGTCACATTGCATTATGCATAATATAGATAGCTACCATATAGTAAAGGTTTAGTATCGCATGCTTGTGTATAACAGTAAATCAAGTAAATATAATAATATTATATCATTAGTTCTCTTACTCATTAATTATTATTTGTTCATAATAATTATTAATCGACACATTATCAATTAATTATTCATAATCGCAATTAATCAATATGTTCAAATCCTACCACTATATTCAAATAAATTGAATATTTAATCATTAATAATCTTATCAATTCTCTGATATTAAAGTCTCAGGGCTAGTCCACTAATTTAAATAACTCATTAGTGACTTCCTTTAATCATTTCACAAATTCTCACCACTACCTAAGGTTTAAATAAACTCTCAAAACTAACTCGTTAAAATTAAATCACATATTTAATAAATAAGGAGTTTAAAATTCATGGTCGTTACACATAGTGTTACGTTCAATAGCTCAATCGAACATGTTCGCGAAGCATGTGGTTCAGTTCATCTTTGTTCGCCAACAATTCGAGTTCGGTTCGATAAGTTTGAGTTCAGTTCAAAAAGTTCGAGATCGGTTCGAGTAGTTCGATTTCTTACATGTTTAAATTGTTTCTAAAATTCTGAATATAAATAATTGATTATTTCATATTAAATTTTAAAGTTTGTCTTGCCGACGTCGGTGAAAAAATCCGCAGGTCGGGTCACAACTCGGATCTTTCCCTCTTCCTAAGTTATGTCTAACCTTATTCTTTTTATTGTAAAAAAAAGGTTTTGAAGGATTTTTTAGGAAAAAGCCAACATGTATCATGTCGACGATTTGAATGTTTTACAGAGTCGCCAGTTGGTAGATTTGAAATGGTTGTACCAACTCAACCGAGTTTTATTTGAAAAGAGGTCCAATTTGCTGGACACTGACGAAACTTGATCTTTAAAATTGAAGTTTTGAGTTCGGGGGCTTGGTTAAGTGTGGGAAAGGTGTTAGGCACCCCACAACTCCTGTGAAAACACGGTACCGCATCTTTTCAATAATTCCCTTTTAATCTGCAATGTGTGTGTGGATGCTGGAAGAAATTGGGCCTATTTGGTAGAAAGTATTGTTACTGTTTCGTTGAACCTATATACAAAAAGTTTGATTTGATTTGCAAAAATCCTTTTTAAGACAAGATATTGAAGTGATGTTTTAAAAGCATGTTTTCAAACCCTTATGCTCGCATAGGAATTGAAATAGTTTAATACTTCCATATTTTATCTTTTTAGCCTTAGGGCTCAGTTGAATGGTGATTTGTCGGGCTGCAAAGCATCCTCGACCACAACATATACAAGTGTCGGTCTTCTCATGGGTATGACAGCCATCAGAGTGACTTTGATATGACAAACCATAGTTCCACTATGTTGAGACCTTAAATCCAGATTACCTTTTGAAGGTCTTTTGTATGAACATTTTTTACAGAAAAACTAGCAGAGTACATTCGTAAAGTGGAGTTTGTCCATCTTGGGAATCAGATTCTGATCAATTGGATCATGAATCTCACAATTCTTAGGCTCACATAGGGAAGCCAATAAACCTGCACAGCTCAAATTTGTACAGAAGATAGATATATACATCTAAACGCTGCAATGACCAAGGATTTATCAGTCAAATCCTGGCTTGCGCGTATCCAAAGCGTCTCGTTCCCACTAAATAGCGATTTAAGGGTCGCGAGGTTGCTTTCCGAAGAAATAAAACTAGAAAGAAAGCTAAATTTAGATAAATCTCAGTCATTCTAGCTTTCCGATTCCGTCTGGACCTATTTGGAACCGTTTGAAAGGTAAAGTTGGTGAGATTTAAAGAAATCTAGTGCCAAAAGAGATATCAGTGCCGATTCATATCAAATGAATATTTAAAGCTGCAGCAAATTAATCACAATGAAATATCAGATATATATATATATAATTATATATATACGAAAGCTGTAAAGGGCGATGGATTCTGTACCATGTATTTCTTGGCGACTTAGAATAAGTGGGTTGTGTATTGAACCTATTTTGGGGGCGTCACAAATGGTATCAGAGCTTACAGATATGGTCGCTGGCGGAGATCTGAGTCTAGAACTAGGAGGGGAGAGACGAGTAATATACTTCGCTAGTGTGTGACTTACCTAAGCTGAATTTTCTTACTTAATAAATTGATAAATTGTGACATGTCAATTAACCTTTATTTTGAAGCTGTATTCTAGAATGAGCAATGGAGAAATCATGATATAGAAGAAATGACCGGAAAGATAGAATCTGGAATAAAAGCAAGGTATCCTCACCTCTTCGAATTACCAGGTACGTAAATTTCGAGGACGAGATTTTACAAGGAGGGGAGATTGTAAGACCCCGAATTTTATAAAATAGAAGTATTTAATTTTCTTATAATTATTATGGTTAAATTGATAAAAGGTTAAAGTTAAGAGTGATATATGCAAATTTTACAAAGTAAGCAAGTGGTTATAAAATACTCGTTGTGGCAGGGAATATTTGTTTGGTCGAAAAATATTTTTTTTGTCGGAGAATATTCGTACGACGGCGCAGTCATTGGTGGACCTCACAACGGAATGACTTTCGGATGAAGAAAACGACAAGAATAAGTTTTATAAAAATAACGGCAAAACTTTTACATTTAACTGTTAAAATGCCCGATGATAAAAATACAATAATACACATTGTTGCACAGTAGTACACGGTATTGCACAATATTTTAAATTATTGGTTCTTACATAAGAAGTCATTTACTCAATAATTGTTACAATAATTACTGTTCAATATTTTATATTATTAATTCAATAATTGCTACGTTAATATTTTATATTATTGATTCAATAATTGCTACGTTGATATTTTATATTATTGATTCAATAATTGTCATAATAACCACAGCACAGTATTTTACATTATCAAATCAATAATTCATAGTATTTGAATAATATTATTAGATAGCATTATTGGCAATGTCTAGAAAATTCTTTCTAGGAAAGGGGTTTGGTCACCTAATTGCGCTCCAGTAAAGAGAAATCCTTATCGGAAAGCCTCATCTTTCCTAGGAACGACCTGGTTGTCATTATTGTGATTCTATAATATTATTTGTGAATAATAATTAATTATTGATAAAAAATGATAAGTAAATATTTATTCAATTTTGATATAAATGAGGGAGATAAGGAAATCAAATGAAAAACGAAATCTAGAAATTTTTAGAAAAATTAGTTTATTACTTGATTTTATAAAATTCATTACTCTTTGTGTATAATGAGTTAGGAGATGAGCTTTATATCAAAAGAAAGCCCTGGAAGTAAGCTAATTATAGAAATTTGAATCACCTAAAAATTCCTTGTGAATTTTTCGTGGTGACTGTTTGAATGAAACTGGTTCGAAGGACTTATAGTCCGAAAAATCAGTTTTCTTAAGCTCTATTGAGTGAAATATAATTCTTAATCCGACCGTTGGATCGTTGTAATTTTTGGATATGTTATACATAAATAAGTTGAGTATATGCCTACAAATTTTGAAGCGTTAAAGATTAACGCATGATTTGTTATGAATTTCGTGAGGTGATTGGTTTAAAATTTTTAGTAAGAGACAGTTGTTGAAAGTTGACATTTTATCTTTTCGGATAAAATAATTCATTCAAATATATTATTATAATATTACATTATAATAGTATAATGTGATAATATAATACTATAATTTTTATAATTTGAATGGTAACATTATTATAGTAAATTCATGGTATAAAAATAAAAAGAGGTGGAAGAAATCAAATTGAATTTGAATTCTTTTGAGGTAAGCGATGATGTCATCGGAATGATGAGGTAAACAATGATGTCATCGAAACGATGAGGTAAGCAATAATGTCATAGGAACGATGAGGTAAGCGATGATGTCATAGGAACGGTGAGATAAGCGATGTTGTCATAAATTATGGCAAAAAGACTATTTTACCCTTACACTGCCAAGCGTATAAATAGAAGCTCATTTCTTCAATATTTCTCACCAATTCACTAAAGTTATAGAGAGAGAAAGTATAGAGAGAATAAGAGTATTATGCTATTACACTAGTGCAATATCCAAATTTCTATTAAGGTAAGGGGTATTATTTCTTTCGTATTTATGAAGAGAGTTATTTTCTTTCAATACTCGTAAGAGTTGTTATTCCATTCTTTATTATTATGTTGAAATAACTTGTCTACGCGGACTACCGCATGCATGGTGAAATCCTTTTGGTTATTCCATTCTTTATTATTCTGTGGGAATAACCTGTCTACGCGGACTACCGCATGCCAAGTGAATAACCCCTCGTATTCATTCTTTATTAAATTGTGAAAATGATCTGTCTACGCGAACTACCGCATGACGGGTGAAAATTCATTTGCAGTGTCGTATATTGTTTCATTTCAGGTTTCTAACTCTAAACTTACTACGGTAAGTATTGCTTCTATAATTCCTGAAATGATCAGAAATTTCTTGAGTTTTGCGCTTCATCTAATATCATTTCACTGGAATATTGATCTAAACTTTCTGATGAAATTTTTACCTTTTCATATTGGGATACTATTCATGAGTTACTATTCATAAATTACTATTCATACGTTACTATTTATGTGTTACTATTCATGAGTTACTATTCACGAGTTACTATTCATGGGTTACTATTCACACGTTGCTATTCACGAGTTACTATTCACGAGGTACTATTCACGATAAAAAAAAATAATATATATTTTTTTGGTCCAAATTATCTTTGATTTATGAATCTTACTCTTGAAATTAGATCCATGTTTTGATCATATTGTTCTTGTTGTCATATATAATATTTTTATAATCATGGTGATGGAAGTTCTCTTTGACTTGAGTGTAAAGATGGGTAGATTATTGGTATGACCATGACTATGGGTTCTCTTTGGCCAGTAGTGCAAAGATGAATTGTTGACTGGTATGATCATGACCATTGAGTTTACAATTGAATATCTTTAGCTTAAGTGCAAAGATGAATTGATCAACATGGTTATTAATGTTGTTTCTATAAATTCTGAAATGATTAGATATTTCTTTGGGATTTGAATATCTTTGGCCTGTAGTGCAAAGATGAGCTGTTGAGCAAAGATGAACTGTTTATGAATATCTTTGGTCTGTAGTGCAATGATGATCGGTTGATTTATGAATATATTTGGCCTATAGTGCAAAGATGAACTATTGATGAATATCTTTGGCCTGTGGTGCAAAGATGAATGATTAATTGTTGAATATCTTTGGCCCGTAGTGCAAAGATGAATTGATTAGCATGATTATGAACAGGAACTGTGATTTGGTATAGCCATGATCTTTGGTGTTTCAGGTAAAGACAGGTGATGAAAGTTATCTTCATCCTGGGTGCGAAGAGGAATTTAGCGACACAATTATGATTATGAATTATTCACATGATTGTGGACAGGAACTGTTGATTAATGTTACAGGGATAAAACATTGTTGGTGGACTTTTAACATGGAGAAGATAATAGACATTATGGTCTATTTGACTCTTCTAATGGATTGTTCGTTTCGCTGCAACTATGGTTGAAAAGTTTTATCATCTACCATATGTTCTAAATCTCTGAGTTATTACTGACGAATGTTATTGATAATTTGATTATCTTTAGTCATAATATTCTTTACTGGGCTATTTATGCTCTCCCTTTTGCTTCACAATTTCTTTCAGGTAATAAGAGTGTAGCGGGGTCGAGCGGGGATAACAGGGGAATATAAAGATGGTCGATAGCTATTGAAGTTTCCCATAAAACAGTATGATAATAATTATATTGAGAATTTAAAATGTGTGTGTCGTATCTTAAAGCATCATTTAACCGTTGATTTTAATGAACCGAATAGAGTGAAGTGAACCCAAATTTGGAAGGGTGTTTTGCCACTATCATATAAGGTGTCTAACCACATACGACTTCATGTTATCATAAGTTATGGTTGTGCACATCCGCTTACTGATTATATCTATGAGCACTACCTATATAATCTTGGAGTATGATTGGAATATAATTCTCAATTTGAGACAATGGAGATAATTATATGACAAGAGAAGACCCACCATTGGAATGAACAAGATAGTAATCTTCTCATTTTTCTTTGGGGTCTATTGGGTCAACCAAGGATAATTCTCAAGTCCTATGATATTTATTATAACTTAGATGCATGGCCGCCCATGTACGAAGGTTTCCTTGAGTATTTTCCAAAGATTTTAATTCCTAAAATAGTTATTGAATGTACCTTTATGTAACGTATCATTGATAAATAGTGTGAGTACTGTATTCGTATTAAAACTCACACTTTATGTGTTGTCCTATTGTGTGCAACAATTGGATATAAAAGATTTGTATTTGAATTTTGTACCATGTATTTCTTGGCGACTCAGAATAAGTGGGTTGTGTATTGAACCTATTTTGGGGGCGTCACACACGCACACACACACATATATATATAAGTTGTAAAGAGCCACGGAGTAATCCAGGCTTGACAGAATTGAAATATATATATATATATATATATATATATATATATGAAAGCGGTAAAGGGCGATGGGTTTTCACTCCTGTGCCTGGACTGAAATTGAAATATATATATATATTTATAAAAAGCTGTAAAAGCCACGGATGATCCAGGCTGGACAGAAAGTAAATATATATATATATAGAAAAGCTATAAATGAGCCACGGAGTTATCTAGGCTCGACAAAATTGAAATATATATATATATAAACTGTAAATTAGCGACGGATATTTAATCATGTGCCCGACCAGTAATGTAAATATATATATATATATATATATATAAAAGTAGTAAAAAGGCCATGAAATAGTCCATGCCGAACGGAAATCAAAATGTTAGTATATACAGTTAGTATATATATACTAAAGCAATAAAAAGGCCATGAAGTATAATTCCAGACCCAAATAAGTCAGAAAAAATTTATATATATATATATAGTTGTATATATAAAAGCAGTAAACTACCACAGATTTGACATCCGGGCTTGACGGAATTGAAAAGTTAGTATATATATACAGTTAAATATATACAAAAAAGTCAAACCCGGACTGGGAAGATAACCCAGTCTAGCGAAGTTGCTCAAAACGAAGATACAAGTATATAAAAGCTGTTAGAAGCGACGGATCGACAATCCGAGTTATAAAAATACCAGAAAATGAGTTTATGTATTAAAATGTACCAAAAGTTAGCAAAAACGGCCACGGAACTGAGTTCCGGTCATATTTAGAAAACGAAATCTGACGTGCTAGTGTATAAAAGTGCAAAGAAGTAGTAGCAACTTTCTAATCGTAAAAATACTCACAATGGACTGCTACACGGGCTTTTTGCCAAATCGTAGGCCTCAAACGTCCGTCGTGGGATTCAGATTCTGATTAGAAAAAACTTATATATATATATATAGTTATATATAGAAAAGCAGTAAACTACCACGGATTTGACATCCGGGCTTGACAGAATTTTAAAGTTAGTATATATACAATTAAATATATACAAAAAAAACCCAAAACCGGACTTGGAAGATAAACCAGTCCGGACAAGTTACTCAAAATGAAGATGCAAGTATATAAAAGCTGTTAGAAGCGACAGATCGACCATC